>PIJE02000339.1:233355-305855 GCA_002895965.2 Coryphaenoides rupestris
CAAATAATCACGTTATTGACCGTACAACACCAGCGTGCATGGATGGACAGATGGAAATATGGATGGATGGAAAAACCATTGATGGAGAGGAAGATGCTGGGATGATGGATGGATGGATGGGTGGGACGGGTGGAAAGAACAATTGATGAAGAGAGTGATGCTGGGAAGTATGGATGGATGGATGATGGATGGATGGAAAGGGAGATGGAAAGAATGATGGTGGGATGGATGGATGGGATGGATGGGTGAGTGACAGATACCTGGTAAAGTCAAGGAGCAGTGCATCAGCCATCGATGGATAAACGTCATGATCACGCATCACGCGAGAAGATGAATGAACGAGGACCACTGCATCTGTCGGTTTCCCTCTGATCGGACCCCATCCCTGGCCCTCAGGCCCTGATCAATACATATCAGTGATGCTGATCAATGGCTCCCATAGCAGGACACAGAGCCATTGATCCTGACTCACATGCTCTGTGTGTGTTCTCCTGCTGATGGACCACCGGTACACTGGGAGCAACACATAACCTAACCCCTAACTAACCCCTGGCTAACCCCGATCACGTTGGCACTACAGCATAAATATTATTTGGCCCAGAATTTATTGTTAGAGATTTTTCACCCATTCACGGACCAAATAGCTGCTTCCATCTCATCCACCTCCAAGATCTTTGGTATGCTCTTTGTTACGTAACTAAAATGTGATTACTATATAAGGAAGCTGGTTCAATTTGGTTTCTTTCACTGAAGAAACATTGGGCAAATTAGACCCATGCTGTGTTTTGCGAACGCAAAAGCCAGCATAATTCACGCATAGTTCATGATGCTTAATTTTGAATTCATACTTAATTTTGAATTCATATTTAATTTTGTAATTCAGTATTCATGCTTCAGTCAAGCTGCCTACAAATGGTCCAAAGTGCAGCTGCCAGGCTCTTAACTCAGTTCAAGCGTAGGTGCCACATCACCCCGATACTGATGTCCCTACACTGGCTGCCAGTTTAGCTTCTGATATTTAAATCCTTTTGATTACTTTTAACGCATAAATGACCTGGCTGCTGCTTAATCAAGCTTTTACAACCATCTGTCCCTCCACTTACTATCTGTCTGGTTATCAGAGGAGACAGAGCCTTACTATCTGTCCCTCCTCCATCCAGACTGGATACCAAGTACCTTTCAGATGGAAGTTGAACCCTCCTAGCCAGTACACTATTCCCCCCCCTCGCGATATTGGAGAGACAAGGCTGTCTGGGCGCCAGTTCGGAATTTTATAGCTATAGGCTGCTGTTGTGCAGCGCCCAACTGGAGTCACGGTGAGTAATAAAGTCGAGGGTTTTTTCTCGAGGAGATTTTATCATAAACAGTCGTCTCCCGTGTGTGCTGTTCTTGGAGCGATCCCTCTTCTGTCTTCAGCTAGCGATACGTCGTCGGCTCAAACTTTCTCTGTTTTTTCTGTCTGTTGTTGTTTTGTTCGGTGTTCTTTTCAGGATTTCAGGTTTTTCAGATATTTTATGGCGGACAAGCATGCTTCTCTTATGCCAGTTGAACAACATATTATTTTTCTGAATAATTTACGGATTTTGTTTACTTGATTTGATATCCCGTGTGGGTGGATATTATACGTCCCCTACTGATTCACTCTCTCAGACAAACATGATAATTATGGGCTGTGAAATAATAGCGTAATCAATCACAGGATCGGAATATTTAGGTCAGGTCTCCGGCGCCGATGACAGACGGCCATGTAGAAACAGATAGAGCGCCCCACTGCGCTCGCTCCTCATTGGCTACGGCCAACATGTTGAGCCGTGCTGAGCCATGATGTTTCAGCCATATGGTTGTAGTGCGCAGTGACGGGCGAAAAGGTACGGAGAAGGTTATTGGTCGGGGATCAGCGGGCTGCCGGTACATCTGTCTCCAGGGCGTCATATCGCGCCGTCCTCCCACCCGATAGAAGCAGATTGCGGCGCATGTGTGAAGAATCACCGGCCCCACCCATCGATGTGTTATATAAACCGGATAGCGAATACACAGCGGAGTCTCTATCACCATTATTCATTCCAACGGAAACGATGGCAGCAGGCCTTTTTTCCTTTTCTAGTTTTATGGTTACCAATAGAGGCTGTTTGATTCACGCCCACCTCATGAGTCACGCCTGGACCTTAAAAAACTGAAACGTTTTAGAAACATTTTAGAAGTTTCAATTTCAATCTGAGTCTCTATGAGATGAATTCCTGGCAGGGTTTGCTTGGTTAAAATATCGTTTTCAACATCAAGAAGAAATGTGTCATTTGTTGAAAAATAGGTGCGTTCCGATATACGATACTTTTCCCTCTAGTGAGCTGCTATGGGTGTGGTTTGGAGAGAGGCTCCGCCCAGGATCCGCCCAACTTCACCAGTGAGATTGAGGGAACACACACACACACACACTCACACATACAACACACACACACACACACACACACACACACACACACACACACACACACACACACAAACACACACACAAAGCTGGAATGAAATATGACAATATTGCTCATTGATGAGATTAAATGGTTTGTTGGTTCCGAAACCCTCGCCTCCACACACACACACACACACACACACACACACACACACACACACACACACACACACACACACATACACACATACACACACACACACGCAAATGCAGGTACTCACACCATAACCACAAACAAATATCAAACACATACCTGCACCAAGCTCAGACATGCACTTTAATTAAAAAAGAAAAAACAGACAGATGGATATAAATGATTTATTGTGACTTTATATTATTGCTTGGATAAATATTTTAGTCATTCAGCAGCCACTGACCATGGATGTGAAATGACTGCCACACCATCTGCTCTTATCCCAGCTATTATGCAGGCAACCTAGGGATTAAGAAACTTGTTATATTAGCCTTGCAATTATGAATGTTTGAAACCTGTTCTATTCTTATCTTTATGTACCACAGTGATATATTGCTGTCTCCTTCAACAAATATACTCTTTGTAAGTTGCTTTGGATAAAAGTGTCTGCCAAATGCCCAAAATATAAATGTCAAACAATAGTTATATAGTTGATACAAGTGGTTAATTTGGAGAGTGTACACATAATGCAGTTTAATTAACCTCTGTTGCACTGTGAATTACATGTGTGTGTGTGTGTGTCCGTGTACATGTATGTATGTGTGTACATTTTCTTTTGAACTATGTACAGTATATATTTATGGATCCCTTATATTTAGCATTTTTAGAATATATTACAATATAGCCTAATATAATATAGCATAATAAAATATAGCATAATATTAAAGTACATTATAATATATATATATATTTATTTAAATAGTATCCGTAAAATGCACTATCTATATATTATAATCAATGTCACATTTCGCAGTTTCCCGTCTTTTTGTGTTATTCCCTTACAGTCTATGTTTATTTCTAGAATTGTATTGCCACCTAGCGGATGATTGAAGGACTGCAGCCTGAACGCGTTCAGATTTTGAGCGGCTCAGTTGATGACGTGCTTGTGTTTTATTGGTCGACGGGTTGTTACGTTTGTGCTCTCCTCAGTGGGATCCGTGTGGAAACATGTTGACTGAGTTTATTGGTACCGATGGTAGACGTACGCCTACTATGATTCCGCGTTCTAGCATCATCTATCTGATGGACACATTTATTTTATCCCCACATTTGTATCTATAGTGAATCACCATACAAACACTAATATATTGAGTTCACTTTAACTTTTTATAGGTATTTATTTTGTTGTTGTTATTTTGTGTATGCTTTTTGTTTTCCTTGTTTTGAACTGTCTGGAAACGAAATATTATTATTATTATTATTATTATTATTATTATTATTATTATTATTATTATTTTATTTTTTTTAGATTATTAACAACAATAGTGGGCCTATACATAAATGCTATTTTATATAGTCATTTTATAATAAACTATAAAAAAAACCTAACTAACCATAGATATATTTGTTGTGTTTTTCAATTACAAAAAAAAAATGCTGAGTGATTGAGTTCCGCGCACACTGACTGCCCTCCACTCCGGAAAATAATAGAGGGAGCACCGACATCATGGCGTCAGGAAGCAATAGCAGCAGCAGCAGCAGTCGTCCAGTGCACTCAGTGGCTTCGCGACGTTATTCGCCCAAAATGGGGAAGTTGTCGACATTTGTGAGGAACGCGATGCTCTGTGTGATACTCCGCACGTCCCTTGTGCACTGCGACATCACAGACGGGAACACCGAGCACCTGAAGAGAGAGCATTCCCTCATGAAACCATACCACGGTACGCGTCTTGCTCGGCTCCTTAAGTCGTGTCGGATTTCCTTCATTCACATTGAAAAGTCAAGAGTACCAAGTCACTTCACACACACACCTTTTATTATGTTGGACGCTTAAGACACTTATAATGATGCGTCGTTTTAACAACGCACCAGATACGAATGGCCACCTCAGCTGTCTGTAATGTTGCTGTCGTGTTGCTTTGTGACAATTTTGATCGTCATCACTGTCCTGTGTCTACACCCTCGTATCCTGTCTGGGATGAGTCAGGACACAGGGTTAGGAGTAGATCTCACTTCCTTTGCTCTTCATTCATATGCAAAGTCAGGTGTCAAATAACCCGAGGGGACTATGGTTGTTAGGGTCAGTCTGAAGGAAGCAGGTTCAGGTTGTTGTCTGAAGGAAGCAGGTTCAGGTTGTTGTCTGAAGGAAGCAGGTTCAGGTTGTTGTCTGAAGGCAGCAGGTTCAGGTTGTCTGAAGGAAGCAGGTTCAGGTTGTTGTGTGAAGGAAGCAGGTTCAGGTTGTTGTCTGAAGGAAGCAGGTTCAGGTTGTTGTCTGAAGGAAGCAGGTTCAGGTTGTTGTCTGAAGGAAGCAGGTTCAGGTTGTCTGAAGATAGCAGGTTCAGGTTGTTGTCTGAAGGAAGCAGGTTCAGGTTGTTGTCTGAAGGACGCAGGTTCAGGTTGTTGTGTGAAGGAAGCAGGTTCAGGTTATTGTCTGAACGAAGCAGGTTCAGGTTGTCTGAAGGAAGCAGGTTCAGGTTGTTGTGTGAAGGAAGCAGGTTCAGGTTGTTGTGTGAAGGAAGCAGGTTCAGGTTGTTGTGTGAAGGAAGCAGGTTCAGGTTGTTGTCTGAAGGAAGCCATGTTCAGGTTGTTGTCTGAAGGAAGCAGGTTCAGGTTGTCTGAAGATAGCAGGTTCAGGTTGTTGTGTGAAGGACGCAGGTTCAGGTTGTTGTGTGAACGAAGCAGGTTCAGGTTGTCTGAAGGAAGCAGGTTCAGGTTGTTGTGTGAAGGAAGCAGGTTCAGGTTGTTGTGTGAAGGAAGCAGGTTCAGGTTGTCTGAAGGAAGCAGGTTCAGGTTGTTGTGTGAAGGAAGCAGGTTCAGGTTGTTGTGTGAAGGAAGCAGGTTCAGGTTGTTGTCTGAAGGAAGCAGGTTCAGGTTGTTGTGTGAAGGAAGCAGGTTCAGGTTGTTGTGTGAAGGAAGCAGGTTCAGGTTGTTGTGTGAAGGAAGCAGGTTCAGGTTGTTGTCTGAAGGCAGCAGGTTCAGGTTGTTGTGTGAAGGAAGCAGGTTCAGGTTGTTGTCTGAAGGCAGCAGGTTCAGGTTGTTGTCTGAAGGAAGCAGGTTCAGGTTGTTGTCTGAAGGAAGCAGGTTCAGGTTGTTGTGTGAAGGAAGCAGGTTCAGGTTGTTGTCTGAAGGCAGCAGGTTCAGGTTGTTGTGTGAAGGAAGCAGGTTCAGGTTGTTGTCTGAAGGCAGCAGGTTCAGGTTGTTGTCTGAAGGCAGCAGGTTCAGGTTGTTGTGTGAAGGAAGCAGGTTCAGGTTGTTGTCTGAAGGAAGCAGGTTGTTGTGTGAAGGAAGCAGGTTCAGGTTGTTGTCTGAAGGAAGCAGGTTCAGGTTGTTGTGTGAAGGAAGCAGGTTCAGGTTGTTGTGTGAAGAAGCAGGTTCAGGTTGTTGTGTGAACGAAGCAGGTTTGTTATATAAACCGGATAGCGAATACACAGCGGAGTCTCTATCACCATTATTCATTCCAACGGAAACGATGGCAGCAGGCCTTTTTTCCTTTTCTAGTTTTATGGTTACCAATAGAGGCTGTTTGATTCACGCCCACCTCATGAGTCACGCCTGGACCTTAAAAAACTGAAACGTTTTAGAAACATTTTAGAAGTTTCAATTTCAATCTGAGTCTCTATGAGATGAATTCCTGGCAGGGTTTGCTTGGTTAAAATATCGTTTTCAACATCAAGAAGAAATGTGTCATTTGTTGAAAAATAGGTGCGTTCCGATATACGATACTTTTCCCTCTAGTGAGCTGCTATGGGTGTGGTTTGGAGAGAGGCTCCGCCCAGGATCCGCCCAACTTCACCAGTGAGAGGACTTTTGAGCGGCTCAGTTAGTCCCTGAAGCAGGGCTAGTACTTTTCTGGGCCGCTCGTAGCTAGTCGACGCTGATTGGATACGGTTGAGGCGGGGTATGACGTGGGTAGAACTCGACACAACATATAAACAGCGCCAAATTTTTTTTTTTTTAAAACAAGCAGACGGAGACAAGCAGATCGATCTAGAACGATAAAGCAAAGCAAAGTACAGTAAAGTTAAGTTGTAAGACGTAAGACGATGGATACAAGTGTAAGGAAGACCGCGTCTGTCAGTTTTAAGCGTCGCGTCAAACGGTCAAAACCGGCACTAAATGATTGCGTAAGACAAAACGTGTCGCGGTACTAATGACGTCACATTTGAACTCCGTGGGTAAGCCTCTCGAAGGTCCCTGCGGTGGGTACGGGACGCCAAGGGGAGCTAATGCGTGGGCGGAGCCAAAAACAAAAACGCCTCTCACCAAAAAAGGGAAAAGTACCCAATATCGGAACACGCCTAATGTCATGGGTACAATATGGGTATTGTAACACCAGCATGGAGTCTGGCTGAAATAGGGAGTTAAAAGCAGCGGGAGTCTTGTTGATGGCAGTTTTTTGGGGGGGCGGAGGAGGTAAGACTGGGTCTGGCAACTGGAAGGTCGCTGGTTTGATCCCCTGGGCTCCACCCAGCTACGTGTCGAGGTGACCCTGAGCAAGACGCCGACCCTCACTGCTCCTGACGTGTTGGTTGTTACCTTGCATGGTTGACACTGCTGTCGGTGTATGAATGGGTAAATGTGAGGCAATATGTGAGTAAATGATCTATACGTACACAGATGTACCCATGGCCAATTACATATTTCTTGATGTGGAAATTTTTATTTAAACTAGACAAACCCTGCCATGAACATCTCATGGAGATTCAGATTTAATTTAAATGTAAATGTAATACTCCCATACCATCTTTTCTAGTCGACTGGACATCAGATACCAAAGTTGGCCACTAGGACATTTGCCTTATAGCCAGGAGAAGCAAGTGTAGGGCCTCCCCACCACCACCACCACCTCCACCACTACTGCAGACCATTCCTCATGCTGAGCATCACACACTCCATTCCCTGTGGAAAGCAATATCACTGAGTGCACAGGATGATGGGACAGCAAGTGGGTGGGAGTGGGTGTCGGCCCAGAGGGTGTAGAAAAGGGGCGGAACCAACGGATGGATGTGTAATAAGAACTAACAACAAACGCTGGAAAGTTAGTTAGCTGGTTGTTTTTAAACACCCACAAGCATGCTCAGTGTGTGTGTGTGTGTGTGTGTGTGTGTGTGTGTGTGTGTGTGTGTGTGTGTGTGTGTGTGTGTGTGTGTGTGTGTGTGTGTGTGTGTGTGTGTGTGTGTGTGTGTGTGTGTGTGTGTGTGTGTGTGCCATGTTTGTGATGATTACATCATTTTAGATTGTATCTCAGCACAAAAACAGGAAAGAGAAACAGATACGAGCAGAATCATGTAAAAAAATGTAAGGAGCAAAAGAAAAATTATAATCCTCTCCAGACTCGAAGATCATGTGTGTTGCCAGGTTGAGGACACTGAACAAACACGATTATATGAAATGATTGTCGGCCAGTATTTCGACTTTTCTTATCAACGGAACTCCGTTACACATGGTCATGGTTTATGACTTGGTACAGTAAATATGTTACATATAACATGTTTAATTGTCCATTCTTATGGCTCCCTCTCCTTTCTCTCCGTATCTCTCACCTCTCTTTCATCTATATTCAATCTCTCTCATATTTCCCTCACCCATCTCTGTCTTATACCTTTGTTTGTGTTTAACATTTTGAAAATGCTTTGTTTTATCATCTCTGTCTTGGTTTTAGGAATTGTGTGCCCTTGACTATTGAAGGGGTATACAACCCCCCAAACCTTGTCCTCCATTTTGTTCCACTTTGGCCAATCAAGATCCAGTTGAATTAACATTATGATAACAGGACAATCAAAAGTACTTGCATGTATCTAAAGTATTTCTGGTGCATCTGAAATACTTCTGGTGTATCTAAATTACTATTTCTATCTACAATTATTCTTCTGACATTTATAAAATGCTGAAAATATTTAAGCAGTGCAGCCTCCTTGTCTATTTCCAGGCACCCTTTGTAAAGACGGCAATTCAGACGTTCTTCAGGAGCGAGACGACTGGTACCAGCTGTCCATCAGACTCCAGAAGGGATGTTATTAAAACTGCTTTAATGAAACA
Source organism: Coryphaenoides rupestris (assembly GCA_002895965.2). Classification (NCBI taxonomy): domain Eukaryota; kingdom Metazoa; phylum Chordata; class Actinopteri; order Gadiformes; family Macrouridae; genus Coryphaenoides; species Coryphaenoides rupestris. Next base: position 241,995 of record PIJE02000339.1, read on the forward strand.
CCGGCCCGCACCACCACTCTAAACGGTCGCCATGGTGAGAGAGAGAGAGAGAGAGAGAGAGAGAGAGAGAGAGAGAGAGAGAGAGAGAGAGAAGGGCAGTCCCGGTGGAATGCGTCTCTGTAATGGTGCTCTCTCCATAATGGCATCTATGTGTGGTCACAGGTAATTGGTTGAGAGAAGCTGTCACTGTTTGTTTTGTTTGAGAGCACCGTGGGGTTAACCTGCAACAGGGAGATTCACTGGGAGCATATGTGGCTATACCTGCACAGGGGTTGATGATGAGCAACACTAAGCACATCTTAATTGTTTTCATTCTTTTGGTCTTTATTTATATCTGAACGGCGACAGACAATATAATGCATTGTGTTGATTTCACATTTGCATAATTGCCCACAATAGATTCCCGCCAAAGTGTTGTTATTTTCTTTCTGTTGTGTATTTATTTTGAGTCCATTATTTCTTTGTTTTTTTGTTCAATCGTTGTTAACACAGGATTGGCTAGCTGAGCATGAGAAGTTTCCTCAGCGGCCTGCCAAGTAGCTAAGGTCCTACACTACGAAGTAAGCCAGGTAACGTCAGGTTTAACGTGAGATTTTGATTGTCATGACGATGGTTAACTTTTCATAAATGCGAGACATGTTGTGTGGCGATGCCTGGCTTGACTTATTACTAATCAATCCGCAAATTACAAAATTACAAAAATTCCCCTCGCAAAAAACACAATTCAACGGGATGAAAACACACCTGCGGTGGAAACGTGGCTTTAGATGCTATGTGCCCAAATATGATACGTTAACATGCTAACTAACACATCTACCATGTATGTGTCAGCAGGCATGATAACCACTGAGCCTCTGAGGCATCAAAGAACAACCCACAACCCATCTACATAATATAGCCACAGGTACCGCTGAGGTGCCCGTAGCTAGCTGAGTAGCTATGACTCATACGGCGCCACATGACTTACGTTTATTTCCATGAACAAAAACATTGGCGAAATTTGGATATCATTTACTATAATGCATTTTCCTTAATACAGCCATTGCAGTAATTTTATCCATTATTTAAAGGCAGTTTGGTTGGTTGGTTGATTGAGCTGAATTCTGTCATTACAAATGGAACCATGTGCCGGGCTGAACCAGCTCTAAATGGGAGTCTGAGGTTAAAATATCATTGAAATGTTCATAAAAACCGGACACCTGCTACAGTGATTTCTGAACTCAAATGAACAAAGCAGATCCGTAAAATCCCGACTGTAAAGGTTTCAAGTTGAAGAAAAAAGGAAAGTAGAAGAAAAGAGGTTATTTGGCTTTATGTTTCTCTCCATGTGTGCTCTTTGTCAGCTCTTTGTCTTAATAAAGCAGGTATGTTCTATGAATCATTGCAGGGGGATAATAAAACGGATTTAAAGGGCATTCAGTGAGACATCATCTCTGTCAAACACCACACACACACACACACACACACACACACACACACACACACACACACACACACATACACACACACACACACACACACGCAAATGCAGGTACTCACACATAACCACAAACAAATATCAAACACATACCCGCACAAGCTCAGACATGCACTTTAATTAAAAAAAACAGACAGATGGATATAAATGATTTATTGTGACTTTATATTATTGCTTGGATAAATATTTTAGTCATTCAGCAGCCACTGACCAAGGATGTGAAATGACTGCCACACCATCTGCTCTTATCCCAGCTAATGCAGGCAACCTAGGGATTAAGAAACTTGTTATATTAGCCTTTCAACTATGAATGCTTGAAACCTGTTCTATTCTTATCTTTATGTACCACAGTGATATGTTGCCGTCTCCTTCAACAAATATACTCTTTGTAAGTTGCTTTGGATAAAAGTGTCTGCCAAATGCCCAAAATATAAATGTCAAACAATAGTTATATAGTTATATAGTTGATACAAGTGGTTAATTTGGAGAGTGTACACATAATGCAGTTTAATTAACCTCTGTTGCACTGTGAATTACATGTGTGTGTGTGTGTGTCCGTGTACATGTATGTATGTGTGTACATTTTCTTTTGAACTATGTACAGTATATATTTATGGATCCCTTATATTTAGCATTTTTAGAATATATTACAATATAGCCTAATATAATATAGCATAATAAAATATAGCATAATATTAACATTATAATATATATATATTTATTTAAATAGTATCCGTAAAATGCACTATCTATATATTATAATGTCATGTTTCCCGTCTTTTTGTGTTATTCCCTTACAGTCTATGGTTATTTCTAGCATTTTATTGCCACCTAGCGGATGATTGAAGGACTGCAGCCTGAACGCGTTCAGATTTTGAGCGGCTCAGTTGATGACGTGCTTGTGTTTTATTGGTCGACGGGTTGTTACGTTTGTGCTCTCCTCAGTGGGATCCGTGTGGAAACATGTTGACTGAGTTTATTGGTACCGATGGTAGACGTACGCCTACTATGATTCCGCGTTCTAGCATCATCTATCTGATGGACACATTTATTTTATCCCCACATTTGTATCTATAGTGAATCACCATACAAACACTAATATATTGAGTTCACTTTAACTTTTTATAGGTATTTATTTTGTTGTTGTATATTTATATTTTGTGTATGCTTTTTGTTTTCCTTGTTTTGAACTGTCTGGAAACGAAATATTATTATTATCATTATTATTATTATTATTATTATTATTATTTTATTATTATTATTATTATTATTATTATTTTAGATTATTAACAACAGTAGTGGGCCTATACATAAACTAACCATAGATATATTTGTTGTGTTTTTCAATTACAAAAAAGAAATGCTGAGTGATTGAGTTCCGCGCACACTGAGCTGCCCTCCACTCCGGAAAATAATAGAGGGAGCACCGACACCATGGCGTCAGGAAGCAATAGCAGCAGCAGCAGCAGCAGCAGTAGTCCAGTGCACTCAGCGGCTTCGCGACGTTATTCGCCCAAAATGGGGAAGTTGTCGACATTTGTGAGGAACGCGATGCTCTGTGTGATACTCCGCACGTCCCTTGTGCACTGCGACATCACAGACGGGAACACCGAGCACCTGAAGAGAGAGCATTCCCTCATGAAACCATACCACGGTACGCGTCTTGCTCGGCTCCTTAAGTCGTGTCGGATTTCCTTCATTCACATTGAAAAGTCAAGAGTACCAAGTCACTTCACACACACACACACACCTTTTATTATGTTGGACGCTTAAGACACTTATAATGATGCGTCGTTTTAACAACGCACCAGATACGAATGGCACCTCAGCTGTCTGTAATGTTGCTGTCGTTGTTGCTTTGTGACAATTTGATCGTCATCACTGTCCTGTGTCTACACCCTGTATCCTGTCTGGGATGATCAGGACACAGTGTTAGGAGTAGATCTCACTTCCTTTGCTCTTCTTTCAATATGCAAATTCAGGTGTCAAATAACCCGAGGGGACTATGGTTGTTAGGGTCGTCTGAAGGAAGCAGTTCAGGTTGTTGTCTGAAGGAAGCAGGTTCAGGTTGTTGTCTGAAGGAAGCAGGTTCAGGTTGTTGTCTGAAGGCAGCAGGTTGTTGTCTGAAGGAAGCAGTTCAGGTTGTTGTGTGAAGGAAGGCAGGTTCAGGTTGTTGTCTGAAGGCAGGAAGGTTCAGGTTGTTGTCTGAAGGAAGCAGGTTCAGGTTGTTGTCTGAAGGAAGCAGGTTCAGGTTGTCTGAAGATAGCAGGTTCAGGTTGGTTGTCTGAAGGAAGCAGGTTCAGGTTGTTGTCTGAAGGACGCAGGTTCAGTTGTTGTTGAAGGAAAGCAATGGTTCAGGTTATTGGTCTGAACGAAGCAGGTTCAGGTTGTCTGAAGGAAGCAGGTTCAGGTTGTTGTGTGAAGGAAGCAGGTTCAGGTTGTTGTGTGAAGGAAGCAGGTTCAGGTTGTTGTGTGAAAGGAAGCAGGTTCAGGTTGTTGTCTGAAGGAAGCCATGTTTCAGGTTGTTGGTCTTGAAGGAAGGCAGGTATTCAGTTTGTCTGAAAGATAGCAGGTATTCAGGTTGGTTGTGTGAAGGCAGCGCAGTTCAGGTTGTTGTGTGAACGAAGCAGGTTCAGGTTGTCCCTGAAGGAAGCCCCAGTTTCCAGGTTTTGTGGTGAAGGAAAGCAGGCTTCAGGTTGTTTGATGTGAAGAAGCAAGGTTCCAGGTCTGTCTGAAAGAAGCAGGTTCAGGTTGTTGTGTGAAGGAAGCAGGTTCAGGTTTGTTGTGTGAAGGAAGCAGGTTCAGGTTGCTTGTCCTGAAGGAAGCAGGGTTCAGGTTGTTTGTGTTGAAGGAAGCAAGGATTCAGGTTGTTGTGTGAAGGAAGCAGGTTCAGGTTTGTTGTCGTGGAAGAGAGCAAGGCTTCAGGTTGTTGTCTGAAGGCAGCAGGTTCAGGTTGTTGTGTGGAAGGAAGCAGGTTCAGGTTGTTGCTTGAAGGCAAGCAGTCAGGTTTGTTGTCTGAAGGAAGCAGGTTCAGTTGTTGTCTGAAGGAAGCAGGTTCAGGTTGTTGTGTGAAGGAAGCAGTTCAGGTTGTTGTCTGAAGGCAGCAGGTTCAGGTTGTTGTGTGAAGGAAGCAGGTTCAGGTTGTTGTCTGAAGGCAGCAGGTTCAGGTTGTTGTCTGAAGGCAGCAGGTTCAGGGTTGTGTGAAGGAAGCAGGTTCAGGTTGTTGTCTGAAGGAAGCAGGTATGATTGTGTGAAGGAAGCAGGTTCAGGTTGTTGTCTGAAGGAAGCAGGTTCAGGTTGTTGTGTGAAGGAAGCAGGTTCAGTTGTTGTGTGAAGGAAGCAGGTTCAGGTTGTTGTGTGAACGAAGCAGGTTCAGGTTGTTGTTGAAGGAAGCAGTTCAGGTTGTTGTTGAAGGAAGCAGGTTCAGGTTGTTGTGTGAAGGAAGCAGGTTCAGGTGTTGTGTGGAAGGAAGCAGGTTCAGGTTGTTGTGCTGAAGGAAGCAGGTTCAGTTGTTGTCTGAAGAAGCAGGTTCAGGCTGTTGTCTGAAGGAAGCAGGTTCAGTTTGTTGTCTGAAGGCAGCAGGTTCAGGTTGTTGTGTGAAGGAAGCAGGTTCAGGTTGTTGTCTGAAGGAAGCAGGTTGTTCTCTGAAGGAAGCAGGTGTCAGGTTGTTGTGTGAAGGACGCAGGTTCAGGTTGTCTGTCTGAAGGAAGCAGGTTCAGATTGTTGTATGAAGGAAGCAGGTTCAGGTTGTTGTCTGACGGAAGCAGGTTCAGAGTGTGTTGTGCGAAGCAGGTTCAGGTGTGTGTGAAGGAAGCCATGTTCAGGTTGTTGTCTGAGTAAGCAGGTTTAGGGTTGTCTGAAGGATTCTCTGTGTCGTCTTCTAGGCGTAGGCAGCTCTGCGTCCAGCCAGTGGGACTTCTGGGGCAGCACTCTGGTGTCCACCTCCTACGTGAGGTTGACACCCGATTGACCGTAGCAAGCAGGGCTCCATCTGGAACACCGTGGTGAGTGAAGTATAGAGCAACAAACGGCATAAAACATGAACAGACTACACTTATTAAAGGGCTTTTGACGTGCCATGCTGAATGAACAGGTTGCTATGATTGTTGCTATGATTTTGCTGATTGCCCTGTAAGCCGTGTTGGTAATTATAATAACAGGTTTGTCCCCCTGTTTGTAGCCCTGTCACCTGAAGGACTGGGAGATGCATGTGCATTACAAGATCCACGGGTCAGGGAAGAAGAATCTCCATGGCGACGGCATCGCCATCTGGTACACTAAGGAGAGACTGCACCCAGGTAGAATTATGGGATCAATGTTTTCCCTCTCTCATAGTGTGCTGCTGTGTAACTGGGGGGTAATGAGTCAGTTATTACCTCAGAGCCTAAGACACCCGTACCTGTTCTGCAATGACATGTTATCTGAACACAGTGTAAGTCTCTTCGGATAAAAGTGACTTGACGGGTAACAAGATTAAAGGAGCGTAAATTGTGAAGATCGTCTCGTGGTGATCCATGTGCGACCATAACATGCTTGGAAGGAGATTTCCATTACCCTCATTGGCACGGCTTGTCAACTACCATGTATCTTTAGTTGTTGAATTCATCCTATTATTTTGCGTGCTCCTGGTGAACACGATATTTCAACATGAAGCCTCACCCTTGGATCCTAAATTGCAAACTCTACTTCCGCATCTAATGGCCGCCGGACTAGGTACACTTGCTTTCTAGGTCGCTGATGCTTTATTGTTCTGTGTGGGTGACATACAAATGAGTAACGTATATACAAACTACATACATGTTTGGAGAGGGACACGTGAACTACGGTCTCTGTGGGCTACGCACGCTACCATTCGTCCTCACAGAAGCATAATCCAGACTCAGCATCTCAGCATCTCTGCTCATGTCTCACTCCATCTCTGCCTCCACCCTAGGCCCTGTGTTTGGGAACCAGGATCACTTTGTTGGCCTGGCTATTTTTTTGGATACCTTCCGCAATGACCTCCATGGGATGGATGTAAGTGTGCAGGGCCGGGGGGGGGTGGCCTGACCTCTGACCCCCTGACCCCTTCTCTTTGCAGGCCCCATCTTTTCCCACAATGCAGTGTTCCACGGGCTGGCCGTGTTTATAGACACTTATTCTAACGATGACTCGACAGATGTGAGTTGTCTCTCCATCTGCATGAGACCTCTTGTCATCTTCAGTTGGGGTGGGGTTCATCTTGTCTCTGATTGGCTACTTTTATTCAGCGTGTGGCTTATGATAGGCTATATTTATTCAGGTCGTGGCCATGTAAATCTAAAGCTGTTTTACATTTGTACATTTTGCATCGCTAAAGTCATTTATGCTAATCCAATATTTTATACCATTTTAAAGCAAAAACTTTGATAGTAATAAAAATGTCACTATTTTGTAATAATATTAGTTGTCCTGTACTTGGTTGCTTCTTATGGTGTACATGAGCAGCATCATGTCAGTGTGATGCCTGTGAACCTGATTCTCTGCCTCGCAGACGGTACAACCCATGCTAACGCTTGTCTTGTTGTTTGCCGTCTGTCCTCCGGGGGCGCAGCGCACCTTCCCCTACATCTCGGCTATGGTGAGCAACGGCAGCGTAGGCTACGACCACGGCAAAGATGGCCGCTCCGCCGAGCTGGGAGGCTGCGCTGCTGAGATCCGGAACAAGGACCACGACACCTACCTGGCCATCCGCTACTCCAAGGGAAGGCTCACTGTGAGTGATCCTGCTCATCACTCTGAGGGGAGCACAGACCTCCTGACCTCACCCACAGCTATTTACATGGAGCAGACGCTTTTATACAAAACCTCTTGCAACTGAGAATGAAAACAATCAGTAGCTGTAGAGGCTACACACTCCAATTACAACCTATTTTCTCAACACAACGACTGGACCAGAACGGAGAGTAGCCGTAGGAATCAGAAAGACGAGGCTAATAGTCTTGAATTGCTGGAAGTGTTTTCAGCTATTGCTACATTGGATCAGAGACGGCGTTCTGCTGTCCTAAATTCGACACAAATCAACAAAAGAGTATGTGACCAGGTTACAGATGCAGTGAGCAAGGCATCAATGCTGCCAGGGTTGGGGTTTGCGATTCTCTCTGAGTACGTACATGCTGAGATGTACGCACTCAAGTTCCTGCGTGATTTATTTTCATTGGATTTTTATTTGATTGTCTTTATTGTCTACCTCAGTTGAAATTTGTCTTTTGGCTTCTCAGTACAGCAAAAATCTATACACCACACATAACACAACACACCATTAAGAAAACATACACAATATACAACATAAAATACATAAGATAAAAGAGATAAGATAAAACTTATTAATCCAGAAGGAAATTCTTGTGCCAGAGGTTGCATAGCAATAGAATAAAAACAATAGAGAATAAACAATAGAATAATAAAAAATACAATTTACAGTGAATCTAAGCCTAGGAAAAATATAAAACATAACAATAGTGCAACTTAAAATAACAAGGGTTTGCATTGACACTCTTATTGCATTCATTTACAAAATAAATGATGGATTTACTGTACATTGATAACACATGTGTGATGTGTTATGAATGTGAGTGTTTGCATGGAGTCTGAGCAGAGCTGTGTTGTGGCGGGCAGGTCATGGTGGACGTGGAGGACAGGAACGAGTGGAAGGAGTGCATCGACATAGGGGGGGTCCGTCTGCCCACCGGCTACTTCTTCGGCGCGTCTGCAGCCACCGGAGACCTGTCTGGTGAGAGCTGGAGGGAGGGAGGGAGGGATGGGCGGGAGGGATGGGAGGATGGGTAATTTATTCATCTCTAAGGGGAAAATATGAATATTTGTTTAATTTATTTTGTATTATTTAATTAATTATTTAATTTATTTATTTTTTTGCATGTCCTTTACAGTTGTATTTGGTATGTTTGTATATTGTATTTATTTCCTTTTATAGCAGCAATACACCGTGAGAAATTCTCCTTAAGTGGCAGCTTGCCTGGCAATAAAACCTTTGCTGATGCTGACAAACAAAACGACAGATATGTGTACTTGACTCCGTAGAGTTTTCCCATAATGCACCTCAAATCAGGGAATCCTTTTACTGTGGTCTTTTCAGACAACCATGACATCATCTCCATGAAGATGTACCAGCTGATGGTGGAGCACACGGCGGAGGAGGAGAGCCAGGACTGGACCAAGATCCAGCCCAGCGTCAGCCTGCTCAAGTCCCCCAAAGGTAGGAGAGACACGGTCTCCAGGGATCGAACCGCGACCTTCCAGTTGCCAGACAACCGCTCTTACCTCCTGAGCTACTGAGGCCCATTAGCCTGCATTGTCGTGACCGCAGGTTCAATTCTGACCCGAGGTTCTCGTGGCACATGCGTAACTTCACAGGGCTCCTCCCAAGATAAGGACACGGGTGGATGTTGAATCATCCGGTTTATTATATTAGTTTGTAGAAGGATTGTTGACAGAGCAGGTGGAACAATGCTAGCGCTCTCAAGTGTGGTTTCACTGATTAGACATTGCACCACAGGTGTGTAACCCCACCCAACCGCAGGTTCTAATTCAGGTCAGGTGAGGCTGCTTAGGGAAATGACACAGTCTACGTGGATGTATACACCTTTGTATACATAGGGACCGCGCGTCAGTCAGCAGCACAGCAGTTGGATGCGATACACCACTCATCACTCATTCACGACGTGAGGAAATGGTAAATGAATTGCATTTATATATCGCTTTTATCCAAAGCGCTTTACAGTATTTCCTCACATTCACACATTCATACACCGACAACGGTGTCAACCATGCAAGGTAACAACCAACATGTCAGGAGCAGTTAGGGTTAGGTGGTGTCTTGCTCAGGGACACCTCCACACGTAGCTAGGCGGAGCCCGGCGATCGAACCAGCGACCTTCCAGATGCCAGACACCTCCTGAGCTACTGCCGCCCTAGTACCCTAGCGCCCGAGTACGCATCAAACCCTTAGCCCGACGTGTTCTCGTCCACGTAGCTTGCGTAGACAATGCAAGTACCCTTAAACCAGCCACTAACCACACACACTCCACAGTCCTGTACTACTTGCCATTCTCTTTCAACACAGTCTTCACTCTCCTGTCCATGACAAAGTTAACACAGATTAATCGCACTCCATTATCGTCTATGATCTACAGTGACCATGCAGGAAACAGAGGCGTTATATAGCCTATTTACGTTTCTCAACAGTCCTCTTTGCATCCATAGTGGTACACTACATTCATAGACTTATAATTATCACTATGTTATATGTATTGATCATTAATCTCAACAGCAGTCGGTGTTCCAAGGTTACTTGGCGTGCCTGATCATAAATCTACCTGTGACAGATTAACCAACTAAATCGCTAAATGGATTGTAATGGACTGCAGGCCAATTTCAATTTGGAGGGCAGGTTTGCAGATTAATTAGGTTCATTAATTCCAAAAACATGTAATTTAGTAGATTCATTTTTAGCGCTTGATAGCCCTAAAAATATAGAGAAATTAATCAACGTTATTGTAATCAACGTTATTGATTGGAGGAACTTATTGCAGAGATCCCAGAGACGGTGCCGTTTCTCTGGTATGCTGTCAGTGTAGCGTTACTCTTCAACCACTACTAATTAAATGTCCTTTTGACTTGATCATTTTCTTTTTTGCCAATGATCTTAAGCCTCATTCACATTCGATCTAAAATGCCTCAACAATGAAAACACTATTTTCAAACTGCCATTCAAATTTTATGTTGTCCTAACATAACATCTGCTTAATGCCTCAAGTTAATTTCCCCGTTCCCCGTTAATCATCCGTGTGTGTTGTGCTGCCCTCTTTCAGACAACATTGACGACCCCACTGGAAACTTCCGAGGCACAGCTCTCACTGGCTGGAAGGTCTTCCTGCTTCTGCTGTGTTCCCTGCTGGGAATTGTAGTCTGCGCCGTGGTGGGAGCCGTAGTCTTCCAGAAGAGACAAGAACGAAACAAGAGATTTTACTAAAGGAGAGCGAGCAGAACCTTTTGCAGAGGGGTTTCATCTGGAGTGAAATTTGAACTCTTTGCTGACTACAGATACAACGCTTTTAATGTGAAGTCACAAAATGCCTTTTGTGAAGATTGTACAAATGTTTATACTGTTACCGCGCTGTGCTGAGAACAGGTCATGCTCACCTCCTGTGAGGCGCTAAAGTGGATGAACAGAGCTGTTGGCCTCCACATCATATCCTGTGACTTCATCTTGTTTTGTTTTTTGTTCTTTGCTTTTCATTTCGTCTGATTTCACTGAGGGCTGTCGCCTGAAAGCAGAAGTTTGGCTCACTTAGATTGTGTGTGTTTCTTTTAACATGAGGGTTTGGATTCTTTCGCTGTGATTTTGGTGCGGTGACTCTCAGCTCATTGAAAGTCGGCTCCCAAAACACAATGTCTGCGCTACCAACAGTGTGATTTCGCTGTAACTTTATTTTGTTTGTTTTTTTTCACAATAAATTTCACTCTGGATCAATTGGAACATCGAAAAGAAAGGGCACTTGTAAAAAAACAATAGCACTGTCAATAAATTTCTTTATAAAATAATCATCTTTGTCATTGAATGTAGCATAGTGTTTGTCTCGGTGACGTCTGCAGATGAACTGGTCAGGAGTGACTTGTGATGGAGGAGGATTTTGTGGAGGAGGAGGATTGTGATGGAGGAGGAGGATTGTGATGCTCCATCTTTGTATTTGGTTGTTTCATTCAGACTGGGACGAGTCCATGTAAAGTGTGATATATGTACGGACCACTAGATGACGACCAAGGCACATGTATTGAGTTTTCACCTTCGCTACAAAGAGGGGCGGGTCCTCCTCGGGGAGCCAGATGATGATGATGATGATGATGATGCTGGGAGGAGGAGGAGGAGGATCCTGGGGTTTTTTCATCCGCCGGTGGACAGCCTCATCGCCATGTGTTCCAACATGTAACCGCATTTAAAGCCGTAACCACCGAATCATGCCGCTTGGCTCGTAGTGTTGTCTCTGGATCCGTGTAGGCCCTCCGTCTCGGGGGTGATTTGTATGACTTCAGTCTTAAGAGGAGACAGTGGAGAGCAGATGGAGCAGGACGGAGGAGACCCCCGGATGGAGAGCGAGGTGAGCCGCCGAGATGATGTAAAAAACCCCACCAGTACAGTACAGTACATGTCATTTTAACCAGTTAACGTGTGCTCCCGGTGGGCGATGCCGGGTGTGATCTGTGGTGTGAGATGGAGGACGTGTAGGGGAGGACCGTGTCGGCCTGCAGTCCGGGAGGATGGAGAGATGGATGGAGGTGGACGGACCCCTCCCTAGATGCTCCACAATGACACTACAGAGATTATAACCGACGTGTGTCTGAAGATATAGGCCGATTATATCGTAATCCGGTTGAGATTTATTATTTATCATTTGAAAGATGGGTGAACCCTGAAGGTTTGATCCAATGCCGCCGGATGCGAGATGTTTCTAAATGCATGTAATAAAACGCACTCTTTGTTCAGTTAAAACACGCAAAGGAAGACTTCAGGCCTGCAGGGATACCATACAAAAATAAATCATTGTTTTACTATCGAGGCTTCCCGGGTGTTTTAACAGTGGCCCGTATTCATCTGTCCTCCAGAACAGATCCTATTGTTATTTTGCGTAGAGGCCCCAGCGGGGTCTTTAAAACCGGGATGGGTTAGGCTCTGACCGGAGCCTAGACCCCAGCTGGTACCCCCCCCCCCCACACACACACACACACACACACACACACACACACACACACACACACACACACACACACACACACACACACACACACACACACCTCCTGCCGTCAGGGGTAGATCCATGTGACAGTGTAGGATGGGGGGTGGGATTGGGAAGCAGGTGCATGTGTGACCAAATCCTTTTGAATATTTCTTTTTAGGGTTGACTTCTTAATAACACAACATAGGTGTCTATTTGATATTTTACATTTTGGGTTGTATTTTGTAACACCATGTGATGATAAAGTCTGAAAACAATGGTGAATGCTTAGTATGCTCGCAATCAATTCTATGTAAATGTAAATGCATGCAAATGTATATAGACAGCCAAGGTTCAATAAACCAAGTGAAAGATCAATAATGTAATGTTTATCCACAGTATGCCCTAGATATCACTTTTAATTTAATGTTATGAAGTGCAAGGATAGTGCCTTGAGGCCTAAATGCCCAAAGTGTATTTTTCACCACCACAAGATTTACCAATGTAAGTAATAGTAACTAATCTGGATTAACGACACTATTTAGCAAACCGCTAAAGTTGAGCACTGCTTCCATTAAGAGATAAATGCATTCAACTGCAAGTCATGCGGCGGCCTCTGAACTCTGTGTTGTGTACCGTGGTGTGTGGTGTAGCAGCAGTGCAGCAGGCTGGCGGAGCAGAGGGACGAGGCGGAGAGACAGCTCAAACACATCAAGAGAGGTGAGTTCCTCTCCTGCTTCTGTGGTCGCTCCTCAGGACTCCTCAGCCATGCACCTCACGTCGCGACACCACATGACCTGACGCCGATCATAAAGTCACGAATAAAGCTCCGAAATATGCAGACAGCCCAATGACAAGTGCACGTAATTAACATGAAAACTCAGAGTAACAAGACTTCTGGGATTATTGTTGGAGGATAGACCAGCCAAAAGGTACCGGGTTTGATCCTCAATGTCCTCAAGGCACCCATAGCAAGATCCTGCATCTGGAGTCACTGCAAGTCACTTTGGATAAAATAATCTGCTGAATGACTTAAAATTGTACAATAGAGACAGAGACTTGTGCTATTTGTGAGTCAATATTGGTGTATAATCCTTCACAATTTCAGTTAGAGCACACACACACACACACACACACACACACACACACACACACACATCCACCTGTTCTCACACCTCTCTGTGTGTGTCTGTATGACATCGCCGAGGAGCTCGTGGCTCTCTGAATGGTTGCATTTAGGAGGAGCTTCTCAGTTTCCATGACGACCCCCCCCCCCCGCCCATGCCCCCTCCCCCTCCCCCTCCAGGGTCTCCTTTGTATTTCGGCAATGCGGGAGCCTCTTTTCTACCTAGCAACCCGGGGGGTGGGTGAGGAAGTGTCGCTGCATTATTAACTATTGATCTGGGTCACACACGGACAGTAGAGCTTGGAGCTGTCGGTGCTGCGATGACTGTCCTACAAGGTAAGACAACACTGTACCTATAATGGGTCTTTCTTTGACTTTTACTATTTAGTCATTTAGCAGACGCTGGTATCCAAAGTGACTTATGGTGAATTCAGATGCATGTCATTAAGGGACAGGTAATAAAGGTTAGGGGGCATCTTGCTGTGCTGCCTGTGGAGACCAAGGTTTAAATATACCTGAGTTATGGAGGTCTGTAGTAGCCTATAGCTTTGTGGTAGGTGTGCTCTGTGTGTGTGCGCAGATGTGTGTGTGTGTGTGTGTGTGTGTGTGTGTGTGCGTGTGTGTGTGTGTGTGTGATGAGAGTGAGAGAAGATCTGTCATCAAAGCATTGTAGTGATCGTAACTCAAGTGCCAATCGTTTTACCGGGCAGGCCAACCGGCATGTCGGATTTCAGCCTCCTTCAGCAAACCGTTGAATTAAAGTTTAATTGGTTGAATGATTGGTTTTCCTGACAAGATGCGGAACCTACGGTCCGGTAGGCGGTAGAGTCTCCTGGTTAGGGGTGTTCCACTCCCGGTGGCATGGGTTCGATCCCCAGTGTGCGCAGACCACAGTGCACCTGTAGGCATCCTCCAGCCTCCAAGATGTCTTCACCCCTACCGGCTCCTTATGCATGTCATCTGAATCCACTGTCAATTCACAAGTTGCTCTGGATAAAAGCACCTGCTAAATGAATAGGTCAGAACTTACCAGAGCTCAGTCCAGCTTCAGAAGAATCTTGAGATCTGGGACCTAGACATTTTTGGACGAAGGGAGTTCATTTGAAGACATTTCGTAGGTTAAACTGAAGGATGAACCAAAGGTATGATACTGTATCATCCATGACTTCATCCATAATTAATCAGCCTCCATTTATGTGAAATCTTATCTTATTTGGGTTTAAATTTAACCAAGGGCATTGGACAATTATGATGGGGGTCAAATATAATTCAGCTTTGGGATGATAGCCACTGGCTAATCCACTGGTTTTATGGTAGCATGAGCAACATGCACTGTCAATTGTTTTCATGTAATTCTCATGTAAGAGAGAGAGAGAGACAGAGTTAAACTGAAGAATGAACCGCGGGTATGATACTGTAACGCTGACTTCATCCATAATTAATCAGCCTCCATTTATGTGAAATCCTAACTTATTTGGGTTTAAAGGGCATCGGACAATTATGGATGAGTTCAAAGATAACATAAGCTTAATCTTATGTTATGTCATAAGCTTTGTATTTGGTGCTTTTTTTAATTAGCGACAGGCCTACTGATCAGCATGGTTCTTGTGTGAGAACCATGGTGGTCAGGAGGAACATTGCTGTCCAAGTGACGCGCTACAGACTAGCCGCTGATAGTCTTGCCTTGAGGGCTTTGAGTCAGCAAAAAACACAGGAACTGCGATCCTGTGGTCGTTGTCATCGTCCCCCGGTAATCATCTCTCTGTGCCGTCACCCTGCCCTCTCCCATCCCATTTCTATTCTTCTATTCATCCCCTCCCATTCAGTCACTCACTCACTCCATTTCCCCCCGGGGCCCGTGGTGGAGACGTCAAGTTATTCTGTTGAATTATTAACGTCTCCGCCAGCCGTCAATTATTCAGCAGTGGATTGGGCCGGAGAGGAGAGGAGAGGTGGAGCGGCCGCTGGGTTCATTAGGCTCTCGGGGGGCATAATGGACTCCTCAAGCGTGTGTGCGTTCATTACCGGCTTGCTCGGCCATATTATTTGATGCACACATTTTGTGCGCTCATCCGCATGGCAGGAGAGAACGAGTCGAGTAGCGCGGCAAGTAACGTTAGATCTTTACCTCATTTGAATTCAACAGTGGAGTCGTCTGGGAAACATCCTTAATCCTTAACCCAAATCCAAAACAATTCATGTCAAGGATTCTTCGTGATTTTGATAATGGTAGACCTATTGGAGTCAATGAGCAAATTATTGCCGTGGCCATGAACTGAAAACGCCAAGTCAGCCTGGCCTACTTATTATGTATCTGCTGCAAGGATGCTGGCTTAGCTTATCTTAGCTCAGTTCCTGCTTGGCGCTGTCAATGCATGACATCCATTGATGTAGGCCTTGAGCTGGAGTCATTCTCACAGTATCTTGCAGTATCAGAGACTCAGACTCCCAGAATGCAGACACTTTTAACAGCTATTTTTAAATTGTATCCTCGTGCAAGTTTTAGTTTTGTTTAGGTTATCCCTGCCACTTACGCCTGTCAATGTAAGGCACTTTGCAAACATACATTGTAAAGGTGCCATATAAATACAATTGTATGCGGCTCTATCCAATAATAATGCACCAGCGCACCACGGACACACCGTTCTGGTTGGTGGAGGATAATTGTAGGGTTCAGGTTCTCCACTGTTGCTATTTGAACCGTGATGGCTTGATAACCTACATGCTACTTTTATTCCCTCCCCAAGCTCTCCCGCTTTGCTTGGGGAAGGAACAGCCTTGAATTAAATTAGCCTAAAGAAAGTGGTTTGTTATGGCAGGCATTACATTACTCTACTTACACATACACACACCGTATTGTATGACTTCCGGCAATAGGCCGCCTAAATGAAACAATCTAAAGCCCCACTCTAGTGGTGCGTATCTGAACGCTAGCCGCTTTATTCTATTATACAGCAACGCTTGAAGCTAAAATTCCAGGGATTCCTCCTAGTTGGAGCTAAACCCCTCGTAGAAAGAGCCGGAAATTAGCGTCTAATCCTGCAGCAGTACCAACTACCTGCTACAAGCTAGCGACCTCCATCCACTTCAAATGTGTTTGACCGTTAACTGTTTGATAAGAATAGAACCACACGACCCCGATGAGTGATGGAACACTTCTGATTGGATGGTTTGTTGTGTGTTGTGTGGTGATGACACGAGAGAGAGAGAGAGAGAGAGAGACAGACAGAGAGAGAGAGACAGAGTGTGTGAGAGTGTGTGTGTGTGTCTGTGTGTGTCTGTATGTGTCTGTATGTGTCTGTGTGTGTATGTATGTGCATGTGTGTGCCATTCTCTGCCTCAAACCCATCATCTTTACTGACCTAGAATGTTTGTTTTGTTTTTAAAAGAGAGAGACAGACAGACATGTTGGAAAATGTTTGGAAGGCTTAAGTTTGGTGAGTGCGGGGAGAAGCTGAGAGCTGCACAGCGACTATCTGGGTCACTAAAGCACCAACCCATCATCTCTGTCCCTGCGGAGCGGCTACATGTAGCGCAGTGTTTTATTAAAAGTTCAGATCTGCCAGGGGGAGAAACTGCTGGTACAGACAGTATTGTCGAAGAGAAAATGTCAAATATAAAGAACAAAGCAAATTATTTAACCTGGCAACTTTCCAGAGAGATGTAATTACATCCACCAGCATTGAAACTGTTATTGGGTTTGAAGTTACTCAACATAGAGCACATCTTGAAGACAGAAGAATGGTTGTAATGAGTCGCCGATCATGGATCTGGCTTCAGATTACAACGAACAACAGAGGCTGAGATCTTCATTCTCTGTCTGTTCGGCCTACAGATGGCCTGCCTTGTCCTGCCTGTGATTTCCTGGTTCATTTAGGACTAAGTGTTGAGTACGGTGCATTGTACCCTGCCTGGTAAGTTACGCACGCATCTTCCCCATATATAAAACACAGGCCAGACGATGCTGGATCGTTGGACTTTGGGCGTTGACTTGGTGGCTCTTGTCACAAGTCAATTTGGGCCCAGGGTCCACCTTGGTTGCCACTTTCAGGCTGGGCTGACCCTTCTATACCCTGCGTGGCGGCGTGTTATACGTCCATGTATTATCGTGTGTGCGGGGCAGGCGGGGGTGATGTGGTGCGTTGGCGTGTGGGTGCGGCTGGACGTGGCGCCATCGTGTTAACGGCAGCTCTGAGAGGCCAACCCTGAGGCACCCAGCCGGCCCTATTACAGGAGAGCTTTAACAAGGAGCCCACTACTACAAGGGCTCCATGATGTAACCATTAAACATTCAATCATGGATGAAAAATAGATACACGTGCTGAGCACCAGTGGACTCTCTCTCCTCTCCTCTTGCTCTCTCTCTCTTCACCCTACAGCTGGCCATTTTTCCTTCCTCTCCTTGTCCTTCTCATCTCTCCCCCCCCCCCCCCCCCTCGCTTCTCTTAAAACCACTCCTCCCTCCATCTCCTCCCCTCTCCTCCCTCTCTAAACTCTCATCTCTCTCTGCCCCTCGTCTCCTCCCACCCCCCCCCCCCCCTCGTCTCCTCTACTGTCCTCTCTCCTTTCCTCTCCCTCAATTCTCTTTATCTTCAATCTCCTCTTCTTTCTCTTTGCCTCTCCTCCTTTCACCCCTCATCTCTGTCAATGTCCTCCCTCCCCTCCTGCCTCCCCTCCCATCTTCTCTGCTCCTCTCCTCCCCTCTTCCCCACCCCTTCACACCTCGTCTCCTCCCCCTTCTCCTCTTCCCACTTCCCTCTTCTCTCACCCTCTCACCCTCTCACCCATCCAGCTGCACCCGTCTGTGTGTAATGTTTCCTGTGTGTAATACTTGATCGTTAAGTGGAGGGTGTGTTGCTGGTGAATAAAGGTCACCAGACAGGTTAACACTCAGCAGCTTAAACACTCCACACTCAGAGCTCTTCCCTGCGTGCAGCGGTCGCGGCCTTTAGTCCCACGCTGGTCGGCATTCTGGAATCGAACAGAGATGCTGCCGGCTCTCGTCGGGGAGCTGTCTCGTCTCGTGTCTGGTTTTTAGCGAGCCTCGACATCACGGCCACTTCTTAATGGCTCCCTGCACACAGGAGCCGACCAAGTGGGTTAAACAGCCCCTGTACGACACCAGCAGGCTATTGTTCCCACGCTCGCTGGTTTTTATTGATCAATATCCATGATGGAAGCGTTGGTTCAGAATGGTTATGATGCAACAGCAAAACAGACCACTAAGAGCAAGAAAGTGGTTTCAATTAAACATTTTTTAATCAATTAAATAATTTTTATTGGATATAATAATATTGACATGGGCTGGTCCTATCGGTTGCACTACCTTCTCTTTACTAGCGATACCAGCCATGCATTATGGATGCATCTCTGGTGTGCTTACGTGTGTGCATGTGTGTGTGTGTGTTCGTGTTAGGCTATATTACCAAACAGAGAAACATTATATGGATCGTCCCGCTGTAATCAATCTAAGTGTCAGGTGTTACTACCGGCAGCCAGACCGGATACCTGGCCATCGTGTGTCACCTGGCTTGAGGTCAATTCCAGTCAACTTTATTTGTCGAGTCCTTAATCATGGCCATCCCTAACCCTAACCCCCCCCCCCCAGTTGCTCTGATCTGGACCAGATCTCTGTAGACCTATGAGGCCAGGGTCAGGTTACCTGTCGACAGGGAGTGCATCTTAGCATCATCAACATCTCCTGGTCTCATCACCCACAATGCACTACACACGCTGCGCCTCACCGACACTCAAAGCCTGTTGTATTGATTTACTGGTTTCATGATTGCCTTGGCTGGTACTGAGTGAATGTGTGGACATTTCTAATCGACGAATTCTAATTAGTAATTGCATACCGTAGGCCGATAAGGGAATGTGAGGTTCTGTATTGATTGCACTTAGAGCAAGGGATTCATAAGAACATAAAAAAAAACTAATACAAATAAAAACATAACATGCTACTCCTCAAAAGTGAGAGTTTTTAACATCACAAGGTTGTTATTTCCATAAAAGTAGGTGGCATCATCAGCAAACACACTGGTTGTTCTGCTCACACCTCCTCATCATCCCTCACCTCTCAAACATCAACACCCTCCATAATAACATCTGTCAAGCCACAGACTGAGGTAAGCCCCGCTGTGGTCACTGTAGCCGTGGTGACACTTAGTGGCAGGGTAGCCAGCGCCGCGGTGTCGTGCTAACCTGAATGCTAAAGCCGGAACACTGGCTTGCAGCATTAACCTGCTAACCTAAATGCTAACAAATATGACACACATGTGGTTAATCTAACAGTGTACTGGCTAGGGACTCTGGGGTACTCCGGGATAGGATTCTGTGTTCCTTTCTTCCCTCTGCGTTTGGGGGAGTTTTTCCCTTTAAGACCTTTAGGGGGGGGGGGGTTAGGGTTAGGGATGGCCATGATTAAGGACTCGACAAATAAAGTTGACTGGAATTGACCTCAAGCCAGGTGACACACGATGGCCAGGTATCCGGTCTGGCTGCCGGTAGTAACACCTGACACTTAGATTGATTACAGCGGGACGATCCATATAATGTTTCTCTGTTTGGTAATATAGCCTAACACGAACACACACACACACATGCACACACGTAAGCACACCAGAGATGCATCCATAATGCATGGCTGGTATCGCTAGTAAAGAGAAGGTAGTGCAACCGATAGGACCAGCCCATGTCAATATTATTATATCCAATAAAAATCATTTAATTGATTAAAAAATGTTTAATTGAAACCACTTTCTTGCTCTTAGTGGTCTGTTTTGCTGTTGCATCATAACCATTCTGAACCAACGCTTCCATCATGGATATTGATCAATAAAAACCAGCGAGCGTGGGAACAATAGCCTGCTGGTGTCGTACAGGGGCTGTTTAACCCACTTGGTCGGCTCCTGTGTGCAGGGAGCCATTAAGAAGTGGCCGTGATGTCGAGGCTCGCTAAAAACCAGACACAAGACGAGACAGCTCCCCGACGAGAGCCGGCAGCATCTCTGTTCGATTCCAGAATGCCGACCAGCGTGGGACTAAAGGCCGCGACCGCTGCACGCAGGGAAGAGCTCTGAGTGTGGAGTGTTTAAGCTGCTGAGTGTTAACCTGTCTGGTGACCTTTATTCACCAGCAACACACCCTCCACTTAACGATCAAGTATTACACACAGGAAACATTACACACAGACGGGTGCAGCTGGATGGGTGAGAGGGTGAGAGGGTGAGAGAAGAGGGAAGCGGGAAGAGGAGAAGGGGGAGGAGACGAGGTGTGAAGGGTGGGGAGAGGAGGAGGGCAGAGAAGGAGGGGAGGGGAGGAGGAGAGAGGAGAGGAAAGGAGGAGAGGGAGAGGGAGAGAGAAAGAGAGAGGAGAGGAGAGGAGAGAGGAGAGGGGGGGGAGAGAAGGAGAGAAAAGGAGGAGAGGGGAGGAGAGAGGGAGGGGAAGAGAGGAGGGGGGGAGAGAGAGGAGAGAGGAAGGAGAAAATGGAGGAGGGTGAAGAGAGAGAGAGCAAGAGGAGAGGAGAGAGAGTCCAGTGGTGCTCAGCACGTGTATCTATTTTTCATCCATGATTGAATGTTTAATGGTTACATCATGGAGGGCCCTTGTGTAGTGGGCTCCTTGTTAAAGCTGTCCTGTATAGGGCCACTGGTGCTCTCAGGGTGGCTCTCAGAGCTGCTGTTAACCGCCACGTCCAGCCCACCCACACGCCATGCCACCACATCACCCCCGCCTGCCCGCACACACGATATACATGGACGCTATACCGCCGCCACGCAGGGTATAGAGGGTCAGCCAGCCTGAGTGCAACCAAGGTGGACCCTGGGCCAAAATGACTTGTGACAAGAGCCACCAAGTCACCCAAAGTCAACGATCCAGCATCGTCTGGCTGTGTTTATTATGGGAAGATGGCGTGCGGTACACTTACCAGGCAGGGTACATGCACACGTACTCAACACTAGTCCTAAATGAACCAGGAAATCACAGGCAGGACAAGGCAGGCCATCTGTAGGCCGAACAGACAGAGAATGAAGATCTCAGCCTCTGTTGTTCGTTGTAATCTGAAGCCAGATCCATGATCGGCGACTCATTACAACCATTCTTCTGTCTTCAAGATGTGCTCTATGTTGAGTAACTTCAAACCCAATAACAGTTTCAATGCTGGTGGATGTAATTACATCTCTCTGGAAAGTTGCCAGGTTAAATAATTTGCTTCGTTCTTTATATTTGACATTTTCTCTTCGACAATACTGTCTGTACCAGCAGTTTCTCCCCCTGGCAGATCTGAACTTTTAAAGGGAAAAACTCCCCCAAACGCAGAGGGAAGAAAGGAACACAGAATCCTATCCCGGAGTACCCCAGAGTCCCTAGCCAGTACACTGTTAGATTAACCACATTTGTGTCATATTTGTTAGCATTTAGGTTAGCAGGTTAATGCTGCAAGCCAGTGTTCCGGCTTTAGCATTCAGGTTAGCACGACACCGCGGCGCTGGCTACCCTGCCACTAAGTGTCACCACGGCTACAGTGACCACAGCGGGGCTTACCTCAGTCTGTGGCTTGACAGATGCGCTGTTATTATGGAGGGTGTTGATGTTTGAGAGGTGAGGGATGATGAGGAGGTGTGAGCAGAACAACCAGTGTGTTTGCTGATGATGCCACCTACTTTTATGGAAATAACAACCTTGTGATGTTAAAAACTCTCACTTTTGAGGAGTAGCATGTTTGTATTAGTTTATTTTTATGTTCTTATGAATCCCTTGCTCTAAGTGCAATCAATACAGAACCTCACATTCCCTTATCGGCCTACGGTATGCAATTACTAATTAGAATTTGTCGATTAGAAATGTCCACACATTCACTCAGTACCAGCCAAGGCAATCATGAAACCAGTAAATCAATACAACAGGCTTTGAGTGTCGGTGAGGCGCAGCGTGTGTAGTGCATTGTGGGTGATGAGACCAGGAGATGTTGATGATGCTAAGATGCACTCCCTGTCGACAGGTAACCTGACCCTGGCCTCATAGGTCTACAGAGATCTGGTCCAGATCAGAGCAACTGATCCAAGAGAGGGAGAGGGAGAGAAGGGGGAGAGGGTAGGTGGAGGTGGGGGGGGGGGGGGGGAGAGTGTGGGAGAAGGATAGGGAGGAGGAGGAAGATAGATAGACTGGGGGGGGGGGTAGTGCGGGAGGGAGGGAGACAGAGAGAGAGAAGGGGAGAGTGCATCAGGAGGGCATGGCTCTTAGTCAGTCATCATGGTGTTGACACGGTGCCAGAACAGTTCCATCAATAACTTTGTTTCCCCTCAGTGTGAATCACGGTCATAGAGAAAGTTCACCGATCTGCCGTCCGCAGGCATAAGGCTTTGAATCCATGATATTAGACCTGGAACAAGGCCTCATGTTAAATTTGTTGCAGTGTGTTTGACTGAATACTGAGTAACTCTGCAAAATGTGTGTGTGTGTGTGTGTGTGTGTGTGTGTGTGTGTGTGTGTGTGTGTGTGTGTGTGTGTGTGTGTGTGTAGTGTCTCAGATGGTGATTGAGGAGGTGAACGTTCTGCAGACTCAACTGGAGATCGAGAAGTCATGTCGGGAGAACGCAGAGGCCCTGGCCACGAAGGTGACGCGCGCACTCAAGCACACACACACACACACGCACGCACGCACGCACGCACGCACGCACGCACGCACGCACGCACGCACGCACGCACGCACGCACGCACGCACGCACGCACGCACGCACGCACGCACACACACACACACACACACACACACACACACACACACTACCACTACAGATTCTACATAATATATTCTAATCTAATCACGATGGAAGTATGTATTTCCTCTGAATTCATTAAAAAATCCCAATGATGATAACCTCTTGACCCTATGACCTGTGTGACCCCCAGCTGAACTGTGAGAACAGGAAGTTGAAGTACCTGAGCCTGTCGTCTCGGAACAGTCTGGACGAGATGCTGCCATGCATCTCCCTGGAGGAGGTCCCAGACAGCCCTGACACCAGCCCAGACTCCTTCACTCACTACCAGCAGCAGGTCAAAGGTAGGGACTCAAACACATGACCAACTGTGAGTTAAAGGTAGGGACTCAACCACATGACCAACTGTAAGTTAAAGGTAGGGACTCAACCACATGACCAACTGTGAGTTAAAGGTAGGGACTCAACCACATGACCAACTGTGAGTTAAAGGTAGGGACTCAACCACATGACCAACTGTGAGTTAAAGGTAGGGACTCAACCACATGACCAACTGTGAGTTAAAGGTAGGGACTCAACCACATGACCAACTGTGAGTTAAAGGTAGGGACTCAACCACATGACCAACTGTGAGTTAAAGACCAAGAGCACCAACACCAGGTCAAAGATAGGGATTCAAACTCGCTACCAGCAACAGATCAAAGTAAGGGTTCAAACATATTACCAAAGGTCAGGTACCAAAGGTAGAGGTTTAAACATAAAGAATCGTAAGTCAAATATGGGGATTCACATTCAAAATATCAATACTTCAAACACCAAGAGTGAGATAAAAGTAGAATATTTAAACAGGAAGGTCCTAAAATAGATACCTCAGGAAATATTATGCTGTGACGACTTGAATAGTGTTCTGTATGTTCTACGTTGCAGAGCTTCGTGAGACGGTGAACACACTGCTGGAGGAGAAGAAGGAGTTTGTCTGTCAGATCCACGACCAGCAGAGACAGATAGAGGAGCTCACAGTTCAGGTAAGTGCTTACAACGCAGTCTGAACAATGGAAATAGGCTAAACATTAGCAGAACCTTTAAGTGACTCGTAGGGACGGATATTAAACTCAATGATTTTTCCTGCATCGATTTAATTGAAGCTTCTACATTCTGATGTAAATAAAAATATAAACTTACTGATACCAACATTAAAATGATTCATGATCTGAACAAAAGGTTTACGTTTTGGAAGGTTCCATTTGAAAATGTGCAATATGATCTTGTGTCCAGTCGGAGAAAGAGCAGGCAGAGGTGAAGGAGCTCAGAGACACCATCGAGCAGCAGAGCAAAACCATCAAGAGGTTCAACAGAGGTGTGTCCCTCAGCCCAGACCACACCACACCAGACCAGACCACACCAGACCACACCAGACTAGACCACACCAGACCAGACCACACCACACCAGACCACACCAGACCATACCAGACCATACCACACCAGACCACACCAGACCAGACCACACCAGACACACCATACCACACCAGACCACACCAGACGATACCAGAGCACACCAGACCACACCAGACTAGACCACACCAGACCAGACCACACCACACCAGACCAGAGCACACCAGAGCACACCAGAGCACACCACACCACACTACACCATACCAGACCACACCACACCAGACCACAGCAGACCACACCCGACTTGGCCTCACCACACCAGACCACACCAGACCACACCCGACTAGGCCCAACCACACCAGACCACACCAGCACACACACCAGACCACACCAGACTAGACCACACCAGACCAGACACACAGACCACACCAGACACACACAGCACACCAGCACACACACACAGACACACACATATATACAGAAACTCACACAGACACACACACACACACACACACACACACACACACACACACACACACAGACATACACACACACACACACACACACACACACACACACAAGCACACACACACATACATTAGAACAAGTGCTGTTCACATCATCATAGAACACATTACGTCCCAGCACTAGCAGTTAGCATCTCAAGATAGCACATCTCTCTCTCTCTCTCCCTTATTTTGCTGAGAGTATGGCATGTAAAATATTGACCTACATACTGGTATACGAACTATGTCTAATGTACACACACACCACACACACACACACACACACAGTCGTAGTGGAACAGACGTGCATGATTTACACAGAACACACTCTGGTTTGGCCATAGAGTATTTTTAAATTGACTTTTTTGTATCTAATTGAATATGTTATGTATTATGGCATTATTATTGGCAAAGTAAATAAAAAAATCCGTTTTCCCATACCGATAAAGCCCTTTGAATTGAATTGAGACTTGAAGACAGAGAGATTGAAGAGAGAAGCATGAGAGAGAGATTGTAACTGACTAGAGGTGAGAAAGAGAGAGAGAGGAGAGAGGAGAGAGACAGATATGTCATCTGATAGATAAGGATGTGTCGGTCATCATTTTAACACAGAACTGAAATGGTGTCCTGAATATATTCTTTACTCGGCTTGGATGAGAGAGGAAGAGAGATAGAGAGAAAGATTAAACAAATCAGTAATCATGAAACGACAAGACAAACACTGCACAGTGCAGCGGAAAACCGGTTGTCTCCCAAAGCTTGTTTTAGACGGTTATTTTTCATTTCTTTAACAGCGGAAGCCCACCAATGCCCTCTGCTCCATTGGTGCACTGATGAGCCCTCTGCGATCCCATTGGTGGATATCAGGAATATGTAATCTAGTGGTTTGGATTGGGCCTAAATCGACTGGCCTATTATTACCATGGTAACAGTGTTTCAGCTGCATCTGCTCAGCGGTAATTAAAGCGCTAATTGTACGATTGTTGGTGGCTTGCTTAGTCCCCGGGGGAAACCCACATCTCATTGGATGAAAAATGATCTGTGGCAGTGAAACACGCCCCCTCATTATCCAATCAAATCTCCTCCACCTCTCTCTCCAGTCCGGGAGCTGCAGGATGCCCAGAAGACGAACGGCTCCTCCTCTGCTGCCGTGGCAACCAGCGCCGGAGCCCCGCCCCCACCATCTGGGGCCGCCCCTCCTCCCGCCCCTCTGCCTCCACCCCCGCCTCCCCCTCCTCCTCCCCCGCCCCCTCCGCCGCCCCCTCCCCCCTCCCGCTGCAATCCCCTCAGGTGAGGAGATTCATTCATGTAACTCACGCATCAATTGTTATGGGGTTGAATTTTGTGT
This sequence comes from Coryphaenoides rupestris, assembly GCA_002895965.2. Classification (NCBI taxonomy): domain Eukaryota; kingdom Metazoa; phylum Chordata; class Actinopteri; order Gadiformes; family Macrouridae; genus Coryphaenoides; species Coryphaenoides rupestris. The sequence continues at coordinate 268,311 of PIJE02000339.1, forward strand.
ATTGAATGCTTGTACTTGTACTTGCATGTAATGCATGCATAAGGCGCTTTTCAGTGTAAACAATCCCAAGGCGCTTTACAATATTACGACAAAATAACAAAATGTGTCGCCATATACTGTCTATGTTTCTCACATTAAATCTGAAATCATCTGTTGTGCATATACATCAAATGTGGTGCCAAACGTAGCTCTGTCTCTGTCTCTCTCTCTCTCTCTGTCTCTCTCTCTCTCTCTCTCTCTCCTCTCTCTCTCTCTCTCTCTCTTCCTTTCTCTGTATGTGAGTCTTTCTCAATGTGTCTCTATGTCTCTCTCCCAGCTCTCTGATAGCCATCATGAGGAAAGGTTCTAAAAGTTCAAAGGGATCTCAGAAGGCTGAAGAGGCTCCGGGTGGGTTAAGATCATAGATGGATGGATGGCTGAATGGATGGATGGATGGAATAATATTAATGTCATATGTAGCTGCAGAGAGCATGGAACGTGTTAATGATGTAATGTAATTGAACGGCTAATGTATTGAGTAATGTATTGTTATGTACTGGTGTGTGCAGCGGCTGAGGGCGCGGACGACGTCAAGTCCAAGGCGGTGAACGAGATGATGGAGAGGATCAAACACGGCGTGGTGCTGCGACCCGTCAAGTCCAAGGACAGCAAGGTCTGGGGTCGCTTCCAATATACGTTCACCGCTTATAACAGGCCGCTCTTCCTGTTGATTTCTTCCACATTTTTTGATTATTTTGGTCCATTCCTGCGTGTTTCGGTCTCCTCCTTGTTATTTTGACAAAAATATACACAGTTGTTAAATGGGGTTAAAGTTAAATCAATGAATAAAAATGTTAAATGCTCTTCCAGAGTAATAGTTTTCTATTCGCTGCGCACCCTAGCTCGAGTGTAACGTAAGTTTTGGAGTGTGAGGAGTGTTAGTCCCAGAACTCCCATCTGCTGACTGAGCTTGATGTTAGTGCTCCCAGAGAAGAGATCAGGGCAACATGGATTCCTCTTCCTGGACAGGATCATTGACTTGTTTAGGCTCGCTGCCACTTCAAACCCATGCGATGCTCTAATGGGTGCCAAGATGGTGGAATCATCTGCGTATCCACGTAGAGCTGTACCCTAGTAGAGATTCATCTCTGTTGGTATTTAGGGATTTGTAATTGGTTCTTCCTAAGCACACTCTGTTCCATTTCGAAAATCACTGACAGTGAGGGAGCATGGCGGTATTGAATGAGCTGCATAAACGATTATATTCAATTATAGATTATAGATGATCTTATTCCAGAGGTTTGTTTGTTGGACAGAAGGCTCTTGGCCTGATTGCTCCCCCTCTCTCATCTTTCTCTCTTTCTCCTCTCCTCTCTTCTCTTCATCAGAGGGCAGCAGTAAAAGTGAGTATATTGATGTTTACATTAATCCCCCCCAGTGGTGACCTCATGACAGACTTCACGGGGTATCACGTGTCACTTCCTGTTACTCCAGAAACCCAACGCCTGCACACACACACACACACACACACACACACACACACACACACACACACGCACACACACGCACACACAGACATACACAAACACAAACACACTAGTTGCAGCAGTATTATTGATGTGGTCAAGGTTATGAGGCTGAATGGGAGATGAAAGCTTGTTACTGAATCTCTTGTATTTTCCCAGCAGCCTCCAGTGTCTGAGGAAAGTTCCCCAGGAGGAAAACCCCAGGAGAGTGCCATGGAAGAACTGATGGGCATTCTGGTAATGAACTCATTCAATACTAACCGGCTGGCTGGCTGGCTTCCTTTCTAACTGTCTGTACCCGTCAAATATCTTGACCTGATTAAAAGCCTCGCTGTCTCTGTCTGTCTGTCTGTCGTCTGTCTGTCTGTATCTGTCAAATAACTTTTAAATGATTAAATGTCTGTATGTCTGGGATTTTCCACACAAACAGACAAGCAACGTTAGCTAACATTAACCATATATGAACCACAGTATAGTATCAGTGTTTGCGGAGCTAAGGTCCGGCTCCTGCTGTCTCCTGTTGGTTCTCCTCCAGGAAACCGTCAAGAAGAGCCCTAGCCGCGGCTCCCAGGAGCAGACGGCTGCCCCTGCTCCTCCTGCACCTGCTCCTCCTCCTCCTCTAGGGAAGGACAGTGAGCTGGAGGTCATCCTGAGACGCCGACGCAACCGAGCAGGAGAACCGGGAGGTACGGTAGCACCTCCTTCTCCTCCTCCCCCTCCTCTTCTCTGTCCTCTCTCTCTCTCTCTCTCTCTCTCTCTCTCTCTCTCTCTCTCTCTCTCTCTCTCTCTGAAGGTATAGCACCTCCTCCTCTCACTTATCTCACCTTCTCTCTCTGGAGGTACAGTAGTACCTTCTCTCCTCCTCTCGCTCTCCACCTCCTCCTCGTCTCTGTCGAGGTACAGCACCTCCTCCTCGCTCGCTCTGGACTCCTCACAGTGTTCATAGTATTACCTCATGTCTCCAGCAGAGGGCGCTGTACACCATATAAAGTGAATCCACTGTTGACCATGCAGTCAGATCTATTCCAGCCATCGATTGACTTCGCTCAGCGCAATGAAACAAAACCGGCAATAATTCAGGTTCTCAGTCTGCTTACATAAGCAGCGTCAACGGCAGACTCATGAAAGAGGTTTATAGTATGGCCGATTAAAATAGCTTTATTACGTTATTGATCTGCTAATGAACCAAAATTGCTGGCATCGCAAAAAGGCAGTTTCTTTATTTGAGAAACCAAAGGGCAGGGAGTCAAGGTCAAGGCTTATTGGACCAGCGAGTTTCAAACTGTAACGACCATGAACCCAATGACCCATGAGAAAAAACAACACAGCATAATGTCAATAAGCTACAGACAGCTACACTGCATTACACTTTGCATCAGTAATCAATATGTGGGGACATTTAATAAAAAGTGTTCATAAGTTTCAGAACTCAAGATGGCTGACGATCACTGGTTGTTTGTTGATGTTTTTGGTGCAGAACCAGAGTGAACCGTGTTCTTAACAGCCTTCTCCTCCTCCTGTCTCAGGTGAGAAGGAAGGTCAGATGGTGCATGTCTCCTCCTCTGACAGCCTGAACGGGAGGAGGACCAGCTCAGATTCCTCGGGGAAGGAGCAGGACAGTGCCGGGGGTCTGGGGCCCCCAGCGGACCCCGCCGGGCCCCGGGTCAGCCCTGAGAGACGGGGCTCTGGGCCGGGTCCCGTGGTGCCCAGGAGGAAGAGCTCCGACACGGGGAAGGAGCCCAGGGGAGCCTCCTGGCAGGAGAGGAGATCCTGCACCTCCTTACCGGAGAATGAGTCACCCGTCAGCAATGGCTGCACCATCAGGTATGATGGTGTGTGTGTGTGTGAGAGAGTGTGCGTTTGAGGTTTTGTGTTCCTGTGTTTTGTTAACACATATTACCTGTTGTCTATACGTGAATACGGATGTTTCTCGCCTCTGTGCCACAGTGGGGGTGAAGAGGACGAGAAGACCATCGGAGTCGATCACGCCGAGCCCGGCACCGACGCACACCTTGCTCCGCCCCGCTGTGCTTCAGCCAATGGCAGCCCAGAGGCAGAGCCCATCCCAGCCAATGGCAGCCCAGAGGCGGAGTGCTGAGATGACCACCCCCCACCCCCCACACCCCCACCCCCCCCCCCCCTCCCCACCCCCACCCCACCCCCCCCCACTATAGGAGACCAATATCACCGGAAGCTTAACACACCCATACCTACCCTTAAATGATACCGTTTGACTCACACAGCAGTTGTAGGAATCCCACACCATAACACTGTGTAGGGTACGTGTTACTTACTGCCACCGTAACGCTAGTGTGGCAGTACCGCTGGGAAACCCATAGGCTTTGGAACAGGAGCTTCGACACAACAGCTGTGTGTGTGTGCGCGTATGTGTGTGTGTGTGTGTGTGTGTGTGTGTGTGTGTGTGTGTGTGTGTGTGTGTGTGTGTGTGTGTGTGTGTGTGTGTGTGATATGCATCAATACACTGATTCCTGAATGGCTTAGGAGTGGAGCACAGGTCTAGGTTTCTGGTGGGCAAAACAAACATAACAGACAGACAACAGAGAGACCGGTGGAGAGATAAATAGACAGACAGATAGACAGACTAACCAAGAGATAAAAAGACACTTAAACAGACAGACTGAGAGATTGCTTGATAAACAGACATAGGGATAGAGATGAGGAAGTCTGCGTTGTTTGCACAAGGCCTCAGATTTCCTCAATGACAGACACTTGACCTTGTACAACTTGCGCAAACACAAGAGTTTTTCTTCTTCTACTTCTTCTACAGTTTCACGCACACAGAGCACCTGTGTCGCTTTGTATCCTCAGAAAGAATCGGCTGGACTGCTTTGAGCTCTAGCCTCCTAATTCTTCCTCCTCCTCCTCCTCCTCTTCCTCCTCCTCTACATTACAGTTAGGGCTACACAATGAATCATGTATATACACAATGTTGTTTTTTGCAGTCTGCAATCGTGTCATTTGGCAATACTGAAACTAAACTCAACTAAGAACCTATATTGTAGCTAAACATATACGTAAATATTAAGACGCTACACTACAATAACGCTGACAATAACGTGGAGTTGAAGTTTACATTATTTCTCATGTTATCGGGCGATGAAGAGTCGCAGCCCTAGTAGTAGTAGACTTGCTGTTATGGTTTAGTTGCTCTTCCTGCACTCTTACTGATTCTTACTGATGTGGGGGGGGGGGGGGGGGGGGGGGGGTGGGGGGAGGTCACATTTCTACTGAGGTATGCAACTGATCGATAGAAACAACGACAGAAGGGATCAATATTTTCCCACCAGGGTTATCATCGGGCAAACACAAGAACAGGTCAACAGAGTTTCCAATGCGTTGAGTTTGTGATGGATAACGGATGCTTGAACAGTTGAATGTTGTGATAACGAACACCAAATGGCCCGTGCACTAAGTGATGATGTAACAGCAGAGGAGAGCGCGATCCCAGGGAACTCCAGGGAGCTGGGTTTCCTTGGTAACCTGAGGTATTATATATGCAATATATTAAAAACATCACCCATACGTCACTCGTCCAGAAACGTCCACGTGAGAACGTGCTCTCCGCCTTTTGTAGAAACATTTGGGGAGTTTGAGTTTCCAATGACATCATGAAATCATAACGAAAAAGCAAGAACACGTATTCAGGGCTCTTGGGATTTGACGCCTGGGCCTACCATCTGGCTGAGATCCCAGCTGTGCGTGGTGACCCAGGTCAGGGTCACATGACATGGTAACCACCTCTCATTGGACTTCTGAGCCAAATAAATGTGTGTGCCATCCTCCTCCTCCTCATCCACGAACATCTGCCTCACCAACACCGAGCCTCGTGGACGCTCCCGTGCACTTTTCTGACACTCTTGTTGTTGCACCCTGTGCTCCCTCAGCGTGCGTTCCTCAACTTACTATTTTTCAAGCCTTGCTGTTCATATAGCTTTTTTGGGTGGGGGGGGTTGGGTGGGGTGATGCAACTTTTGAAGAATTGAAATTGTCTTAACTCGTATGCAAATGAATTATTCGCATTGGCACATTTGTATGGATATAATACATTCACACTTTGATTATTTGTTATGTTCTTGAGAGACATGATGTTTTAATCAGTGTGGAGTTAGTGAATTATAATCATGCAGAAGGGATGGTGTTGATGACTGGCTGCCTCTTGAGCGCACCTTCACCTGTATGAACCACCACTACACTCTGCCACCGCTGGCCTTCCTCGATATATATCCAGGCCCTACCACAGCCGCCTCGAAGCCTTGAAGCATCTATAGCCTGGGACCTATTATTTTTATTATTATTATTATTATTATTATGATTATTATTACACCTGCATCACCTATCACCTCGCCAGGTTGTGTGACACGCGTGTTTGAGATATAATTACTGAGTGCCGATCGTTTGTTTTCTAAATCATGGATGTTTATTCAAGCATCGACTGTATTCAATAAAACATGAATAAAACTTCAGTGTGTTTGGTGCTTTGTCATTTTGCTTTTGAGCAGATCGCCTGTTGGACTGTTCGGGCCACCGTAGAAAAGCGGGTGGATGCGTCGGGTTGCCAAATCCGAATTCAAATCTCTGAATTTAGCACCGCTACACTAATGGAATTACATTGTAATCGCCAACACATTAACTCCATTCGTTGATATACATATATGTATCATTAAATATAATGGCTTGTATGAAAACGAAACTGTAGATAATCGACACGATTTTCTTAAAACATTGAAAACAGAAGTTTCGTATATTGTGTCCAACCTGGCAACCGAGCGTATACGCGACACCTTTTCCAAGATGGCGTCGCGGTATTACCAGGAGCTGCAGGACAGCTTCAGAAACAACAACAAAAGCAGAGAGTTTCCCGCACACACCGCCAAGGTGCACTCCGTGGCGTGGAGCTGTGATGGACGGAGACTCGCGTCGGGGTCTTTTGATAAAACAGCGAGTGTTTTTGTCCTGGAAAAAGACCGTTTGGTGAGTCGCTGGTCGTCCCTTCATCCTCAGCATGTTGGCCTTATGGCGCGTTGCAGTTATACTCGGAAGTCGGGGTTTCTGGCTTATATTGGCGGCATATTGTGGTGGTCCACATAGAGCTGGGAATCACGTCACACCCGAGTTGACTGTGTTTCAGTTTGCTCGGTGTTGGTGAAGATTTCCCACTTTCTGAGTTGGAATTCTGACTTCAGGGGGCGTCCCCCTTAAACTTCCGACTTGGATTGGGGAAATTCCGACTTCCGAGTACAACTGGAACGCACCGTCATAGTTGCGTCTGGATGAATGAGCCGCCGCATCTCCACATGTGTTGTCAAAATAGTTAGGCCTAAGTGACAGGTTGTGTTCATGTAAAACAAATGCTCTGTTGGTTTCATAAACCGTCTCGAAATACTGGTCATGGACAGTTAACTATTAACCAGAACACAAACTTTTTACTCCAAATTGATTGAGTGATTAGGCAGCGGATCAGTAGTAATGTAGTCGCAAATGGGTGTCAATGAATGCAAAGAACAAGCCGTTTAAAAATGACAAATATTGTCATTGTGACGAAATCACAAGTGGGAATGTCCACCTAGATGTATGATGACTAGATCAGACTACCAGCCTGACCAGTGGACTGTTGTAGCAAGGGGGTAAACTGATCTAGTCAGCATACATCTGGGTGGACAATCCCACTTGATGACAATTTTGAAACTGCTTGTAATGGCTCGTCATGCTACCTGGTGGTATCATCAGCCCCCAAACAATTGTTCTCATTGAAGCCTTTGTTTTGTTCTCCCAGGTTAAAGAGAATAACTACAGAGGCCACAACGACAGTGTTGACCAGCTCTGTTGGCATCCAACCAACCCTGACCTGTTTGTGACCGCATCGGGGGACAAGACCGTCCGGGTGTGGGACGTCCGCTCCACCAAATGCATCGCCACCGTCAACACCAAAGGTCAGTGAGGCTGTCGACCTCCACATAGTAGAGGGGTGCCCCAAACCAAGTGTGGGGTGGTCCCATGTCGACGATAAGACTCACAGAAAATGCATTCATTTGATTACATCCTTTTGGCCAAGCTTTGGATGCCCAATTGAAGCCACCTCTACATGTAACATTATCACAGGACACCGCAATACAATTATCCAAAACATACATTTTTCTCTCTGGCAAGTATGGTTAGTAAAGCTATGCCCTCTAATGTACTCAAATGTAATAATAAATAATTGAATTAAATTAATGTTAGGTGTGTATTCTGCTGATCAAATCATCATGGTTCTTGAACGTGGCTCTTGAATGTTTACATTTGTTTGTCAATAATGGTGGATCTCAATCTATGACACTAAAGATTTATATATTCTATACACTAAAGAAAGACACTTTGTAACCAGGAGCAAAGCACTCTTGGTTGTATGATTGAGACTATGTGTTTGTGTATGTTTGTTTGTTTTCAGGTGAGAACATTAACATCTGCTGGAGTCCCGATGGACAGACCATCGCCGTGGGCAACAAGGATGACGTGGTGACCTTTATCGACGCCAAGACGCACCGCTCACGCGCCGAGGAGCAGTTCAAATTTGAGGTGAACGAGATCTCCTGGAACAATGACAACGACATGTTCTTCCTGACCAACGGCAACGGCTGCATCAACATCCTGAGGTAAGGTGCCCTAACCCCAACTCATAACACCAACCCCAGTTCATAACCCCAACCGCAGTTCATAACCCTAACCCTAGTGTCAGAACCCTGACCCCTGTTCATAACCCTAACCCCTGTTCATAACCCTAACCCCAGTTCATAACCCTAACCCCAGTTCATAACCCTAACCCTAGTGTCAGAACCCTAACCCTAGTTCATAACCCTAACCCTAGTTCATAACCCTAACCCTAGATTCACAACCTCACACCCTCACCCAGCTCCAGAGTCTAATCAGCCTGACTGGACCCAGGTGAGGCTGCTTAAACCAGCCACCCACTACACACACTCGGCGGCCAGTAACCGTGAGGATTGTGGCTGTGTCTCCCTCCCACTAGTTACCCTGAGCTGAAGCCCATCCAGTCCATCAACGCCCATCCCTCCAACTGCATCTGCATCAAGTTCGACCCCACGGGGAAGTACTTTGCCACGGGCAGCGCTGACGCCCTGGTCAGCCTCTGGAATGTGGAGGAACTGGTGTGTGTTCGCTGCTTCTCCAGGTCAGTAGCAACGTACCTGGGAGTATTTTTTTGCATTTTCAGAAGTTAAAGTTCCCGCAAAATGAAAAATTAGCTCTCTGGTCCAAATTGTCTTACCAATTGATCTATTTGTAATCCATTTGTGCCCAAAATGTACTTACTTCTGTGATTGACAGCTATGGTGATGGCATTGATTACCAACTGATTCTAATATCGAGGTGAAGCTACCCTAGCCCCCGCGACAAACCCCTCCCACTGTTTAAAAAGCTATGTCCCATCCCAACATCCAATTTTATGCAGACTTCCTGACTGCTACTGGATACTGCATTTAATAACATTGGTGTGCTACAAGATATAAATGTCAATAACTTATTTTAAATTAAAAAAACATTTCCACAAACGTCAGCATGGAATATTAGGTAATCACCACGGTTACCACCGTATTTTGAATAGCAACAATTGAGCCAATAACGTAACACTGAGTGATCACAATTCCAAAGGTCTTCTTCTCAGAGTATCAGCCAATCAGGTTGTTTTGCACCCTGCTCCCCCTCCAACCCCCCACCCCACAGGCTGGACTGGCCAGTGAGGACTCTGAGTTTCAGCCATGATGGGAAGATGCTGGCGTCAGCCTCAGAAGATCACTTCATAGACATCGCCGAGGTGGAGACCGGTGAGTGTGCAAGCTCCACCAGCCTGGAGCACACTGACGTATATATCACACATGCCAGATTGAGTATCTTACCTTTTAATATTCCCAATTTCCAAATATAACCATTTGGACATGCTGTCGGTTGACGCATACCAATTGAGCTTTAGAAGAATTAGGTTTATGAGATTAGAATGTAAAATAACTACAATTATTCAACAGTTATTTGGCATAATGTATTGGGTAAGGTCTGTTGCATAAGGAATGCGGAAATGCATAAACATGTAGTTGAAGTTATTAAGAACTTGAGACCTGTGCACATCAAGACGGGAACAACAAGAATATGTGCATTGTGTGGTCGTTCATTTCAGCCAGCACACATTTCTCTCCATTCTAATGTTATGGGACATTCATTGTAGGGGTTGACCGATATGGTTTTTTCTGGGCCGATACCAATACCGATTATTAGTAGGTCAATAATTAGCGGCCGATAATCGGATCTGATATTCATCAAAACACTGCAGACCGATTGGCTTTTGTCGCGTTATTTTGGCTGCGCCGCCAATCGTAGCGAATGGGCGTGTCGAGACAAACACTGCGGATGATTGGCGACCTCTTTCCCACGTGTCTCCCACAAATACGGAGTACAGATTGACTATTTTGTACCCGTGATGTATAGCCAATCAATAATGCTGCCGGCGGGACATTGAGCCAGAGAGAGGCGACCGCATCAGAGCCGTCTGCAAGGAGTGCATTTTGCCGCAAGGAGTGCATTTTGCCGCAAGGAGCGCATTAAAACATTTTTTCATTTAATCGGCAATCGGATCATACAAAATAACGATTCCGATAATCGGAAAAATTATGAATATCGGTCGACCCCTAATTCATTGTAATATCACAACGTCATGGCTTCCATACAACCAATGTGTCTCGAGCCGGTGTTTAAAACTCTCCCTGACTGGGCTGTCCTGAGACATGTGCATGTGTTTTGCTTCTCCACCCCCAGGAGAGAAGCTGTGGGAGGTGCAGTGTGACTCCCCGACCTTCACGGTCGCCTGGCACCCCAAGCGCCCCCTGCTGGCGTACGCCTGCGACGACAAGGAGGGCAAGTACGACAGCAACCGTGAGGCGGGGACCGTCAAGCTGTTCGGCCTGCCCAACGACTCCTGAGCAGCCGGAGCGCCGTGGACCCGCTTCCTCCACAGTCTGTTACTGTGACCATAGGACCCCTGGCCTGTTGGAGTGTACATCATCACTGGGGGGCTGCTCTGTGTTTTGGCAGAGCAGAGCGGGGGATGTTGCTGTTGAACTCTGGGGTGGTGGGGTTGGGGGCGGGTGTAAAGCGAGCAGTAACATCATCGGACCACCAGGGGTCACTGTAGTATTATTGCAGTGACGCTCTTTAAACATTTTCTATACAGTTTAATACTTCAGTGTTGTAGTTTCCTTTTGTAAAATATTCCTGTTCCTTTTTTTTTGTATAGGATAATTGAATTAAAATGTTTGATTTATACTTTTGACTTCTTTGTGATTTTTTTTGGGAGACTTTTTGTGTGCATGTGCTCACAAGCTTGATAAGGTTTTTTTCAAATAGTTTAATAATCTCTCTTTAAACATCTTTAATTTAATGCTGCACTACCTATTTCGAACATTATAACGTAACTATCCTCATTGTTAATGCTAAATCGTCCCTGAAAAATAAAGGGACACAGTTGGCAGTATACCGATATATGGGAGATGAAAAGCCTGCCATGTTCCCATGACGTGGAATGGAACGTGACTGATGCATACATGGCTCCACATTAACATGGTTATTAAATCATTGTTAAAGGTTAATTGCACCAGGGACAAATTATTCCCGTGCCCAGACAGACTGGCTTGGTGGCTCAACCCATGAATGCGCTAACCTCCTAGCGTCCCAGTTTTGATTCATACGCTACGCCATGTTGTTCACTACTCACCCATTGGCCTGTCCATAACGGCAAGAAAGCTAATAAAAATATGTAAATGTGTCGTATATGTATGTATGTGAGTGCTAATACTATAGTAATTTAGTGTAATGTGTATGCTTTGCTATTAGGAGCATAGCCTCTCACTGCACATGAATGAAGCTTTTTCCTCCTTTACAAAGTATCACAAATATTCATATTTCAACACCTCGTCTGCACAACGGGTCGCCCACTGAGCGATATTCCTCACGAGGCAGGCGTTAATAAATCAACGCAAATGTGGCGTTAAATAGATAAATACCACCTCATGCACTAACATTCATCACACCCCCCTCCCCCCCAAGACTGATGTGTAATTAATGTTACATTAATGAGTTATTAATGTGTGTTCAGAAGGATGAGGTCATTTCTGTTAGGCTGCATGCTCTGTGTTGCAGACTTGGAGGAATAACAATATCAAGACAGAGGTTAAAGGTCAATAAGCAAGCCATGGTTGACACCTAGAGAAGTTGGGTAACAGTGTCAATGTTGTTAACGTCCTGTTCATGGTTTACCAGAGATCCTTAAATCTCTGGTAAGGGACCACAGAACCGTGGACCCTCTCTCTGGGCCTGTTCGAACCATTCAAAAGTCCTTGGTTTTGGGTCAAGCAGGTTATGGTAAGAATGCCAGAGGAATGCTTGTGGTCCTGCAGGAATGGAGTTCTCTGGATAAATACGTTCCTAACCAACCAATCTCCCAAGGTGGGAATCTGTCCTGGAGAGGAGGAATCGCTGCAAATGTGATCTGACTTCCGATCAATCAATTCAGTAATAATGCCTTCTGACAAGGTGAGTGTCTGTGTGTGTGTGTGTGTGTGTGTGTGTGTGTATGTGCATGTGTGCGTGGCATACATACACATCTCTGATTGAATATATGTGTGTAGTTTGTGAATGTGTTTATGTGTGTGTGTGTGTGAATATATTAAATGTTTAATGAGTATATGTGCTTTTTGTGCTTGTGTATTTGAGATTGTGTGAGTGGTTTCACCGCCGTGTGTGTGTGTGTGTGTGTGTGTGTGTGCGGGCGGGCGCACATGCATGTGCGCATGTGCACATGTGTATGTGCACACTGAACACCAGAGTTAATCAGAGCTTGCCTCCCATTAGTTCAGCAGTCAGAAGGAATTAGTGTGTGAAGCCGTGGGGGGGGGGGGGGTGCGGACACACACACACACACACCACACACACACACACACACACACACACACACACACACACACACACACACACACACACCAAGGCACCTCCATTCCAGATGATTCCGGCTCCTTCCATTGACCGGAAGCTCCATAATTGATCAGTTCAATTTGCTTGATGAAAATCTTTCATTCCTTGTCACTCCCTGCTCCTCTCCACATGTGTCTTAAACCAACCCGTGTTGGATTTGACACGTTAATCCACTCAGAGGCGTTCTCCCCTAGGTGGTAGCCTGTGTCACACTCAAGGGGAGTCACATGCTGCACAATGTCACGAGATGAGAAATGGATTGGACCGTATGGCAGGAAAACATCAACCACAGACCAGACGTGTGAAATATCGTGGCTGTGATCAAATAAAAAATGTCTGTAAGAATGTTAGTTCATCGATCAACAACAGAACAGCGTCATGAGTTACTGTAACCTTTAGCTGACAGAGCGAGACTCCATTAGTCACAATTGTTCTGCAGCAGAGCCATGAAACAACGACATGTACAGCGCTTACAGTCCCATATCTCTCTCTCTCTCTCTCTCTCTCTCTCTCTCTCTCTCTCTCTCTCTCTCTTTCTTTATGTCTGTATGTATGTGTATGTCTATCTCTCTGTATGTATGTCTCTTTCTCTGTGCATCTCTCTCTCTCTCTCTCTCTCTCTCTCTCTCTCTCTCTCTCTCTCTCTCTCTCTCTCTCTCTCTCTCTCTCTCTCTCTCTTTCTTTATGTCTGTATGTACAGTATGTGTATGTCTATCTCTCTGTATGTATGTCTCTTTCTCTGTGCATCTCTCTCTCTCTCACTCTCTATCTCTCTCTCTCTCTCTCTGGTGTATAGCCTGTGGATGATGAGGATGATGATGATGATGATGAAGCCAAGGAGCCATGTTGAAGGGAGATATGCACAGCAACACAGCAGCATGGCAACACACTACACGTCTGTCCGGGCGGATGAACACGCCACGGGATTTAGATGATACTTTTACATGGAGTGCACAAGTCCTGACTTTTCTTTGAGGGAAATCGGTATATTGCTGACAAACGGCTGTCAGCAGAACATCCAACTGAAGGATTAGAGGACTGTGTGTGTGTGTGTGTGTATTGTGAGATAGCAATAGAGCAGTGGAGAAGAATACAAATTATGAAACAGAGAGCAAGAAATGGCTCTTCAGTTTTACGACATGCGATTCATCGGTTTGTAAATTAATTGGACCGGTTTTGTTTCAGATTTATTGATGATGTATGAAATCTAAAATCACAAATGTACTGTTTTATCCTTTCAGCTTATTTGATCCCTCAGAACGATTGCGTTTATTGCCATTTTATGAATAATGGACCAATCAGCTCTGAGCAGCATCTCTCGCCCCGCCCCTCCGCCCCCCTCAGGAGGAGGAGGGGGTGGAGAAGGAGAGGTAGAGAGACACAGTCAAAGTAAGGGACATGGAGACAGACAGAGAGACATTTGGACAGAGACAAATCGACATAGAAAAAGAGCGAGAGACCACAGACACAGAGCGAGAGAGAGAGAGACGCCTATAGGACGTCCATGCCATGTGAACACCAATTCCCTCAGGCTCATTCATTATAATCATAAGAACACATGCATGTAATTAGCTTGCATACATACTGCGGACACAACAGACATGTGGTGTAGAAGAACTCATCCAAAACTCACCTCCACATGGGAGAATTGAAAAGTGTGGAGAGTGTGTGTGTGTGTGTGTGTGTGTGTGTGTGTGTGTGTGTGTGTGTGTGTGTGTGTGTGTGTGTGTGTTTGGTGGTTGGTTTAAGCAGCCTCACCTGGCCCGAGTCAGGCTGACTAGACTCACCCACAGGCTAATCAGGCATTGGCTAATCAATGCACACACCAACAAGATGAGAAAGACTTCATTTAACTTTAATTCTCATTTCAGGCGTTACTCTGCTGCCCTTTAGAAGGATTAGCTTCCCCCCTAAACAGGAACACTTCCTGTTGCCTCATATGGGGAAAAGTAAATAGCGTCTCATCTATAGATCAGACATTAAATCATAATAAATATGATGATGTGATAAAATTGTATAAATTCGGAGTAAAATATGGTAGTAATAATAATAGTAATACGAATAACAGTAATGGAAATAACATTATTATGCTAATTGTAAGCATGTAGATTTATTCAGGGACTATTAGCATTGCATGATAAATTCAATTCAAAATACATTTTATTAATCTTATACTTGCATACATGCACACCCTCAGTTAAGCCTCTGTCTGATAAGAGCCGGATTAGCTCCTTTCTCTTTAAAGGTCCTAAAAACCATGATTTCTTTCAGCTTTATCTTGCCGCTAATAAGAACAGGCTGTAACTGAACTGAACACATGAGACCTTCCTGGACGCTCTCTGTCGTGTTCTATTTTAGTTGAATTAGGTCGGTTTTGCTGGAAAAAAGGAGGGAAGTGACGCTTAGCGTCAAAAATGTCTGTTCTTTATGATTGGAGCTTAATTATGATGAGAGCTAACATTAGTTTATGATTGTTACTGTCTGAACCCACAGAGCTGACCTGTTCCGGGCAGGATTGCGAGAGTGCTGAGCTGTCACATTGTTCTGAAAGTAGAAAAAAATTATTGACCTCATGATTGGAAAGGTTTAATGTTAACGTCCGACATTTTAACAATATATATATGACCGAAAATATGGAAAAGAATAATAGGGCTTTATATTCATTATTTTCTGGTGCCGACAAAGTTTTAGGGACACTCGGATGATCCATGAGAACATGAATAAACAACTCAGAAGTTCCAAGCTCTGCTCTGCAGTGTTTGTGCGTACACAGTACATCCCACAGCAAAACCCACCAGAAGAAACACACGACCCGTGCATGAATTATTAAGTATGATTGAATATTGTGTTCCTGCATGCAGGGTAGCCACCAGACATTTTTGTGCTCCGGCGTATGGTGTCTGTGAGTGAGTCACAGCAGAGGTCTGCAGTTCTTATTTCAGAGTAATGTTATTTACTGGCAACACAGACCCCACCACCATCGATATTAATCCACTCCTGGCTGACCAGCAGGAACATTTAAAATCCAAGTCTTGGTGAGGCAAGGAATGAACTGTGCTGGTTAGATGCTGGTAAGAGGGGGAGAAAGAAAGAGAGAGAGAGAGAGAGAAAGAGAGAGAGAGAGAGAGAGAGAGAGAGAGAGAGAGAGAGAGAGAGAGAGGACAGACAGACAGACAGACAAGCAGACGGAAATATATTACACTGTGGTTTTATTTTCAAATTAGGGCAGCCATGGAATGCCCAGGGTGCATTGTGTTGCTACAAAAAATCAGCTTGATGGATTTATTAGCTTCAGGTGCTTATTAACAACACGTCTGATTGGCAGACAGTTCCAACCAAATGGCACCCAATCACATTCCAGGAACACACAAGAGATGTGATTCCTCTCACAAATTGTTATGACTGAAGAGGGAACAGGCAACATATTGAAGGTTAGAAAACACATTCATTTTTTCATTTATTGATCTCCTTAATAAATAATTAATGGAGTAATTTATGTGCTTTCACCAGCTGGTTCCTGTTGAACAGGGTACTGTCGTAGGTTTTTCCATTTGTTGAAGACGTTATGCAAGTCGATGCGAGCCGATCCTGGAAGACCAAAGTCTCTCATGTCCTCTGCTGGTCTCACTCAGCAGGGAGAGAGATAGATACAAAAGAAAGAGACCAGATAGACAATAGAGAGACCAGATAGACAAGAGAGAGACCAGAGAGTGGCCAGAGACCAGAAAGACCAGAGAGAGGCCAGATAGAGACCAGAAAGATCACAGAGACACCATAGAGAAGAGAGACCAGATATAACAGACCAGGGGGAGAGCCCATGTACCAGAGAGACCAGAGAGACACCAGAGAGACAAGGGAGAGTCCAGAGGAAATATAGATCAGAGAAACCAGAGCGAGACCAGAGAGAGACCAGAGAGAGACCAGAGACATCAGAAAGAGACCGCAGAGATCAGAAAGAGACCGGGGAGAGACCAGAGACACCACAGACACCACAGAGATCAGAAAGGGAAAAGAGAGAGACCAGAGCGAGACCAGAGAGAGACCAGAGAAAGATCATTGAGGCCTTTTTGATGGTTGTTGGAGCCTGGCAACAAATGGACACCCTCCAGATTCTAACGAGCCCAAAATCCCATTAGTCTCCTCCTTTCTGGCAGACCACTGCTATTTTAAGAGAGCATCGCTTAATGCAATTGCATCTGGATGCTCTTCTTTGACATGAAACAGGAACTCAGCTTCAACTGTGTTTAATCCCACACACACACACACACACACACACACACACACACACACACACACACACACACACACACACACACACACACACACACACACACACATACAAGGCAGCGATCAGATGCGGGACAGTGAACCTTGGGGGTGTGTGTGTGTGTGTGTGTGTGTGTGTGTGTGTGTGTGTGTGTGTGTGTGTGTGTGTGTGTGTGTGTGTGTGTGTGTGTGTGTACGCCGGGGGGGGAGGGAGTGGGGGTTTAGGGGTGTGTGCGTGTATGTATATATGTTTACATGCAATAGCATGTTAATGAATAAATAATCAGGAGTTTGTGGCCAGTGCCAATAGCGTGTGTGTACTAACTTCCTTTGAGGGCTGTTGAAAGTGAAATCTTAAGGCCTAAATCAAGATACATGTGAGCACTGCCACGGTGTCGTGGTTCAGAAATAAAATAGTAAACATACTACTGTAAGTAACATGATCATGCTAAGTAACGTTCTCCTTCCATTTAATTGTATTATTGTTTGGAAGTGGCTTCAAAGATCACAGCAGGAGTCTCAGTAAATATTAGGCTCATTACCTGCTTTTTGTACAAGCCTTACATCAATGTATTACTCTAATGGAAAAACACAGGAGTGAGAGTCAACACTGTGGATGGAGATCTTCCTCATCAAGTCATGATACGTGACTAGCACCATGGACAGCACCTGTCCCCTGTTTACTCAGCGTGTTTACACTGCGTGTGTGTGTGTGTGTGTGGTGTGTGTGGTGTGTGTGTGTGTGTGTGAGTTTTCAATCTATAATACCGTAAAGGACAATAAAAACCAAACAAGACATAATTTAAAGGAAACCATTTAAAAGCCTTCATATGATGTTTGTTCAATTTGAAGATTAGAAAACGATGCTTACAAAATAAAATGGCCACAAGAATAAAAACACGATTCTGCATCGCAGTGTCTGACGGGTCTATACTAATTATACAACATTGTCGAAACAAATGTTTATTATTATTTTTTATTTATTATGGTTTTTTTTTATTGGACAGGCCCACATTAAACCAGGAGAATAAAACAACGGAATGAACAATACACAATACGTAAATACATACAACAAAAGTATCAATTTTCCAGATCAATAAATCAATAGGTATAATCTGAGCAGGAACATAAAGAGATCTGTCTTGGTGGAGAGAATAAACAGTATGGGGGAGGGGGAGAGAGAGAGAGAGAGAGAGAGAGAGAGAGAGAGAGAGAGAGAGAGAGAGAGAGGAGGGGGGGAGAGAGAGAGGAGAGGGAGAGAGAGAGAGAGGGGGGGGAGAGAGAGGGAGAGAGAGAGAGAGAGATAGAGAGAGGGAGGGAGAGAGAGAGAGAGAGAGAGAGATAGAGAGAGGGAGAGAGACAGAGAGAGAGAGAGAGAGACAGAGAGAGAGACAGAGAGAGAGAGAGAGAGAGAGAGAGAGAGAGAGAGAGAGAGAGAGAGAGAGAGCATCAGGAGCATCAGGAGGCTGGGTGCAGCAGCAGACTGTTCCTTCACCCAGAGCCGTGTGGACGCTACGGGGTTTTACTCCAGCAGCAGACGCCTCACGCCAGGTTAGTAAAGCTCTACCTCCGTCTCTTTTTCGACAAAATAAATAAAATAAACAAACACAACATCCACACGCACACTCACAACAACAACAACAATAACAACAACAACAACAACAACAATAACAGCGAGACCGATATTCAACTAACATGTTGCGGGGGTCTCCCTGCTCGCTAGAGCTGCTGCTGGTGCTGGTGGTGTTGGTGTGGATGGATGGCTGGATGGCTACAGGGAGGAGAGGGTCTTAGAGGGTCTTTAGATGCGGTGTGTGAGCGGTGTGTGAGCGGTGGTGTCCACAGGTGTACTGGCCAGGTCACCGAGCGATCAGCAGCGGGAAGGGAAGCCGGCCATACGCTGTACTGTACTGTACTGTACTGTACTGTACTGTACTGTACTGGACTGTACTGTACTGTACTGGACTGTACTGTACTGGACTGTACTGGACTGTACTGTACTGGACTGTACTGTACTGGACTGTACTTGTACTGTACTGTACTGTACTGGACTGTACTGTACGATTGTTGTTTCCATGGAAGACGCTGTCGGGATGCGTATGGATGCGTAATGCATGCGTAAAGCGCGTTGCATGAATTCCGCACTCCAGTGCTTCTAGATAGCCCATTGTTTTCCACCCCTTCTCAATGATCTGCAGAACAAAGGTGTATTTGGTGTTTGTAAAGTGCTTCGTGTTAAATGATGTGCATGTTAAGATCACCCACAGTGCGTTGATGAGCTGCATTATAGTGCACAGATTTATGTAACACTCGCGATGGGTGGTCGCGTGTGTGTGTGTGTGTGTGTGTGTGTATGGGGGCGTGGGTATAGAAGCTGGTCAGAGGCGAATGTGTGTTGGGAGTGGGCGTGCGTGTACGTTGGTGGGCATGAACGCGCAGTGCCATAGAGGCAGCTCTACGGAGCTTGGTGGTTCCTTGTGGTTCCTTGTGGTTCCTCGTGGTTCCTTGTATGTTCTTCATATTGGAGGCCTGCCATAGCAGTAGCCCACTCACTGAGGCACCACAATGAGGTAAGGTATGGTGCTCATCAGGAAACGTATACTACTTTAATTAAAGCAAAAGAAAAGTAATACAAATAAATAAATAGCCTATATGTATAATGTATATATATACTTGAAATGTGTATTTTGTTACTCAATGGAATAGCAATCGAGATCCAGTCTATGATGGAGTCTATGCTCTTCGATGATAAGAACAGGCAAAAATGCTTAGAAAACGCATTACATATTACCTATCTATACTAATACTACATTACTTCTATATTTACTTCTATATTATACATTCATTATACTACTCCTATACTATACTACTAACTATACTCATATATACTACAATAATATACAATGCTGCTCCTGAGAAGTCGGTGGTCTGGTCGGTGGTCTGACACCTTCATCGACGTGTGAATGGGAGAGAATTTGTGTGAATGTGTGACTGGAAGGAATTCATTGTTAAAGTGCTTTCTTTGGCCTCACTATATAAAGACACTTGTACGATGTGACGACCAAACACGCTGTCACACACGAGGCATCGCAGATAGTTGCTGCTTGAGGGAGCTAACAAGGTTATAATGCACAACACTTAAAACCAGGAAATACAATTCAAACGAGTCGGCCAGTACTCACTGAATGTCAATTGTCCAATCATATGTCTGAATGTGCACGGCCTGACACACTAATTTGCATAAAGTTAACTGACGTTCAACTATTGTCCAGCCCGTCCCATAATCCCCTGCACCACGCAATGATGGCGCCTCCAATGCAGTGAATGGAGTGAATGGGCGGCGTTGTCACACCCGAGGCATTGCGTTCGGTGAGGCGGGCCGGTAAGCCAGCTCCCCCACTACTATCCCTTCAGGTACTGCAGCTGATTTAGATTAATCTTAATATGTCATCATCAAGTGAATCACCGTAATAGGTGTCAGCTCTGCGCTCCACTGAAATCCACTGGTTGGATAAAACAGCGAGAGACTAGCTCACCGATGGTTAGCCTTCTGCCTAACATAGCTAATACTACTTGTGAAACCGAGTCTAACTATTGGGCCATTAAAGTAGCATCCAGTCATATTCCGTTACTGTGGGTTAAATTATTTTTTTTTATTTTTGCTCTCATTTAGGTTGGTTTTAATTGGTCAAGCAATTTAATTAAATTAGCAATGAGCTAATCAGCCAGGCGAGGCTAAACCCTCTAAATACACACATTTGCCCCTGCTGTGTTTCCATTGACTTCAAAATATACCGTAGCTTTTTGCAGTGAAAAGAACGGTAATTTTCCACTGCTGGTCCGGAATAGCAGAACCTGACAATAGAACGTGACAATAGAATCTGTCAGCGACAAAAAATAGAATCTCTAGCCTCGTTGCGCCTGCTGTGTGGGCTTCAGCCTTCTGCCAATCAAAAGGCCCACACTTATCTATCACACCGAGGCATACACCATGTGTACGAATAATTATACCAGTGATTCCATGTCATTCCTAATTTTGGATCCAGCGGTCCTACTGTGTTATAGCAGAACTTCTGATCCAGCAGTTCTACTAGCAACACTGGGGGAGGATGGCACAGAGCCTGGCCAGAAACCAACATCTGAAGGGGGGAGCTACGCCTTGTTTCCTGTTGTTTATGAATATTCTATTGAAGAGAAACTGAAGTCCCTGAAGTTTTATGAAGTGTATCTCGACAGTGGCCAGTCTACACAGAGTTGGATTGAAATGTTTCCAGACTCTTTTTTTTTTTACTGTTTAGTCGTGCTGACACATACAGATCCCTGCTTCCAGCAACATGATTGGTCAAAAGAAATATGAAGCAAAATTCTGACTTTAGATGACCAATCTAAAGAAAGATTTGTGAGACTATGTCGTTCCATAACAGGTAGCTACTGGTTAGCCATCAGCCTGGTAAAACCTTGGTGCTTTGGTTGTTGTTCTTGTAACACAAATGAAGTTAGAAGACAGAAAGTGTAGAATGAAATGCTCTTCTCTTCTCTGTCTTCAGCACACATCTGCCTGATGTCTGCACCCAGAGGTTCCCATAAGTGATTCATTTGGTCATCTTTGATGAAGCCATGGCTCCTGTAAAGATACGACGAGCAACTGTCAAGTCATCACTGGAAACTATTAACTATGTTCCTGTTGTCACAGCTAAACCACGCCCCTTGCCACCAGTGGGTTGCTGATTGGTCACACAGACATAGATAGATAGATGGAGTAGATAGCTTGAAGCCTGGCCAGACCGATCTTAAGAGAGAAACAGGATGTGATGGGAATGATCTCATACAGGGGCTGAGCTAAGTTGGCTGCCAGCTGTAGGTCATAAAGATAAGCAGGGGATGGACATTTTCCCTTTCTGCCCCCCCCCCCCTCCCCATTGTTCTCTTCCTAAGTGTTTTTATTGCCTCACTAATGTAAACATGTGTATCTTTGAGTAAGGACAGATCCTCCCTGTGTTAACAGACTCTGTTACACTGATGTTTGGGGATCATACATTAAATACACTTGAATTGTAGAACTATTGTGTGCTACTTTGCATGTAGAAGTCTCGTCTGTCCTATAAATCCCGTAAGGAAATTGCTACGACTACAACCTTTCATATATCGCACTTTTGATGCATAAAAATACATCTTAAAGTGCTTTTCACCTCATTAACTCTTAGAGTCCCCTAATTGCTAGGTATCTACCCAGTAAATATATGGTAAATTATAGTACATTTTTGGGTAATTACCAAAAAACATTACATAGGTAAATACTGAGAAATTATAGGTTAACGTGTGAATCTGTGTTATACGTACGCCTCCCTCGATGTCAGACCTGCACAAATCAATGCTGATGTTACAGATGTTACAGAGCACACTCGTACCATCACTGTCTTGTTAGAGTAATGACTCACAAGGAAATGTCCTCACAATGACAGGAATACATGGAAGTGCACATGTGCATGTGTGTGTGTGTGTGTGTGTGTGTGTGTGCGCGTGTGTTAAGATGAGGAACAAAGTGCGAATCATGTTATAGTTGGCTCCTATCAAGTCACAGCCATCGAAGGGTTCACAGAGGTAGAGGCACAGTGGCGTCTGGCTGCCTGTGTGGACACCGGAGGAAACATAGATTTGAATTTGTAATAGGAGATTTGGTGTATGATTAATTTAGCACTGCAAGATGTTTCAGACTGGGTGCGGCCTCGTGAAACATGGAGTGTCCCATCAATTATCTACAGCTGTGGATGGACAACCAAAGCACTCTGCTTCTCATTGCTTTCATACCACAGGGTTCTACCTGAAGTCATATAAGTCTATCTATGTATAGATATACATAATGCTATATGATACCGTATGCTATGCTGTGATGGTCGACAGGGGTCGCTGCCTAGGTTCCTCGGGTCATATCCAAAAAAGGAACATACCTGAAGCAGCACTTTATACAGATCAACATTCATGATTCATAATTAGCAGTGAGAGTAAACATTCCCATCAAGCCAGTCATGAGTTTAAAGTGAGATCTTGCCATCATAAGTCAATGTTTAATTAATACTCCACATCGCTGCCATTAAACCTGTGGCAAGTAGATGGATGGTTCCTCATGTTTACATGGATGATGGATGTATAATGGATGGATGATGGATGGATGATGGATGGATGATGGATGGATGGATGGATGGATGGATGGATGGATGGATGATGGATGGATGGATGATGGATGGATGGATGATGGATCGATGAGTGGATGAGTGGATGAATGGTGGATGGATAATGGATGGATGGATGGATAATGTATGGATGATGGATGGATGGATAATGGATGGATGGATGGTGGATGGATGGATGATGGATGGATGTATGTATGGATGATGGATGGATGATGGATGGATCGATGGATGAATGGATGATGGATGGATGATGGATGGATGATGGATGGATGGATGGATAGATGATGGATGGATGATGGATGGACGGATGTATAGACTGATGTATGGATGGATGTGGTGTTTAATCACGTTGAAGCGTGGGACAGATAAAGCTATGAGAATTGTATCAGTCCACTACAGATCCAGACCTGCTGGAACACAAATGAACCTGCACACACACGCACACACACACACACACACACACACGCACGCACGCACACACACACACACACACACACACACACACACACACACACACACCCAATATACGTATATTACACACACACAAAGACATATATATATATATATAATATATATATTATATATATATATATATATATATATATATATATATACCGTACACACATATACAGTATACAGTATATAAACAGATACACACACATGCACGTAAGCCTGTGAGCCTGTTTAGACCGAATATAGACCCAATACACACACACACACATACACACACACACACTGCTGGCTGCCTATGATGATGCATAGGCAGCCAGCCCCCCCCACCATGCATGTTTTGGCACTTCCTGGTCAGGGGGTGTTTCACAACACACACACACACACACACACACACACACACACACACACACACACACACACACATTAGATGGAGGTCAGCCTGCCGCTCAGCAGAGTGCAGGCCCCCTGTGGTGTGCGTTGACCCCACCGTACATGTGGAGTCCCAACTGCGGCAGTACCAGCTGCTCACGGACTGGTCCATTACAGAGCATTCTGAGGCACGATCACATGGTTTATTCAAAACCTCGGCCCCTTTATCTTCAGGTGTCTTCATGACAAGCATTCAGAAGATGTTTTGTTGAGTGTATTTCCACCACTGCTAATTCATATTAATGGCATGCCAAGACAAACTGAACCAATAACATCTCTTGAGGAAGAGGAAATGATGAGTCCATTATGACACCCATTGCACCCGTCCCTGGAACGAGGGATCCCCATTCTGTGCTCCTTCTCAAGGGTTCTTGTTAATTAATGGAGTTTTTTCTTGTCCTATGATTGGCTATGATTAGTGGGTGTCATCAATATATGGCCTGTAAAGCCTTTTGAGACTGTAACTGTGATTAAGTGTTATACACATACTTGACTTGACATGAGGAGAGTAAGGAAGTAAGGAAGAGAGGCTCTTGTTATATTGTCTGAAGGTTCCAGTGGTCTTCAATGAATGATATTGCATCTAAAGAGAGAGAGAGAGAGAGAGAGACATGTGTATGTTTGCGTGTATGTGTGTGTTATATACTGTGTGTGTTTGTTAAATATACTGCCTATATTTACTGGCTATGGAAAAAACACACACACACACACACACACACACACACACACACACACACACACACACACACACACACACACACACACACACACACACACACACACACACACACACACACACACACACACACACACACACACAAACAAACACAGATGTCTGCATGTTGCAACAGCTGCTTGTTACCTGTGTGGCTGTAGGCTGGGAGTCACTGTCTTCTCAGATGAACCACTCTCTATCTCTCTCTCTCTCTCTTTCACTCACTATAGTTGTAGTCTCTAGAGCTCTTTCTCTCTCTAGCTCTCTCTCACTCTGTCTCTAGCTCTCTCTCTTTCGTCTCTAGCGCTGTCTCTCGTTCTCTCTGTCACTTTGTCTCCAGCTCTCTCTCTCTCCCTCTCTCTCTACATGAGAGAGTGGTGTCTTTTTTTATAATTTCTTTTTTTAAACAATAATTTCCTTCAGGATAAATAAAGTTATATTCTATTCTATTCTATTTTTTAGTACAACCGAATGCTGAATAAGGCATTTTTAGGCGACCAAAATGAAACAATTAGCTTTCATGAACTGAAAACACACTGAAATGAAACTGTCAACACACGGATGACATCCAAAAACAAGTTCAGGACTATTTAAACACACAGTGCCATAGATATACATTCTGCATTGATTAACAGGTCGCTAGCCATGTCCTAAATCATACCCTGCTTTAGTGTCGATTTTACTCTAAATAGGACTATAATTGTTAATAAAAGGAGCATCATGCTGTATTCAATAAGTCTTGACAATCAAACTATGATCTCAAAATATCAATTGAGATCATAAACTCACTTTACTAAGTGAATAAATTAAGTGAGAAGTCGGGTTGTTTTTTTGCAACCACCCCTGCAGGCCATTAGAAATAGTGCAGAAATGCAGATTTGCAGGTTTAAGGCACCAGAACACTGATGCTGTTTACTCATTGATCTTGCTCCAGGTTAGGCTGTGGAGATATGGGGATCGAACCCAATCCACTAGTCCACTAGCCTGGTATGGTTAAGACCCAATCTCTGACACCACCCCCACCCTCACCCTCCTCCCCTACTGCCACTGTTACCGTGGCAACGTCTTTCTACACCTGTCGACACGGTTTTGAGGTTGTGATGGCCAGTTGGATAGAAAGACAGAGAGAGAGAGGCAGAGAGAGAGAGAGAGAGAGAGGGACGGAGAGAAAGAAACAAGCTGGGGGGGGGGCATGACAGACAGAAAGGGAAGTGTAGAGAGAGAGAGAGAGAGTGAGAGAGAGAGAGAGGACGATATCATTGGAAGAGGGGGATGGAGTGAGAGCGAGGGAGAGGTAGACGGAGAGAGACGAGGAGAAGTTCAGTGCGGATCATGGATGTTTGACCGGCGTTCGTTCCGTCTCTGACGTGTTCGCTTTGGTTCGTGTTCCGCGTTCCTGAGGCTGCAGACCTGCTCCCAGTACATGCTCTCGGTTCTCATCTCAGTCTCCCACAAGAATATGCAGGTTATGATGGCCACTGGAAAACAAAGCTAATGCATACTTTTTTATGGTGCTCCTCCAAAGGACACAGGCTGGTGGTGGTGAATAATCTGGTTTATTGCAGTAGTTTGATGTGTGGCTGAAAACAGAGCAGGTTGTAACAGCTAGCATGCTAGTGCTCTCTGAGTGTGTGTGTGTGCTGATGGCTGGTTCAACCTGTGGGCCTTGATTAGGCAACGAACCACAGCTGGGCAGCCTCACCCAGCCCCCAGAGTCTAATCAGCCTGACTGGAGCCCAGGGTGAGGCTGCTTAAACCAGCCACCAAACACACACACTCCACACGTGTGTTAAAACCAAAGAACTGAAATGGATATTTCAGACTTTAGGCGAGGTAGCATGAGGCTGTAGAATAGAATAGAATAGAATAGAACTTTATTTATCCCAAAGGAAATTCTTGTGCCAGGTTTCATAGCGATACAGTACAATAAAACAATATGGAAAACAACAGAATGATACAAATAAACTAACGGATTTACTAATTTACAGTTAAAATATACAAATATGTAGGCAAGGTAAGATATTCCGACGGCGAAAACAATTTGGCATAATTAAAGTGTAATATTATTGGACATGACATTAAGAATATTGCACATGATGATGAGAGGAGATGAGAGGTGGTGTTATAGATAATATTTATAGACAACATGATAATAATAATAATATAGCACATGATAGAGTATTGCACATGATGTTGGACAGTAATATTAATATTGCACGTAAAACTGGGGAAAGTGCACATGATGTTGAGAGGTAATATTGCACATTATATTGCTGTGTTCATTGTCTTGTAGGGGGAGTTATGGGGAGGAGTTATAGAGTTTGATGGCCACAGGCAGAAAGGACCTCCTGTGGTGTTCTGTGGTGCACCTTGGTAATCTCAGTTTATGACTGAAGGTGCTCTGGTATGACTCCAGTGTGGCGTGCAGGGGATGGGAGGTGTTGTCCATAATACTGAGTAGTTTACTTAGCATCCTCCTCTCAGAGACCTCCACCAAAGACTCCAATTCCACTCCCAGGACAGAACCTGCTTTCCTGATGAGCTTATTGAGTCTGTTGGCGTCGGCTGCCTTCACCCTGCTGCCCCAGCACTGTGTAGAAGATGACTCTGGCCACCACAGAGTGATAGAACATCTGCAGCACGGTCCTGCAGACGTTTAAAGATCTGAGTCTCCGTAGGAAATACAGGCGACTCTGACCTTTCTTATACAGGGCCTCTGTGTTTTTAGTCCAGTTAATTTTATTGTCTCTGTGAACAGCTGTACCTGTAGGTATCCTAGAGCAAGGCTCTAGATGTACGTCGCTTTGGATGAAAGAATCTGCTAAATGGCTAAACATTAGCAAAATGAGTTAAGGAAATCGCGTGCTGTGAATTTAATTCAGAATATCTCCTTGGTTCTGGGGTTGGGACCAAAACAAGAAAAAACAAAAAGTTCAGCTCTGAACCCAAACCCGTCTCCAGCTTTCAGAAAACCGGCAGGACTTTCTGACTAATCGGGCATGTAATGAGCACGAGCGTCTTAAGTCCCTCGCTAATTAACCACGCGGCAGCCTGCGGCGCTAAGTTAAATCACCCTGGGGCGGCCTACACAATATCCCCCCGTAAGGACGGCTGGCCCGGCGGCGCGCGGCGGCTAAACACCTAAACATATTTAGATTGAAAAATGAAAGAGCTAATTTCCACCGTGACGCAAGGCTGGGTTTTCATTTGACGCGTGAATAGAGCCGAGGGGCCCGACGGATTCTCCGCTTAGCAAACACGCGCACGCTTTTCAAGTGGTGAACAGACGACGTGTTTGTATGTGTGTGTGTGTGTGTGTGTGTGTGCCGAAAACAAATAAAATCTTGTTCTTCCATTTCTGTTGGTGTTGTTCTTGTTGCTGTTGCAGTAGTTTTGTTATCTTTGGGAGGAGGACACGGTCGGCTAAGGCTAAGGTCCTCCGGCATGCTACTTGACGTGAATTTACTGCTTGCTTTGTAGCCATTCCAGGGTGATACTAATACTAATACTATTCCTAACAAAAATAATAATAATAATAATAATATATAGCATTATTCAAATGAATTGCATTTATATAGCGCTTTCATAACCCATTCATACACCGACGGCAGTGTCAACCATGCAAGGTAACAACCAACACGTCAGGAGCAGTTAGGGTTAGGTGGCGTCTAGCTCAGGGACACCTCCACACTTCGCTAGGCGGAGCCCGGGGATCGAACCAGCAACCTTCTGGTTGCCAGACAACCACTCTGACCTCCTGAGCTACTGCTGCCCCCAGGAGTACCCTTCTGAAATGTGAACTTGTGGGGACCGAACCGCCTGCTGGGTGCTGGTCCTAGTCCACAGGGAGTCCAGCCTGGTTATACACCACAGCCCTCATGGTAGAGGCTCACTGTGTGTACAGCTGGTGCACACACACAGATGTACATATACACACACACACACATAGACACAGACACACACACACACACACACACACACACACACACACATACTCACACACATACACACATAGACACAGACATACACACATACTCAGCACACGCACACACACACACGCACATTCATTTTAAATGCTTTATTGGCAAGACAAAATAGCATTTAATATTGCCAAAGAATATTAAAACAAAATAACAAAATAAAATAATCATTATCAAAGGATGAATCAACATCTATCGCTCTGTCTCTCCATACCCCTCTCTCTCTCTCTCTCTCTCTCTCTCTCTCTCCTCTCTCTCTCTCTCTCTCTCTCTCTCTCTCTCTCTCTCATCCATCACCAGATCATATGTGTGGCGGGTGCTTACACCCACCCACTCAGCATGCTGCGGGCTGCATACCAAGGACCCTCTAACAGTGCACAATAGAGAGAGAGAGCGCGAGAGAGAGAGAGGAGGGGGGGGGGCTCTGAGGGAGAAAGAGGGGGAGAGAGCGAGTGGGGTGAGAGATGGAGGGTGGGTGGAGGATGGGAGAAAGACAGAGAGAAACAGAGAAATTTGAATTGGACACTTGTCAGAAGAGGGAGAAGATTACAAATGAAAAAAATACATTTTGTCCGCGGCATATTTAGGGTCATGTATTCATTCATTTTGGACCGTATTTTTTTAGAAGACA
Organism: Coryphaenoides rupestris; assembly: GCA_002895965.2. Taxonomy (NCBI): domain Eukaryota; kingdom Metazoa; phylum Chordata; class Actinopteri; order Gadiformes; family Macrouridae; genus Coryphaenoides; species Coryphaenoides rupestris. The sequence goes on from PIJE02000339.1 coordinate 297,515, forward strand.
TTGGGTTGAAAAGAACAGAAAGTTTTGTAAAGAGAAGGAGAGGGAGACTCAGATTGTGCGGTCTGGAGAAGCCCTGCAGGTCTACGACGGCCATGTCTCCGTTTGTGACCCAGATTACAGTAGACAGTCCTGTCCATACAGCCGGTCATACATTATGTAGGCCCTCTCTGTCTCTCTCTCTCTCTGTCTCTCTCTCTCTCTCTCTCTCGCTCTCTCTCTCTGTGTCGCTCTCTGTTGTTCTGACCTAACCCAGATAGCACACCCATCATTTCCACTAGTGGTCTTTGTGTCATAATCAGAGCGGCACTCCACTGGTAGTTTTTTACCGCCGGGTGCCTAGCGGGGTAACAGTGGGTGTCTAGAGGGGTACTGGTGGGTGTCTAGCGGGGTACCCGCCGGGTGTCTAGCAGGGTACAGCGGGGTGTCTCAGAGGTTGTACTGGTGTGTGGTCTAGCGGTGGTACTGGTGGGTGTCAGTCGGTGGTAAACCCCTGGCGGGTGTCTAGAGGGGTAACTGGTGGGTGTCTAGCGGGGTACCGGGCGGGTGTCTAGTTGGGGGTACCGGCGGGTTGTCTGCCCGTGGGATCGTTGGTTGTCTGCGGGGTACCGGCGGTGCAGTGGGTACCGGCGGGTGTCTAGCACGTGATCGGTTGGTTGTCTAGCGGGGTACCGCCGGGTGTCTAGCGGGGTACCAGCGGGTGTCTAGCAGGGTACCAGCGGGTGTCTAGTGGGCTACCGGCGGGTGTCTATCGGTGGTACTGGTGGGTGTCTATCGGTGATACTGGCGGATGTCTAGCGGGGTAACCAAGCACAACCTTGTGCTTGGTTGCAATGGGGGTGCACCAACCCCCACAGGGATGTCAATCTCAAGGTCAGGGCCAGGTTTGGGGGGAGGACCTTTAACAAGGTTTTGTCCAATTAGATGGAAATGGATCTTGACTTGAAAACACAGCAGCTGTACCCGGACTACTAATGGGTTTTACCACTCAGAGCCCGGAGCTCCAGAAAAAGAAAAAACATGACCAACACGTCACGTCGCCAACAGGACTTCAGTGGTCGTTCCTTCCTGCCAGCACTGCTAGCTAATGATACAAAGATTGGCAATTCCATGGCCAGCATGGAAAGATCCACCCCAGGGACCCCACCTTATTGACAGCAATCCGGAGATACGAAGAATTAATGGACTCAATTGGCTTTGTGCTGGTTGGAGAACATGGCAGGACTCAATGAAGGTGGAAGTGATGGAGGCATCAAGAGATACAAATATACATGTATGTCTCAAACTCTAAAGTCTTGGTATAACTCTCAAACTCTCAAACCTCAATGACATAATCTCTGAAATGTTCCCATCGCAGGTTATTGGGTTCACAAACAACATCAATAGACCTCTCAAAGCAACACATTTACACACGGTCAACGGTCATACACAAGCCTGTATCCTTCATTGTGATGATTTGTACTTGTACAGCTGAAAGGTTGTACAAGTACTCACATCCATACATTGTATGGAGTGATGCCGTGTGCATGACTATGTGTACGTGTGTGGTGCGTGTGTGCGTGTGTATGTGCACGGGGAACTTACATTACATTTATATGATCATCGGCTTAGTTCCTCCATTTACACATCCATCTATTCATCCCCCCCCGCCCCAACCATCCATCCATCCATCTATCTATTCATCCACCCATCCACAAATCCATCTATTCACCCATCCATCCATCCATCCATCCGTCTAGTCGTCTCTGAAAAGGTCTTTCTAAAGGTCATTTTGTTCCAGTTCACAAGTCCGCTGCTCAGCTTTCATCGTTTCATAGGTTTTGTTTACATTTCCCAGCATCGCCGGCAGCTTAGTGACCACATCCCGGTACTGGAACACTGGGATCTACTATAATGCCGCAGTAAAATGCAACATTTTCTGCACAAGTCCAGAGTGTGGCTGAGCATGTCTTGCAGGGAAACCAAAACAGAGGTATGGCGCCACGTACCGCTGTGTCTGATTGGCCCAGACGACGTGCCCCGTGATGTCACCGGCCATGGCTACTGTTGCTACTTGTGCCCGCGCTGCAGGAGTGTGTAAAGCGTATGTGTGGGTGTGGGTGTGTGCAGAGGGTTTGTAGGGACACCGGTATTGATCCAGGGTTTACTGTCTGAGCAGATGGAGGATAATTGGTCTGTTAATATCAGACGCCTCCACCCTGAGAGACTGCTGTGCTCTCGCCCTCCTAGCAACCGGCTAGGAGGCTAGTCTCTTAATCGCTCTCTCTCTCTCTCTCTATCTCCATATCTCTCTACCTCGCTCTATCGCCACGTCTCTCCCCCTCCCTCACCTTTATGTCTCGCTCCTTCTGTAAATCTCTCAGACTCTCTCCCGTTTACTCTCTTTCTGTTTCTCTCTCTATATACTGTATGTCTCTCTCTCTCTCTCTCTCTCTCTCTCTCTCTCTCTCTCTCTCTCTCTCTTTCTCTCTCTCTCTGTATGTCTCTCTGACTCTCACTTTAGCTCTCTCTCTGTATGTTTCATTCTCTCTCTCTCTCTCTCTCTCTCTCTCTCTCTCTCTCTCTCTCTCTCTCTCTCTCTCTCTCGCTCTATGTCTCTCTGACTCTCACTTTAGCTCTCTCTCTGTATGTTTCATTCTCTCTCTCTCTCTCTCTCTATCTCTGTCTGTCTCTCTATGTCTCTCTGACTCTCACTTTAGCTCTCTCTCTGTATGTTTCATTCTCTCTCTTTCTCTTCCTCTCTCTCCCATCTCCCTCCATGGTGTCAGTGAGTCATTACGGCCGCTGTACCAGTGATTTGCTGTCTGGATGTTCCCCCAGAGAGGAGCTGATTTATACCAGGGGCTCAACACCCTGAGCTCAGCCACAGGTGGAGCCCTCAGACAGCGAAAGAGCTGTCAGCCTCTCTATCTCTCTCTCTCCTCTCTGTCTCTCTCGCTGTCTCTCTCTCTCTCTCTCTCTCTCTCTCTCTCTCTCTCTCTCTCTCTGGGTACTAGCAGGCCTGCAATATGTCAGTCAAGCTAAGAATACACCACTGTGATGGATAGCTCTGATTTCCCTCAGCTACATCATAATCTTCATCACCATCACCATAATCACCATCATCATCATCACCATCATCATCATCACCATCATCATCATCAAACGCCAAAGCAGTAATGTTAACTATTAACCGATTGGTTGATGAATGCCTTTGGCCTATGAATACCTCAGGCTGCCTGCTGTGGCTGTAGCCTCCACTGTAGAAACACAAGTGTAGTTCTTTTGGAGCCATTTGGCCGAAAACAAAACCATGCGGATTGTGTTATGATCGCTTTAAATATCACCGGTCCGATGACATCAGGGCTTTTCCTGCCCTCGGGAACCGTTTAGACTCCTCCTGAAAGACACTTCGGTCAAATCAACTAGGAACACACCAGGACGAGAGAGGGAGAGAGAGAGAGATAGAGAGAGAGAGAGAGAGAGAGAGGGAGAGAAAAGCAACACACTGGATTCATGGAAGAGAGAGGATAGGAAGATACCAAAGAGAGAGCATGCAGGATAGAAGATTGATAAAAAGGAGAACAGACTCCAAACAGAAAAAACAAGGAGAGTTAATATACTGTTGGATTCTCAACACCTGACCTGCGTGTCCAGTCTTTAATAGGAGGCCCATCTCCATCGGTAACCTTGCGAGGCAACCGGATGTCCGAGATCCCAATCACGCGAGAATCCAGTTTGCCGGGCTTCAAGTTATCTGCTTGTGCCCACAGAACCACAGTGGTTCTGACCAATCAGCATCCTAATGAGGAACTACCGGCAGCTATGGGCGTGGTGATAGACACGTGGTTCGTCCAATCACCCGCCAAGTATTCTTTTTCCAAACAGTTTCAAAGGACGACTTCCCAGATGGGCCTATTTACCCACCGCCACACCGATCTATAGCCCAGCCCGGAGGTGTCTCGCTGGGGTGCAGTGGGGGGTCAGGAGTCAGTCAGGAGGGTGGGGAGGTCAGGGATGAACCTACATGAATGCACTGCTTAGGGGACTTGTTTGTTTAATCAGTGCTATAGTTTTCAGTGCCATGACAACCAAGACGTCATTCAAAATGTGCTTTATTTTGCATGTTTTTATTCGATGTATTGCACATGAACGTATTGATTGGGTTAAACCGTGTGCGTTTAAATACAACGTAAGCAAATCAAAGTGCATCCGATGACATGCAATTCCTCCATCTGAGGTCAACACTATACGTAGCCTGTCGTACAACGTTACCATGGCGCCTCCTGCAGCAACGCACCAACAGCGACGCACCGAACACTTCCTAGCAACGCCGGTGTTGTTTTTAGCTAAGACGTGGACAGGGCCGCCGCCGTGGTGGTGTGCTCAGCTGGGCTTGGCGTGTGGGAGAAACAGCTCGCTACGCTTGTCCATCTTGGCCCCGTTTGTCCATCGCGTCGTATCAATTACTCCGTTTATAGGACTGTCCCCTGGGGGAGGGGTGGGGGGGTTGGGGGGAGGTGGCTCAGCTCACCGATGCTCCTGGAAGGATGGATATGTCCTCACAAGGGGGCTGGGGGTCACAGGTGTTGCTAGAAATTCTGGTTTTTTAACACCGCCTCAGACAATACATCCCCCTGATGAGGCAAGATTATTTGAGAAATATTAAAATATCTCCCGCAATATGTGAAACTATTATACTCTTTTCTTTCTGACACAACCTGTACTCAATCTCCATAGACTCCCAGTGGCTCTCTCAAATCATGGTAAATGGTTTGCGTTTGTGGTGTTTGTCGGAAACATTAAATATGAGCAAATGGCCTCTAAATAGAGATTAAATGCGGCTTCGTGCAAATAGCTACGCGGGGCTGCCAGAGACAGGCTCATGTATCTCCATACGCTGCGTTCTGTGTGGCTACAGGCACACGGAGACACATGGACGTTATTACATTGGACATTGTTGCTTCATCTTTCTCTCTGTCTCTCTCTTGCACTCTCTCCCACCCTCTCTTCTTCTCGTTGTTATTACTGTAGGCCTACGCTATTATTTTTGCTGTCCCTTGATGTTGCCTTTGTCTTTTCCGCTTTCTTTCGTTCTTTCTCTCTCTCTCTCGCTCATTAACACATGTCTTGATTCAGTCTCTGAGTTTGTGTGTTTCCATTGTCTTTCACTGGCCCCCCACCTCCCTCATCTCTCCCTCTCCCTGGTCCATCTCTCTGCCTCCCTCCCTGCCTCCCTCCCTCCCTCCCTCCCTCCCTCCCTCCCTCCTCCATCGCTCTCTCGTCCATCGTTACTTCTGAAGCCCAAACCTTCTCAGCTTTCTCCCAGGTTGCTCTTATTGTATTTCGGCGGCGCTAAAACAAACAGCCAGTTAATTGGCAAGTGGAGCAGGAGGAGGAGGAGGATGAGAAGGAGGAGAGTTCTGTCCGGTCCAGATAACATGATCCCTGCGTTACGCTCCACCGCCGCCACCGCCTCACCCAGCTAACGCCTTCCTACGGGGGAGGGGGGGGGGGGGGGGCGTGTCTTTGTTCTCAACGGGGACTTCCAGAGAGTTGACATGGATTTAATTAATTAATGAGTTGATCAAGGTATATGCAGAGGTAATTATTTATGGAGTTAATTGGTTAATTAAGGAGCAGGTGGAGGTATACATACTGTAGATGGGGTAATTAAGGATGTAGTTAATTGATTAGTGGTTAAGACCATAAGCAGGTTATGGTGAACATATAACTCATTAGTTAATTGAGGATGAGGAAGGGTTGCACATTGAGGTCATTTATTAAAGAGCAGGTAAAGGTGAGTTCATTAAAGTGTATTAAGAAGCAGGTTAGGGGCATTTTTGGCAGACAGAGGACATTTGTTATGGAACCCAGAACATTTCCACTGGGAATCGAACCCCCAACAACAGGTGCGTGTGCACAAGTGCCTTTGTGTGTATGCATGTTTGCATGTATGCGTGCGTGCACACATGCGTTTGTGTGTGTGTCCCTCGACGATCTGAAAAGCCAGCTGTATTAGGCCCCACCCCCGGCAACCTGGGCTGAATGGACACAACAAGATGGATGACTCTGTAACCATTCAATCAGGAATGTGAATAGTAGATAGCAGGAAGATATCGCTGTGATTATGTGAAAAGGAGGTGTGTGCAGGGAAGGGAGAGAGAGAGACACTCTGGGAATTAGAGAGACCTTCAGTCCTCATAGGAGCTGCCCTCATGTCCTTGAGTTAAACAATGACACACACACACACACACACACAGAGAAATACACACATACACACACACACACACACACACACACACACACACACACGTTCCTATGTCCCATTTGGAGTAGTTTGTTAGAAGTCAGCTTTGTTAGAAGAATCCATCAGTTCGTCTCATCCTATTTCCTGTAGAGAGAGAGAGAGAAAGTGTGTGTGCATGTGTATGTGTGTGCATGTGTATGTGTGTGTGTGTGTGTGGGTGTGTGTGTGTGCATGCGTGGGTGGGTGGGACTAGGGACAGTGTACTGTGTGGGTGGGTGGGTGTTTTTTTTCAAGAGAGAGCGGAGGAGAGAGTGAGAGAGAGAGAGAGAGAGAGAGAGAGAGAGAGAGAGAGAGAAAGAGAGTGGAATGGGTGTTAGAGCGAGTGAGGTGATAGAGAGAGGTTGTGTTCAAACAGTCAGGGTCAGTGAGAAAATGAAAGGGAAGCAGCAGAGAGTGAGCAAGAGAGCGAGAGTGATAGAGAGAGCTAAACAAACAGCAGTGTGGTTTTAAGAGGCAGTCTCTAGGCAGTAGAGTGGAGAACAGTTCCTCTCTGATGGTAAGACATCCCTTTTATTGTGTTCAGCTCAGGAAAATATATTTGTACTATTTAGCAAAAATATATTCCTTATATATGTTCTAATATGTGCCTGATGTGTGTCTATGTGCCTGTGAGAAGTGTGCAGAATGTGCTGTATTTACATGTATATTTAATATTTTTAATATTAATATTTTGATAAATTACATTTTGGGTAGCTCTTGCTTTTGGATTATATTCATGGTAGACCTTTCTATAAAAAAGACATTAGACAAATCGAATATACACATTATTCAACATCATATGTTTTGTCTAAATGTTTGTGTGACAGTGTGTGTGTGTGTGTGTGTGTGTTGTGTGTGTGTGTGTGTGAGTGTGTGTGTATGTGTATATATGCACATTTCCTCTGTGCATGTGCAATTTGCAAGTGTGAAAGTGTCAATCAAAAAATACATGAATTCATAAATATGTGTCGCTATGTCTCTGTAGTGGTGGTCTATACTGCCCCCTGGTGGTTGACTCTGTGAACTGATACCTGAAAAACAACAACATGATGAATTCAAACATGGTCTTTTGACCACAGCATGAAACAAACAAACATTTTGTCTATAACCCGTGTGTGTGTGTGTGTGTGTGTGTGTGTGTGTGCATGTGTGTGTGTGTGTGTGTTTGTGTGTGTGTGATCACATAAACATATTATTCGCATCAGATGCAGCACCTGTCCTGTGTTTACCCAGTGTGTGTGCAGCAGCAGTGTCTGTATTCACAATGGGTGTATGTGTGTACGTGTGTGTGTGTGTGTGCATGCATGCGTGTGTGTGTGTGTGTGTACTCCCTGGATGCTAAACACAGACATCCTAGCCGTTAGCGGTCATTACCGTGTCCTCAGTGTGAAACAATGGGAATATTTGAGAAAATCTGTTCAGCATCTGTTCACCGCTAGCAGACTAGTCCAGGCTCCTGCTCATTTTCCAGGCTGTGTCTCCTCTGATTAACATGTACCTTTTATCTGACCTCCTCAGCTTGAGTTATTTGTTGTGTTGTTTGTGTTTTTGAGCGTGTGTGTGTGTGTGTGTATATGTGTCTCTTGACTTATGCTGAGCAGCCGTCAGAATATATGCGACGAGATCAGATCAGTCAAGATGAACTCTGCCGTGTCTCTGTTGTGCCACAACACACATATATAAAAATATACACATCTAATATAGACTATATTATATTATATTATATAGAGATGTATTCATCTGCTGTTTATCTCTTCACAGGTCCTTGAAAGACACACAGAGACCCTGCCCTGAGTGGAACAGAGAGAGAGAGAGAGAGAGAGAGAGAGAGAGAGAGAGAGAGAGAGAGAGAGACACGCACATCCAGTCTACATGACCAGCTCTGTTTGGCTTTGAGGAAAACGACAACAGGAACCATCTGGAATCATGGACTTTGTGATGAAGCAGGCGTTGGGGGGTAAGTGGATTCACCCTGATAAAGCTGTATACATATAGTGTATATATATATATATATATATATATATATACACTATATGTATATATATATATATATATATATACATATAGTGTATATAT
>PIJE02000339.1:310855-318355 GCA_002895965.2 Coryphaenoides rupestris
TGGTAAAGTACAGACCATTATAGACCAGTATAGACTAGTAGTATAGATTAGTATAGACCAGTATAGACTAGTAGTATAGATTAGTACAGACCAGTAATAAATTACTTCACTGTAAGTTGGCTTGGATAAAAGCAAATGACTAAATAAATAATTTAATAGTAAGTTGGAGTTTCAAGGGAGTTTTTCTACAGAGATGGATCAGGAGGAGAGGAGACAGGGAGAGGAGAGGAGAGAGGAGACAGTGGAGGAGACAGGGGAGGAGAGAGGAGACAGGGAGAGGAGACAGTGGAGGAGACAGGGAGAGGAGACAGGGGAGGAGACAGGAGAGGAGACAGTGGAGGAGACAGGGAGAGGAGAGGAGACAGGGAGAGGAGACATTAGAGGAGACAGGGAAAGGAGACAGTAGAGGAGACAGGAGAGGAAGACAGGAGAGGAGACCGTAGAGGAGACAGGAGAGGAGACAGGGAGAGGAGACAGGGAGAGGAGACAGTAGAGGAGACAGGAGAGGAGACAGTAGAGGAGACAGGAGAGGAGACAGTAGATGAGACAGGGAGAGGAGACAGTAGAGGAGACAGGAGAGGAGACCGTAGAGGAGACAGGAGAGGAGACAGGGAGAGGAGACAGGGAGAGGAAACAGATGGCTCTCACGGGAGCAGAGCACCTGGTGGCATCTTCCGTCTTATGAATACTCTGAGGTCTTTCCAACTTGGCTCATCCTCCTTCTCCTCGTCTTCCCTCCGGTCCAAGATCCCGACCCTGGCAGGACCTACTGAGCAGACCCCCGTAGTCCTGTACTGCAGGGTTGGCTCAGAGAGTTAGAATGCAGCCCTCTGAGGATCTGATGCATCAGATCCCAGCTACTGTTGTTTGACTGTGAATAATGTTTACATTTACATTCTGCACATGTAGAATGTAATATAATACAATATGTATATTGATATATATTCATGCATATTCATATTGAGATATTAATATTTATTTGTACTTCTTTTGTTATATTATATACAGTATAATATTATAAGTCAGTTATGTCATGCTCTCCTAGTTACTGCTACTAGTTACTTCTTTACTTATCATTTTACTTTTACCTATTTTTACTTTTACACTTTTTACTTTTATCTATTTATTTACTTGTTAGGTACTATATTACTAATTGTTCAGAGTTGTTTTAGTATTTATGTTTATAAGAATACGGTTCAGAAGAAAATTTGTACTGTACTTGCTACTGTACTTACTAGGTACTATTACAAATTGTTTAGAGTTGTTGAGAGTTGTCAAATTGTGTAGAATTTGTTTAGAAGAATACTACAGGAGTGAATGGGGAGTAAGCATTGTACTTGTTACATATGGCAAGAAAGAAATCTTGAATCTTCTCCTACTCCTACCATCCAACCTGTGTTCCTTCTTGAGGTTTCCTTCCTTTTGTCCACTGGGGGTTGAAGGTGGGGTTCTGGGTCATTGAGTCATCCCAGTTATCTGACACCACACTGCTGCACAGCGGGAGCTCGAACCTGCAACCCCACGCTTGGACGTCAAAACCTCTAACAGCTATGCCAAATGGAGTGCATTTATATAGCGCTTTTATCCAAAGTGCTTTACAGTTGCCTCACATTCACCCATTCATACACCGACGGCGGTGTCAACCATGCAAGGTAACAACCAACACGTCAGGAGCAGTGAGGGTTAGGTGGTGTCTTGCTCAGGGACACCTCGACACGTAGCTAGGCGGAGCCCGGGGATCGAACCAGCGACCTTCCGGTGGCCAGACAACCGCTGTTACCTCCTGAGCGACTGCCGCCCCAAAATAGTGCATACATCAGGGTTTGCATTGATAGCTGTTGTCACTCCCGCCACACACACACTTTATGCCTAACTCCATGTGACCTGTTGTTCCTACAGGCGCCACCAAGGACATGGGTAAGATGCTGGGGGGCGAGGAGGAGAAGGACCCCGACGCGGCCAAGAAGGAGGAGGATAGGCAGGAGGCGCTGAGGCAGCAGGAGGACGAGAGGAAGGCCAAACATGCCCGCATGGAGTCGGAGAGGGAGAAAGTACGGCAGACCATCAGGGACAAGGTGAGGAGAGCTTCTCCACACACCTCCACGTAGCTCTTCAGTCTTACAAAAACCACATGACAAAAATCTACAGCCAGCGGTGGAAAGTAACTCAGTACATTTACAAATCTGGGGTACTTGTACTTTACTTGCATATTTCTACGTTCTTCTACTTTATACTTCTACTCCACTACATCTCTGTACTTTTTAATCCACTACATTTATCGGACAGCTTTACTAGTTACTTTGCAGATTAAAATTAACAATACAAAATACAATACATTAATTATGGTATTATATGTCTTATATGAATAAGACTTTATTGGTCCCCAGGGGGAAATTGACTGGGTAGCTTACCCAGCAGTATGTAAAGTAATATGGACATTCATTTAATTTAATTATAGTATTATATAGAATTAACAAAAGTAAGAACCATTTTCAATGCAGGACTTTTACTTGTAACAGGGTATTTCTACAGTGTGGTAATACTAATTTTACTTCAAGATCAGTGGACCTCTTCCGCCACTGTCTACAGGTGATATTCTGCACCTGACTACAAGCCAACCGAGGTTCCAAAAATGTACGTAGGTTTTGGCAAAGCCCCGAGCCGCCCGACGGTTGTGTCTAGCACATGTTCAAGCTGAGAGAGGGGAAGTCATTAGTGTTCGGCGGGGGAAGGGTTTGGGCGGAGCTGGAGTCCGGACTTCCTGTGGTCAGACTCGTGTCACATGGTTACCGACATCAGCAGGCCTTCCCCGGAACAACCTGTAACCCCCGCCCCCCCCCCATCACCTTACCCTCTCCTCACCTCCTTTTATGTCTCCTCATCCCTCCTCTCCTCCTTTCCTCATCACCTCACCCACTGCCACTCCTCTCCTTACTCCTTTTCTCTCCTCTCCTTCCTCCTTTTCCTCTCCTTCCCGCTCCTCATCCCTCTCTCACTCCTCTCCTCAACCTCCCCTCGTCACCCCCTGCGTCTCCTTTCTTTCCTCTGCAGTACGGGCTGAAGAAGAAGGAGGAGAAGGAGGCGGAGGAGAAGGCGGCCATGGAGCAGGCGTGCGAGGGCTCTCTGACGCGCCCCAAGAAGGCCATCCCGGCGGGGTGCGGGGACGAAGACGAGGACGACGAAGAGAGCATTCTGGACACCGTGCTCAAGTTCCTGCCGGGGCCGCTGCAGGACATGTTCAAGAAGTAGAAGCACTGTGTATGTACGTGAAAACAAACCCAAACCCAAACCCCAGGGGAGCCTTTCTAGTCTAGCCTGGGCTGGGTGGAGGGGGAGAGATTCAAAATATATATATATACACACAAGGGGGTGATGAGAGAGAGCTTGTGATTGGTTGGTGCATAGGGGAGCTTGGGGAGAGTTGAGTTATTATGGGGGGGCCTGGGAGGGGGGGTGGGGGGGTGGATGGAAGACGAACAGGTTTTTACTGACAGTGGCATTTGGGGATATATATATTCGAAAGGTTTCTGGGAACAACATTAAGAAGCTTCACCGCAGAGATAGAGGCTACACACTGCCTTCCTAGAAACACGTATTCCTCCTTTGATTTCTCTTTGGTGTTGATTTGTTTGTTTTTTTACTTCCATTTTGTACAGAAACGTCGCCATGGCGACGAGGGTGGCTAACTCTTTCAGACAATGCCGGTGTTTGCGTTCGGGTGGTTCTTGTGTTTCACACTTAGACATTCCTTAAAACAATTTTAAAGAGACACGACATGGGTCAGGTCAGCTGTTGGTCAACCCCATGTGCCAGGGAGTGGTAGAGAACAGCATTCTGGGAAGGAAAAAACAGGCTTCTGACACTAATGTCGAGAAAGAAAGACAGAAAGACAAAGAAACTCACTGCCACCTTGTTTCAAAATATCTATGGGACATTTTGATTTTACTTTACTGCCAATTTTCTATTTTTATAGTAATCCCTGTCTTGGATGGTTGGAAATCCATGTGCCTTCATATCTTCATCTTTAGTTGAGGATTGTCACTGAGGGTGTTACTCAAAGGCTGCATGCGTGTGTCACATCACAGCGTTAAGTCAGGTCTTATGGGCGTCACGCACAGGAACGTATTTAACTCCCACAATGCAACATTCCTCTGGGATAATGAGTTTAATAACGTGTTGACTGGAGATGACTGCATCAGCGTAGGTTTGGAGGAACACCACCTTACCGCCGTCTATGTTTAGGTTCTCCTCGACGACTTTAGAGAGGCCGGGAGGGAGAAGACTCCTAGGATAACATGCTGTTAAAGAGACTTCAGATATGGATCGTCCGTAGTTATTTTCAACAAAATATGAATACCCACGCCTTCACCCCCTAAGGGATGACTTCTACAAGTATTCAACTTTAACCCTTTAGTAAAAATGTTCAATCCAGTTTAGCTGTTTACACTGCCATATTGCCAGACTTCGAAACCTGTTTCCCAAGATTGTGTCATCCACTTATGGACCAATTTCTACAAGCTGAACCCCCCCCCCCGCCCCAAAAGTTAGCTCAGTTTGTTGAAGAACTTTCTCACCTTTGTGTCCCGGCAAGGGATGTTTACGATCACAGATGTACGTCTTACTTAGTGTCCAACATATTTACCATTGCATGCGTTAGTGCTGTCCCATGGACAATCAAAACACAGGAGGAGGCGGCTGTAGCCAGTACTGCATATGATGTCATTTCCTGTCACACATTGAGTACAATGAAAATGGTACATTAAGCACTTGACTAACTGATCGGCTAATTATTTTCTACAATTATATTTTTACTGCCGTTTTAGTTTTGATAAGTGATCTATGTGCAGTTCTTTACACTAATTTTAACGCAAAATGTTGATTTTCAGTTCGCTAAAAATAACACAGTGACAACCTGTGTTCCCCGATCAAGAGTTCCCCTCCCTGATGTGAAGTTAGTAAACCGAAACCCTGGTGACTCAAGACCAAAGAAATACTAGAGAAACCCACTTATTAGTAATGATCAGCGCCCCCTAGTGTTTACACAGAGCAATGACCTCTGAACTGACACCTGTGCGGTGTATGCGTTCAAATATGAACCTTAAAGACCAAATACAAACAAAGAATAAAGTCCAATCCATCCAAATCCCCATCCATTCCACTCAATATATAAAACTTAATTCTAGATTAAGCCTCAAACAAGGGTATTGTATCGCAGTAAGTGCAACGCCTACATTTTTACATTTTTAAGATTAAAGTAAAAGTGCTTCTTCCACATCACTTAAACCATTGGGTTACTGTAGTGTTTGGCCACATGACCACTCTATAAAATGATGTACATTCCTATCTACTAAACTAACTTTTATACATGTATCTAGACAGTATAGAAAGCATGATGGTACGTCCAGCACACAAACAGAGGTCATTCCATAGTTATCTGGTGCGGTTCAAGTGCTTAGTTGATGGACAATATATTACAAATACATTAGAACGTGTAATTGAACAACCTTAATGAGGAATAATATCAAAAACAACGTCAGTGTAAGCACGACTGTTTTTTCGTTCTTATTTTATTTCGTATTTTGGTTTTGTTTTCTAACTCAGATAGGATCTTTTCACTAGACAAAGCCATAACGTTTTGATTGCAATAATTACGTAGATTTGTTAAAAAAAAAATCCCTCTTTGGAGTTAAACGTCATGTTTGTTGCCTGTCAAAATATTTTTCTTTCCGCATATCTGTTTGTAAGCCTTCACTGTTCTTGCAACATTGAACATTTATACAACAGTATACACAAAGATGGAAAAAAAAACAGAAAAAGTGTCTAAATATTCATGTGTACTGTATGTGTGTGTGTGTGTGTGTTTATATGTATGTCTTATTCTATTATTCTGTGCACAGGCAAACTGCTGTGCCATGTTAAAATAAAAACATAAAATACATTCCTATTCAATGTTACGCATGCAAACCTTAGAAAGAAAGGCCGGCAAATGCCAAAATACATGATAATAATAATAATGATAATAATAATATAGTATTAGTAACTATCATAATAACAATGATAATGGTATTAGTAATTATGATAGTAATATAACAAATACTGTGTCAAAATCCTTGTTTCTCTGCTTGTCTGAGGGCAACAGAATCTGTGTTTGGGATCCAGATGGTTATGGGGGGTCTAGTCCAGTCTGGTCTGGTTTAATCTGGTCTAGTCTAGTCTGGTCTGGTCCGATCTGGTCTGGTTTAATCTGGTCATAGTTTAGTCTACCCTGGTCTGGTCTAGTCCGGTTTAGTCTGGTCTGGTTTGGTCTAGCCTACTCTAGTCTGGTCTAGTCTAGTCTTAATCTTAGTCTAGTCTAGTCTGTTCTGGATTAGTCTGATCTGGTCTTTTTTAGTCTAGTCTAGTCTCGTCTAGTCTAGTGTGGTCTGATTTGCTCTGCTCTGCTCTGGTCGGGTCTGTTCTAGTCTAGTCTAGTCTAGTCTAGTCTGGTGTAGTCTGGTTGGGCTCAGATGGAGGCCTTAAGAGTGGTCCGGTCTGGTTTAGTGTTATTTGTCGTTTCATTGTTACATGTGGGCACTTTTAGGGTGAGGTATTTTATAAAATATACTGTACATTTAGAAGAGACCAATTGAAGTGGAATAGCTACTCTTAAAGGATGTTAAAATGAGACTGGGGGATGTGCAATTTAGAAAAGACAACTTGTGCGCTGTCATCCATCTCCATGTCACTGCCATGTTTCCTTTGCTTTGTTTTCTTTAGTTTGCGTAACTTTATTGATTCCATGCACAAGGCCAGCCCGCTGAGAGTGTGAGATCACGGCGGTCCTACAGCTCGCCTCAGATAACCTCGTCCCAATGAGGGAGGCGGAAACTGGGAGGAACATTCTATTGCTCCCAGCCAACCAACACAAGGGTCGGTCGGTGTGCTAGTTTGGTCGTTAAAAACATATGTACAACAACTGTCTCGCCCATCTGGTCTTCAAACAGTAATCTTAATCATAACTCAAACCAGACCAAAGTAAGTAAGTGTGTAAGTCAAGTCAATTTTATTTCTAAAGCACCTTTCAAAAACGAGGGTTACAAGGCGCTGTACAATGCACACAATGAGAAAAAATAGATATAAGTGCAGGGCAGTGTATTTATAGGGTGTTCAACTCCCCACTGAGTTCGATCCCCGAATGTCCACAGCCTAACCTGTAGGCATCCTTGATGAAGATCCGCTAACCCAAAATGTATAAAATTCACTCCGCACCGCTTTATAGCAGCACATCTGCTAAATGTCACGAGCAAAGAACTACAAATCACCCTAATTGTAGTCAATTGTAGTAATTGGGAATTGTAGTCTTTTGAATACAGGAGCAGGACCGCTCGTGAGGCCCTCTCTCTCAGCCGGACACGTGTCGGGGCCTCGCAGCATGTGGGCTGCCTCCGCTAAGGGCTAAATACCTCCTCATACTCATACTCATCCTCATCCTCATACTCATCCTCATCCGTCTGTGATCCC
>PIJE02000339.1:323355-368026 GCA_002895965.2 Coryphaenoides rupestris
ACTCGCTTTCTCGCCTTTAAACGGCTTCTCTTCTGAGGGGAGTTGGCGTGTTATGCTGACTGGACTCAAGACGGCGGCACATTAAAAGCTTTCAACCAGTCGCATCAGCAAGATCAGAAGTTTCTGTTCGGTGTCCGAGAAAACTTGACCGAGCAACACACACACACACACACACAAGCACGCACACACGCACGCATGCACACGCCACACACACACACAGACACACACACCGGGTTATAAACAAATCATCTCTCCTGTTCTCCTCCTCTTCTTCCTTCCTAGAAACTCAAGCATGGACGATGAGCACCAACAAGGCTAGACCTGTTAGCCGCGAGCCGCCTGACACACTGACCCACTGACATACAGCAGACAGCTGCTGCAGCCCCATCGCCCCCAACCCCCGCGGCTCAAGTGTTTCTCTGGGTACATGAGAAGATCAAGTTCGCAGAAAGATGCTGACGTGGCACGCCGGACACTGGTCAGTCTCTCCTTGGTCAGTCTCACCCTGGTCAGCCTCACCCTGGTCAGCCTCACCCTGGTCGGTCTCACCCTGGGCAGCCTCACCCTGGACAGCCTCACCCTGGTCAGCCTCACCCTGGTCGGTCTCACCCTGGACAGCCTCACCCTGGTCGATCTCACCCTGGGCAGCCTCACCCTGGCCGGTCTCACCCTGGTCGGCCTCACCCTGGCCGGTCTCACCCTGGTCAGCCTCACCCTGGTCGGCCTCACCCTGGTCGGTCTCACCCTGGTCGGTCTCACCCTGGTCGGTCTCACCCTGGGCAGTCATGAATACCATTTGATTCTGTGTACAAACACATTCTTGAACATTTTTATGTTTCATTTACCTACCTATGTTTCTATCTATCTATCTACAGTATCTATCCATATTTACACCCCTTTTGATTATGTGTGTTCTAGTCACACACACACACACACACACACACACACACACACACACACACACACACACACACCGCACACACACGCACACACACAAACACACACACCACCTCTGCATGCAAAATGGCTGATGAATGTTCTGTAGTTTAAGTATCAGTCTTTTCCTTTTCCTTTAGTCTATCTTTATAGAGCATTCAGGTTAGGTTTAAATGGACACGGGGCAGATCTGTGGTACTTAATGTTGCAGCTGGAAAACAGTGTTTAACTGTTGAGTCCAGTCATAACTATGCCAGACAAACATCCCCTGTTGTGAAAGACACAAACCGGCAGGATTTCTTTGTTCTGATTAAAAGCACACAAGCGAGCCAGCATGGAAGCGGGATGTGGCTGGACTGCCTGGCGTGCAGGCAACCGTGAAGTGGCGAAGAGAAGAGAAAGGACAGTACATTTGTATTTGCCTCAGCTGCAAATGTTTTACACACAGACATAAAACGACAAATGTAATACTGCTGATGCAGGTGCAGCCAAAAGCAATCAATACCGTTGGTTTACTCTGGTGAAGTTCAATTTGTAAATGTTTTGCAATGCAGGCCTCTCTACACTTATTTTCAAAACCATGGCAATGTAAATAGAGAACTAACCACAGTTAAAGCGTCACAACTGGTGAACGGGTGTACTGCAGCCAAGGCCAGACATCACTTGATAAGAGATAGCTAAAGAGATATCGCTGGATGGATGAGATTGAAGTAGATAAATGTGGACTTCATTGGTTTTAAACAACAACCCTGGTAAGAACTCAGTGACATGGTGTCTGTCCGGTGCTGTCTCACCTGCGAGTCCCCCGGCCAGGCAGATGGAGGCGGGGTGGGCGTGGACTTGCCGTCGGGGCTCAGCAGGCCACAGAGGACGGTGTAGGGGATGAAGTAGAGCATGTAGCCCGGCACATCCCTCAGCACCATGGCCCCGGCCCCCCGGTACCAGACCCTGGCAGGCCCTCGCTCCGCAGGACGCTGCTCACACAGTGGAGGGCCCCCGGTAGAGCCGCTGGTCGGCCACGCCCACCGCCGTAGCTGGATGTCCCGCCCCCTGACGCACTTCCCGCCAGTTGGAGGCTCTCTGGACAACGGGAGATGGAAGAGGTGTGGAACATGTTCACATGTTAACAAAAAATAACGAGGTTTTCAAAAAGTCTGGTCACCTTTTTGTTGATTAAAGGTCCTGTATGTAAGAATAATTAATCTGTTCAGGGACTACATGCCTCTCTCTCTCTCTCTCTCTCTCTCTCTCTCTCTCTCTCTCTCTCTCTGTCTCTCTGTCTCTCTCTCTCCTTCTACAAAACCCTCATTTTGGCTGAAAATAGTTTTCCCTCCATCTGGACCACAGTCTTTTGTATTTTGTTTTCCTTGTAAACTGCTAGTTTTCAAGAGCTTGGAGCTCTCGGAAACGGGCTATTTGTGTGCCTGGTCCTGCAGGGGAAGGTGCAGCAGTTGTTTGTGAGAGCATACTTTCACAGTCAACAGTGTAAAAAGTGAACAGAATACAGAGCAGAGATTTCAGCCAACAGCCGTAGCAGTTGCAGCATTCTTCTTTCTTCATACTTAAAACAGTTAAAATGGTTCCTATGGACACTTAGTAACACTTTACTCATAGTAACACTTTCATTGTGTGGCCAGGGACTGATAGATTGATAGATTGAGGGATTGATAGATATGGATACCTCCTTATTCTTATATGATGCATGCTTCCTGAAAGAAGTGTGTGGGGTTTTGTTTCTGGAAATAAGTCTTTATCTTGTGTTTGTTACTGTAAACCTGCAGACAGCAACAGCTTCAGCCAGGACGGACATATCTTTATTGTCTGTCTATTTGGCTTTGATTGGCTTGTTAGGCCATTCGTTAAGGTAGCTAGCTAGGTCATTATTTAGTGAGGCAGGTTTTTTAAGGGCATAGTTAGTTAATTACCTAGTTAGTTACTAGTGCTAACTCCTTTGTTTTCAGTTGGCAGGGTTCTTTAAGGGCATGTCGGTAGTTAGTTAGTTAGTTGGTTAGTTAGTTAGTTACTAGTGCTAACCAGCTTGTCTGCTGTATTTCCAGGTGGCGGGCTTCTTTAAGGGCATGTCGTTCCCACTAGCCAGCATCACGGTCTACAACTCCTTGGTGTTTGGCTTCTTCAGCAACACCCAGCGACTCATCAGCAAGTATCGCTATGGCGATGAGCGGCAGGCCTGCGGCATGCTGGACCTGACGGTGGCCAGCGCCCTCACCGGCCTCGTCTCGGTGGGCCTCGGAGCCCCCGTGGACCTGGTGAAGATCCGCCTGCAGATGCAGACCCAGACCGTCCTAGCAGGTGTGTGTGTGTGTGTGTCCATCTATCTGTCGGTTTGTCCGTCCGTCTGTCAGTCTCTTTCTCGTTCTCTCTGTGTTCAAACTGCAAACCAATGGTTATGAATTGCAACTTATGTTTCAAAGCGATCCATTCTATTCTTTATGTCCATTTTAAAAACAACAAGAGATAAGTCTTCAGTGTACCAGCGGTAAATTGTGGATCTTAGCTGTGTGTTGTGTAGAAATAGAAAACATGGTCAACTGTTTCAAAGCAGTTAGAGTAGTAGGAGAAAATAAAGTTTGAACATGGTTCAGTCCAGTCCGCTCTATATGGACACTTTATAACAGCGTGTGGTTTCTGAATGTTCCATCCAGGACACGTAAACACAAAACAGACAGGGCTGCTTTAACAAGATGCTAAAAGAATGTCTCAGCTTGAACCGCTTTGAATTAATTTTATAGGTCCGTAAATTAATAAGCGTATGTAATTAATATACACATTTACTAGCTTCATCCTTCACAGCTTCACAGCATCTGAGATTGTATGGTGAGCGGTCGCTGACCAGATAACCATCTATTCTCACCTCTTATTATCATATGCTTGTTTAAGTATAAACACTGTCATCCTTTACTTTTTCAATTAATTTGTTGCACTCAAAAAGTTACTAGTTATGGGAATTAATAACTAATTCCCATAACTAGTAACTTTTTGAGTTCTCATAAAAGTATTTACGTGAGGGTGAAAATGAATAGAAATGCACCAAAAAATCATCAAAATTAGCATACTTGACATTTCAATTAGAACACAGATTAGCTTAAAGGTCCTATATGTAAGAATCAGTGCATTCTGAGCTCCGTGGGTTGAGACAATAACAATCAGAAACTAATGTTAGTTCTAATCATAATTAAACCTTGTACACATTTAAAAAAGCTATGAAATATATATATATTTTTTTTTTATTATCCACGCTTACATGTCACTTCGTTCATTTTTCCCGCAAAATCCGACCCGACTCAAATATAAGAGAAATCAGCCCAAAAGCTGTTCTACGCAACAGAGAGAGTCGGGGAAGCTCTCATGTTTTAACTTCAACCACAACCTGCTCACAAACTGGTGATTTAAAGCGATTTGTGCTGTAAAATCCTACATGTAGTCCCTGCGATCCTCACCTGCAGTCCCTCGCTGCGGTAGCTCTGGGCGATGCAGTGGGCGATGCCTTTGTACTTCCGGTGCTGCTGAGCGTCCGCCTGCAAGCGACTCTTCACCACGTCCGCCGGCGTCGCGGTCACCCACGAGATCGAACCTGCGGGTCAAGACCGGCGAGACGTTTACCACTGGGGGGGGTTGGGGGGTCGTGTCAAGGGGTCGAAGCAGCAAATCAGTTGCAGACAAATCCTTCTTTCCAACCTGAGACAATAGTCTATCGTAAAACAATGAAACCGTGGTTAAGTATTGAAGCATTTAACATCCCCATATAACATCCCCCACTCGGACAGCGGAGGGGTGATGCAGTGTTGTTGCGACAGGCAGGAGAGGCCTCCTATAGGGTGCCTCAGAGCATGAGATGGACCAATAAAAACTGGACACACTTACCCCACAATGTTTAACTTTACAATGTAAATAAAAATAAAAGCCTCACTCTAGCAATAAAATAACAGATTTGCACAGTTGCACAGTTTCAGATTTAATAGTCCAACTTTTTTTAACAACCAAAACTTGAGAGATAACTTTATCCTAACAGCGATACTCCATATACAAAAGTAAAATACCCGTTGGCCTAATTCATTTGTGCCACGACCATTTCACTATGTGGATGTTTTTATACTTGATGGTCTATCTGGTCAGTGTTCAGAGACCAAATGTTTGAATGCTGAATATGGAATAGTTAACTCTAAAACAAAATCCCACATTCTGAGGAAAACATAATCCAAGTGATCCTTTGTTCTTATGAAGATAAATATTTGCTAAACCTCCCAGCTGTTGACACCATGGTCACAGAGAGGTATTTCCACACAATCACACTGTCTCTGCCCCCCCCCCCCAAAAAACCTATGTGTTCAAAACTATGTGGCAGCACAGAGAGATGACCGAACGAGAGCAGCTTTGATTTTGCTTTTGTTTCGTTAGCGCTTCCATATGCGAAGGAGAAGAATGATAAATGAGTGTTGTCTAGTTTGGCAAAGACAGCCGCCCCCCGGTCAGACCTATCGCTGGCATCCAAACGGCGAGACTCATTCACTCGCTTTCTCGCCTTTAAACGGCTTCTCTTCTGAGGGGAGTTGGCGTGTTATGCTGACTGGACTCAAGACGGCGGCACATTAAAAAGCTTTCAACCAGTCGCATCAGCAAGATCAGAAGTTTCTGTTCGGTGTCCGAGAAAACTTGACCGAGCAACACACACACACACACACACAAGCACGCACACACGCACACACACGCACGCATGCACACGCACACACACACACAGACACACACACCGGGTTATAAACAAATCATCTCTCCTGTTCTCCTCCTCTTCTTCCTTCCTAGAAACTCAAGCATGGACGATGAGCACCAACAAGGCTAGACCTGTTAGCCGCGAGCCGCCTGACACACTGACCCACTGACATACAGCAGACAGCTGCTGCAGCCCCATCGCCCCCAACCCCCGCGGCTCAAGTGTTTCTCTGGTACATGAGAAGATCAAGTTCGCAGAAAGATGCTGACGTGGCACGCCGGACACTGGTCAGTCTCTCCTTGGTCAGTCTCACCCTGGTCAGCCTCACCCTGGTCAGCCTCACCCTGGTCAGCCTCACCCTGGTCGGTCTCACCCTGGGCAGCCTCACCCTGGACAGCCTCACCCTGGTCAGCCTCACCCTGGTCGGTCTCACCCTGGTCAGCCTCACCCTGGTCGGCCTCACCCTGGTCAGCCTCACCCTGGTCGGTCTCACCCTGGTCACCCTGGACAGCCTCACCCTGGTCAGCCTCACCCTGGTCGGTCTCACCCTGGGCAGCCTCACCCTGGACAGCCTCACCCTGGTCAGCCTCACCCTGGCCGGTCTCACCCTGGTCGGCCTCACCCTGGTCGGCCTCACCCTGGTCGGTCTCACCCTGGTCGGTCTCACCCTGGTCGGTCTCACCCTGGGCAGTCATGAATACCATTTGATTCTGTGTACAAACACATTCTTGAACATTTTTATGTTTCATTTACCTACCTATGTTTCTATCTATCTATCTACAGTA
Source organism: Coryphaenoides rupestris (assembly GCA_002895965.2). Classification (NCBI taxonomy): domain Eukaryota; kingdom Metazoa; phylum Chordata; class Actinopteri; order Gadiformes; family Macrouridae; genus Coryphaenoides; species Coryphaenoides rupestris. The sequence continues at coordinate 329,803 of PIJE02000339.1, forward strand.
TCTATCCATATTTACACCCCTTTTGATTATGTGTGTTCTAGTCACACACACACACACACACACACACACACACACACACACACACACACACACACACACACACACACACACACACACACACGCACACACACAAACACACACACCACCTCTGCATGCAAAATGGCTGATGAATGTTCTGTAGTTTAAGTATCAGTCTTTTCCTTTTAGTCTATCTTTATAGAGCATTCAGGTTAGGTTTAAATGGACACGGGGCAGATCTGTGGTACTTAATGTTGCAGCTGGAAAACAGTGTTTAACTGTTGAGTCCAGTCATAACTATGCCAGACAAACATCCCCTGTTGTGAAAGACACAAACCGGCAGGATTTCTTTGTTCTGATTAAAAGCACACAAGCGAGCCAGCATGGAAGCGGGATGTGGCTGGACTGCCTGGCGTGCAGGCAACCGTGAAGTGGCGAAGAGAAGAGAAAGGACAGTACATTTGTATTTGCCTCAGCTGCAAATGTTTTACACACAGACATAAAACGATAAATGTAATACTGCTGATGCAGGTGCAGCCAAAAGCAATCAATACCTTTGGTTTACTCTGGTGAAGTTCAATTTGTAAATGTTTTGCAATGCAGCCTCTCTACACTTATTTTCAAAACCATGGCAATGTAAATAGAGAACTAACCACAGTTAAAGCGACACAACTGGTGAACGGGTGTACTGCAGCCAAGGCCAGACATCACTTGATAAGAGATAGCTAAAGAGATATCGCTGGATGGATGAGATTGAAGTAGATAAATGTGGACTTCATTGGTTTATAAAAAAAACAACAACCCTGGTAAGAACTCAGTGACATGGTGTCTGTCCGGTGCTGTCTCACCTGCGAGTCCCCCGGCCAGGCAGATGGAGGCGGGGTGGGCGTTGGACTTGCCGTCGGGGCTCAGCAGGCCACAGAGGACGGTGTAGGGGATGAAGTAGAGCGTGTAGCCCGGCACATCCCTCAGCACCATGGCCCCGGCCCCCCGGTACAGACCCTGGAGGCCCTCGCTCCGCAGGACGCTGCTCACACAGTGGAGGGGCCCCCGGTAGAGCCGCTGGTCGGCCACGCCCACCGCCCGTAGCTGGATGTTCCCGCCCCCTGACGCACTTCCCGCCAGTTGGAGGCTCTCTGGACAACGGGAGATGGAAGAGGTGTGGAACATGTTCACATGTTAACAAAAAATAACGAGGTTTTCAAAAAGTCTGGTCACCTTTTTGTTGATTAAAGGTCCTGTATGTAAGAATAATTAATCTGTTCAGGGACTACATGTAGGATTTTACACATATTCTTCTCCTCTCTTTCTCTCTCTCTCTCTCTCTCTCTCTCTCTCTCTCTCTCTCTCTCTCTCTCTCTCTCTGTCTCTCTGTCTCTCTCTCTCCTTCTACAAAACCCTCATTTTGGCTGAAAATAGTTTTACCTCCATCTGGACCACAGTCTTTTGTATTTTGTTTTCCTTGTAAACTGCTAGTTTTCAAGAGCTTGGAGCTCTCGGAAACGGGCTATTTGTGTGCCTGGTCCTGCAGGGGAAGGTGCAGCAGTTGTTTGTGAGAGCATACTTTCACAGTCAACAGTGTAAAAAGTGAACAGAATACAGAGCAGAGATTTCAGCCAACAGCCGTAGCAGTTGCAGCATTCTTCTTTCTTCATACTTAAAACAGTTAAAATGGTTCCTATGGACACTTAGTAACACTTTACTCATAGTAACACTTTCATTGTGTGGCCAGGGACTGATAGATTGATAGATTGAGGGATTGATAGATATGGATACCTCCTTATTCTTATATGATGCATGCTTCCTGAAAGAAGTGTGTGGGGTTTTGTTTCTGGAAATAAGTCTTTATCTTGTGTTTGTTACTGTAAACCTGCAGACAGCAACAGCTTCAGCCAGGACGGACATATCTTTATTGTCTGTCTATTTGGCTTTGATTGGCTTGTTAGGCCATTCGTTAAGGTAGCTAGCTAGGTCATTATTTAGTGAGGCAGGTTTTTTAAGGGCATAGTTAGTTAATTACCTAGTTAGTTACTAGTGCTAACTCCTTTGTTTTCAGTTGGCAGGGTTCTTTAAGGGCATGTCGGTAGTTAGTTAGTCAGTTGGTTAGTTGTCAGTATAGATTAATATACTGAATTAGAGAGGTGGAAGGGAAAGGGAGAGAGAGAGAGAGAAAGAGAGAGCGAGAGAGAGAGAGAGAGAGATAGCAGACAAGAGGAAAAGAGCGAGGAGGGTGAAAAAGAGAGAGCAGAAAGACAGAGATAGAGAGACCGAAGAGAGGAGAGTGGAGCAGGAATGCAAGTGATTCAAAGTGTGCCAGTGCTTTACGCCGGTGGTCTTTCCTTGGACGTGAGGAGGAAAGGAGGAGAGATGGTGGGCAATACAATACACTTTTATCTCCAGACACCAGACTGTGATGTTTGAAACCCTGTTTTCTTTGTGGTTTACAGCTGGTGTCAATCCAACCCCAAAGTTAGTTGTCAAATGTCAATGCCATGCAGAGATACAAAGACTGGAGAGAACATTAAAAATAGAAATGTAGATACACGAAAAATTATAAAATAGACAGAAACAGAAAAAGACAGACAGACCGACCGACTGACCAACCCACTGACAGACAGACAGACTGACATACAGACGGACACCCGGGAGGAAGTAGTATTATTTCTTACGGTCTCCTTCTTGTAGATGCTGAGGACACAGTGAATTGTGTTCCTGTAGCTGTTCCCCGCTTGGAGTCGTGTCTGGTGGGAAACCACATTTAACCAGCGTCAGGAACTTTAAAACTATACCATATATATATATATATATGAAGGACACATTTTTTGTACAATGGATAGAACTGTGTTTCCTAATGGCCATTTGAGGTCAGCTGAAGTGAAAGTTTAAGTGTCTATGTATGGCTGTAGGACATACCTTGACAGTGTCCAGAGGGTGGCCCACCACCACGCTGGAGGCTCCTGGAACCACACCACAGAGTTACATTTCACCTCAACAACTCAACAACTAGCCCGCCACCACTCTGCAAATAGATGTATGTCTATTAAGTGGTTTTTTGTTTGTTTGTGTATTGTATATGATGATTTGAGTCTATATGTGTGGGGTCAGGACGCAGGCCTGATCACTTGCAGGGTGTATGGAGCACTTTGAGGAGGTTACTGTTTACCGTTTACGTCCTCTAATCCCGCACAAATTGCATAATGAGCTTGTTAAACGGAAACATGACCTAAAGAACATTTTGTCCCGCATTAAATCTCCATTGCCAGACCTCTTTCTTCTTTTTAAGCCAGCAAGGATGGAGACCGCAGCCAACAGATTCCTCACAGCGGTATGTGTGAAACTGCGCCCCCTAGAGGACACAATCTCTATGCTATAGGCTTAATTATAGGCTATAAATATATATAACTCATTATAGTATAATTAAGGAAATGCAATTGTGAAACATAATGTTTAACCACCTCAAAGGTGCATACTGCAATATATCCGATAGTGGCATTTCTATATAATAGTGCATATGGGCTGGGCATTGGGATGAGCTGGATTATAATTATGTCCCCTAAATGGCTCAGATGAAAGCCCAGTGCATGCTCTTTTAAAATCACCTTTACATGATGATATATAAATGATTGTTTCTCAGCTAGCATGTAAACAATGCAAATTCAGCCAGTTACAGTTGAGTTACAGTTTGTGATAAAGCAGCACATTGACAAAACAACACTCACCGCCAATCCATCCTGCGATGAAGTCTTCTAAATGGAAAACACTCATGTTTAGCAGCCGTGGCCAATTAGAATTCACTGTTTATTAAGATCAGAGTCAAGTCAAACTGAACGGCCAATCAACTGGATCGAGGAGAGAGTCTCCTCTTCTCTGTCTTCAACAAAACAACGCCGGTGATTTGCACAAATAAATGTAACTTTCAAAACGAGTAACCTAATAGTTTAACTAAATATGGAGGAGGATGGGCAAGGAGTGGGAGGAGCTACTGACCAATCGGAGAAGGGCTGCGGGTTATCTGACCAATCGGAGAAGCGTGGCGGCTCTTGGCAGCAATACGGTGGCCAATCAGCGGAGAGGATTGTGAAAGCATTATGTTCTGTACATCTGAGTATTGAAATGAGCCATGAGGACCTGGAGCTGAAGGTAAATAAAGAGAGAGAAAAAATACAACAAACACACCCGTCTCGCTTCTAACCTTTTTAATATTCCCGCTTCGTGAATATTAAATCATGAATTTAAATTAAAAAAGTAGACACCTATTAAAAATGAGAGACACAATGAAAATGTAGCCTGTACGTTATATATTTCAGCCAATATTATTCTATTATTTATTTAATTCTGTATGTTTTTCTGTCCTTGGGGATAAAGCTACACCGTAATAACTTGTGTTCCTGTGTTCAGGATGCTGTGGTGCATGCGTTGTACCCCCCGCCCCCGTGGGGGGGTGGAGGGGGAGGGGGGGGGGGGGGGGGGGGGGCAAGGGGGGGGTGACGGGGTGGAGGGGGCGGGGGGTACAACGCATGCACCACAGCATCCTGAACACAGGAACACAAGTTATTACGGTGTAGCTTTATCCCCAAGGACAGAAAAACATACAGAATTAAATAAATAATAGAATAATATTGGCTGAAATATATAACGTACAGGCTACATTTTCATTGTGTCTCTCATTTTTAATAGGTGACTTTTTTAATTTAAATTCATGATTTAATATTCACGAAGCGGGAATATTAAAAAGGTTAGAAGCGAGACGGGTGTGTTTGTTGTATTTTTTCTCTCTCTTTATTTACCTTCAGCTCCAGGTCCTCATGGCTCATTTCAATACTCAGATGTACAGAACATAATGCTTTCACAATCCTCTCCGCTGATTGGCCACCGTATTGCTGCCAAGAGCCGCCATACTCTTCCGATTGGTCAGATAACCCGCAGCCCTTCTCCGATTGGTCAGTAGCTCCTCCACTCCTTGCCCATCCTCCTCCATATTTAGTTAAACTATTAGGTTACTCGTTTGAAAGTTACATTTATTTGTGCAAATCACCGGCGTTGTTTTGTTGAAGACAGAGAAGAGGAGACTCTCTCCTCGATCCAGTTGATTGGCCGTTCAGTTTGACTTGACTCTGATCTTAATAAACAGTGAATTCTAATTGGCCACGGCTGCTAAACATGAGTGTTTTCCATTTAGAAGACTTCATCGCAGGATGGATTGGCGGTGAGTGTTGTTTTGTCAATGTGCTGCTTTAACACAAAACTGTAACTCAACTGTAACTGGCTGAATTTGCATTGTTTACATGCTAGCTGAGAAACAATCATTTATATATCATCATGTAAAGGTGATTTTAAAAGAGCATGCACTGGGCTTTCATCTGAGCCATTTAGGGGACATAATTATAATCCAGCTCATCCCAATGCCCAGCCCATATGCACTATTATATAGAAATGCCACTATCGGATATATTGCAGTATGCACCTTTGAGGTGGTTAAACATTATGTTTCACAATTGCATTTCCTTAATTATACTATAATGAGTTATATATATTTATAGCCTATAATTAAGCCTATAGCATAGAGATTGTGTCCTCTAGGGGGCGCAGTTTCACACATACCGCTGTGAGGAATCTGTTGGCTGCGGTCTCCATCCTTGCTGGCTTAAAAAAGAAGAAAGAGGTCTGGCAATGGAGATTTAATGCGGGACAAAATGTTCTTTAGGTCATGTTTCCGTTTAACAAGCTCATTATGCAATTTGTGCGGGATTAGAGGACGTAAACGGTAAACAGTAACCTCCTCAAAGTGCTCCATACAGCCTGCAAGCGATCAGGCCTGCGTCCTGACCCCACACATATAGACTCAAATCATCATATACAATACACAAACAAACAAAAAACAACTTAATAGACATACATCTATTTGCAGAGTGGTGGCGGGCTAGTTGTTGAGTTGTTGAGGTGAAATGTTAACTCTGTGGTGTGGTTCCAGGAGCCTCCAGCGTGGTGGTGGGCCACCCTCTGGACACTGTCAAAGGTATGTCCTACAGGCCATACATAGACACTTAAACTTTCACTTCAGCTGACCTCAAATGGCCATTAGGAAACACATTTCTATCCATTGTACAAAAAATGTGTCCTTCATATATATATATATATATATATGGTATAGTTTTAAAGTTCCTGACGCTGGTTAAATGTGGTTTCCCACCAGACACGACTCCAAGCGGGGAACAGCTACAGGAACACAATTCACTGTGTCCTCAGCATCTACAAGAAGGAGACCGTAAGAAAGAATACTACTTCCTCCCGGGTGTCCGTCTGTATGTCAGTCTGTCTGTCTGTCAGTGGGTTGGTCAGTCGGTCGGTCTGTCTGTCTTTTTCTGTTTCTGTCTATTTTATAATTTTTCGTGGATCTACATTTCTATTTTTAATGTTCTCTCCAGTCTTTGTATTTTTTTTGGAATCTGTGCATGGCATTGACATTTGACAACTAACTTTGGGGTTGGATTGACGCCAGCTGTAAACCACAAAGAAAACAGGGTTTCAAACATCACAGTCTGGTGTCTGGAGATAAAAGTGTATTGTATTGCCCACCATCTCTCCTCCTTTCCTGCTCACGTCCAAGGAAAGACCACCGGCGTAAAGCACTGGCACACTTTGAATCACTTGCATTCCTGCTCCACTCTCCTCTCTTCGGTCTCTCTATCTCTGTCTTTCTGCTCTCTCTTTTTCCCCCTCCTCGCTCTTTTCCTCTTGTCTGCTATCTCTCTCTCTCTCTCTCTCTCTCTCTCTCTCTCCTCTCTCTCTCTCTCTCTCTCTCTCTCTCTCTCTCTCTCTGTCTCTCTGTCTCTCTCTCTCCTTCTACAAAACCCTCATTTTGGCTGAAAATAGTTTTACCTCCATCTGGACCACAGTCTTTTGTATTTTGTTTTCCTTGTAAACTGCTAGTTTTCAAGAGCTTGGAGCTCTCGGAAACGGGCTATTTGTGTGCCTGGTCCTGCAGGGGAAGGTGCAGCAGTTGTTTGTGAGAGCATACTTTCACAGTCAACAGTGTAAAAAGTGAACAGAATACAGAGCAGAGATTTCAGCCAACAGCCGTAGCAGTTGCAGCATTCTTCTTTCTTCATACTTAAAACAGTTAAAATGGTTCCTATGGACACTTAGTAACACTTTACTCATAGTAACACTTTCATTGTGTGGCCAGGGACTGATAGATTGATAGATTGAGGGATTGATAGATATGGATACCTTCCTTATTCTTATATGATGCATGCTTCCTGAAAGAAGTGTGTGGGGTTTTGTTTCTGGAAATAAGTCTTTATCTTGTGTTTGTTACTGTAAACCTGCAGACAGCAACAGCTTCAGCCAGGACGGACATATCTTTATTGTCTTGTCTATTTGGCTTTGATTGGCTTGTTAGGCCGTTCGTTAAGGTAGCTAGCTAGGTCATTATTTAGTGAGGCAGGTTTTTTAAGGGCCATAGTTAGTTAATTACCTAGTTTAGTTACTAGTGCTAACTCCTTTGTTTTCAGTTGGCAGGTTCTTTAAGGGCATGTCGGTAGTTAGTTAGTTAGTTTGGTTAGTTAGTTTAGTTACTAGTGCTAACCAGCTTGTCTGCTGTATTTCCAGGTGGCGGGTTTCTTTAAGGGCATGTCGTTCCCACTAGCCAGCATCACGGTCTACAACTCCTTGGTGTTTGGCTTCTTCAGCAACACCCAGCGACTCATCAGCAAGTATCGCTATGGCAATGAGCGGCAGGCCTGCGGCATGCTGGACCTGACGGTGGCCAGTGCCCTCACCGGCCTCGTCTCGGTGGGCCTCGGAGCCCCCGTGGACCTGGTGAAGATCCGCCTGCAGATGCAGACCCAGACCGTCCTAGCAGGTGTGTGTGTGTGTGTGTCCATCTATCTGTCGGTTTGTCCGTCCGTCTGTCAGTCTCTTTCTCGTTCTCTCTGTGTTCAAACTGCAAACCAATGGTTGTTATGAATTGCAACTTATGTTTAAAGCGATCCATTCTATTCTTTATGTCCATTTTAAAAACAACAAGAGATAAGTCTTCAGTGTACCAGCGGTAAATTGTGGATCTTAGGTGTGTGTTGTGTAGAAATAGAAAACATGGTCAACTGTTTCAAAGCAGTTAGAGTTTGAATGTGGTTCAGTCCAGTCCGCTCTGTATGTACACTTTATAACAGCGTGTGGTTTCTGAATGTTCCATCCAGGACACGTAAACACAAAACAGACAGGGCTGCTTTAACAAGATGCTAAAAGAATGTCTCAGCTTGAACCGCTTTGAATTAATTTTATAGGTCCGTAAATTAATAAGCGTATGTAATTAATATACACATTTACTAGCTTCATCCTTCACAGCTTCACACATCTGAGATTGTATGGTGAGCGGTCGCTGACCAGATAACCATCTATTCTCACCTCTTATTATCATATGCTTGTTTAAGTATAAACACTGTCATCCTTTACTTTTTCAATTAATTTGTTGCACTCAAAAAGTTACTAGTTATGGGAATTAGTAATTAATTCCCATGACTAGTAACTTTTTGACTTCTCATAAAAGTGTTTACGTGAGGGTGAAAATGAATAGAAATGCACCAAAAAATTATATTTGACAAGCATATTTGACATTTCAATTAGAACACAGATTAGCTTAAAGGTACTATATGTAAGAATCAGTGCATTCTGAGCTCCGTGGCTTGAGACAATAACAATCAGAAACTAATGTTGGTTCTAATCATAATTAAACCTTGTACACATTTAAAAAAGCTATGAAATATATATATATTTTTTTTTTATTATCCACGCTTACATGTCACTTTGTTCATTTTTCCCGCGAAAACCGACCAGACTCAAATATAAGAGAAATCAGCCCAAATGCTGACAGAGAGAGTCGGGGAAGCTCTCATGTTTTAACTTCAACCACAACCTGCTCACAAACTGGCAATTTAAAGTGATTTGTGCTGTAAAATCCTACATGTAGTCCCTGAACAGATTAATTATTCTTACATACAGGACCTTTAATCAACAAAAAGGTGACCAGACTTTTTGAAAACCAAGTTATTTTTTGTTAACATGTTCCACACCTCTTCCATCTCCCGTTGTCCAGAGAGCCTCCAACTGGCGGGAAGTGCGTCAGGGGGCGGGAACATCCAGCTACGGGCGGTGGGCGTGGCCGACCAGCGGCTCTACCGGGGGCCCCTCCACTGTGTGAGCAGCGTCCTGCGGAGCGAGGGCCTCCAGGGTCTGTACCGGGGGGCCGGGGCCATGGTGCTGAGGGATGTGCCGGGCTACACGCTCTACTTCATCCCCTACACCGTCCTCTGTGGCCTTCTGAGCCCCGACGGCAAGTCCAACGCCCACCCCGCCTCCATCTGCCTGGCCGGGGGACTCGCAGGTGAGACAGCACCGGACAGACACCATGTCACTGAGTTCTTACCAGGGTTGTTGTTTTTTTTATAAACCAATGAAGTCCACATTTATCTACTTCAATCTCATCCATCCAGCGATATCTCTTTAGCTATCTCTTATCAAGTGATGTCTGGCCTTGGCTGCAGTACACCCGTTCACCAGTTGTGTCGCTTTAACTGTGGTTAGTTCTCTATTTACATTGCCATGGTTTTGAAAATAAGTGTAGAGAGGCTGCATTGCAAAACATTTACAAATTGAACTTCACCAGAGTAAACCAACGGTATTGATTGCTTTTGGCTGCACCTGCATCAGCAGTATTACATTTGTCGTTTTATGTCTGTGTGTAAAACATTTGCAGCTGAGGCAAATACAAATGTACTGTCCTTTCTCTTCTCTTCGCCACTTCACGGTTGCCTGCACGCCAGGCAGTCCAGCCACATCCCGCTTCCATGCTGGCTCGCTTGTGTGCTTTTAATCAGAACAAAGTGTGTGTGTGTTTGGTGGGTGGTTTTAGCAGCCTCACCTGTTCCAGTCAGGCTGATGAGACTCTGGGGGCTGGGTGAGGCTGCACACCTGTGCTGCAATAGCTAATGAAGGCCCACAGGTTAAACCAGCCATCACACACACACACACTCAGGAGGTGTGCGGACATGTCAGTATTTACCACCTGCTCACCCTGCAAAAACGTACCAACTCCACAACACAATAGAGATCATTTCATTTAGAAAGAGTAATTTATAAAGAGTATAAAGATTCATTTATAAAGAGTATTTAATGTTAGCTCACGTGTCTCATCTCTCGTAGAGTGAGCAGCGTGTTGCAGAGTCTTTTAAGACAGTCACACCCCCCCCCCCCCACAGGAACGCCACGTCACGCTCAAAGAGGCAAAAAACAACTCAGGGAACTGGAACAAGGGGGTCAGAGTGGGGGTCAGGCCCCCTGCTTATCTTTGCAACCAGTGGCTGTGAGCCGGCTGCCGTGTTCAGCTCACACTGTACCATAACAGAGTCAAAGCTGACCTGGAGGAACAAGGATAAAGCAAAGCTGCATCGGGGCTTTTCCATTCCACAATACCAACAGCAATACCAATGATTCTGCGTTGCTATGGTGTTCTGTTCAAGGCCCACCAAACACACCACTAATCCACCATCAATCTGGTTTCCCCCTCAAAGACCACTGCAGTACATGTACTCCAAGAAATGGAAGTAAAAACTAAAAACCATATATAAACACACATAAATAAATACATACACGCTTTGTCCAGCCTGCTTCCCAGTTCAGTTATGACGAACAAGTCTAAAAACCATATATAAACACACATAAATAAATACATACACGCTTTGTCCAGCCTGCTTCCCAGTTCAGTTATGACGAACAAGTTGAGGGGATTGGCATATATGTTTCATTTGTACGACACATCATCTTATACGTTATGAAAGTCACCGGATTGGTAAGTTTTGTTTGGGAACATTTCACTCAGAATCACTGACACAGAAATCCTAAATGCTGTCACCAGTGTAGAGAGAGAGAGAGAGAGAGAGAGAGAGAGAGAGAGAGAGAGGTGTCTACATGTGTAATGTGTAGTTGGGCCTCGAGATGTTTTTTAAACCACACCACACTTTGTGTTTGCTCAGAGGTTGCTAGGAGGTTGTCAAGACGATGCTAGGTGCTTGGCAGGCAGCTAATGTGCTGTCCCTGTCACATGCACATGTCCCCCGCCGCAACCAAGACGGCAACAAATCTAAAAAAGAGACTTTCCTTAAGAGATCAGTCCAATATACGCTGAAGTAACTACAGATTATGAGTTTTATGTTTTCACATGTTTTGGGCTACAATTTATCCACATCGTGTTAGTGCCGATATGCCACAGAGGCTAGTAGGAGCCAACATTTACAGAGTGTAGTCTGCTACTGTTTAGGTTTGATGGACAGCTACTTCCAAACGTTGATCAACTTTACCCTGAAATTCTGTAGGCCAGCCACCTGAAGTTTCATCCTTCTGAGTGTTTCGACCTATAGCCTGTCTCTGTCTATCTAAGTGTACTTGCATCTCGGTAATTGACGTATTACATTTAATTAATGGCATCGAATAAAGTCACCTTGTCATGTTAAATGTATTGCAGGAGTGAGACATGAGTCAGTTACTTTTCATATTAATTTAAAACACAGCCCTATGATTGCTCTCTGTCTGACATTGCTCTCGCTCTCCCTCTCTCCGTCTTTCACTAGCTTTTAGCTCTCTCTCTTTCTCTCTCTCTCTCTCTCTCTCGCTCTCTCTTTCTCTCTCTCTCTCTCCCTTTCCCTTCCACCTCTCTAATTCAGTATATTAATCTATACTGACATTCATCCGACATGTGTTGCTAAACTGTTTACATCAAATGATCAAATGATCTCATTATATGACATAAAACATCTCTTGATTTATTCAACTAATTTAATATACCTTTACACCAAAACATTTTTACCACACAAACATTGCCAATGAGAAATGAGAAACAACTATACTTTTTTCTCTACCTCACTCTCAAATGACGCTGCTTCTCTCTCTCTCTCTCTCTCTCTCTCTCTCTCTCTGTGTACCAAATGATCATGGTCTGTATTGTATTATTTATTCTGTAGACCAGGTGTTAGCAAAGTACAGATGACACACACAAACACGCACACACATAGACGTCACTGCTGCAAGGCATATTTGTCATGATCTCTACCAGAACTGTTCTGGTTTCCTCTTCTCTGAGCAGAATGAATTTCCTCTAAGTTGGAGAGTTCTTAGAATAAACATGAAACACAAATGTGACCAATATAGGTGTTAAACACAGCCTCACTCATATCAGTGCCCCATCTCTACGTAGTTAGCAGATGCTTGTATCCAAAATAATCTACGTGCATCTTCCTTAAGGATGCCTGTATGTTGGGGATTGAACCATAGACTGTAATATAAAGGATTAAACACAGAACTGACACACACACACACACACACACACACACACACGCGCGCGCGCACGCACACACACACGTAGGGGTGCGTCTACTGCTGTCAACTCGACATTGGGTCTTGTTAATGCTCTAATAGGCTTTTCACACTTATGGGTTATATATGTTAATATGTTAACCGTTATAATAGCATCTGAGGGTAATACTTACTTTGCGGTGTTCCATTAAGTGTCATATAGACATGATTTGTGTCTGCACATATTGCATTGGTGTTTATTTTGTGAGGTTAAATGTGTACGTGTATCTCTGTGTCATCTAGAGTGTCCAAAAGCTGCCCCAGACTGCTCATTAACATGGAGAAGGCAGGACAGGTACATTCACTTTTTAATCCCCCCCACGAAAAACATCTGGTTGCCCCTCTGTATTCTGCATTCATCAGCAACAACCACGGTTTCTGTTTGTCCCTCTCCTGCAGGCCGACCCCTGGGTTAATTTTCTGACGTTTCACACTAGTTTTCTTTAACCCTGGGTTAACAATTGACCCCGGGTTAACGTTTCACACTGTGAGCTTGTAGACCCCGGGTTAACGTTCTCATTTGCATATTTACTGGGTTATCGAAAATGATTGGCCCGGCCCAGCACGTGACCTTTGTTTACATTTTAGCCGGCTTAGCTGTCAAAATGACGTCATCACGCCGCTGTGATGGCGATAGTAATTAAACACACACACACAAAAGAGCGACGAGAGAGAATACAAATTTTACTGGAGAAGAGAAGAGTATATGAGGAGGTTTTCGATTTTATTTTAAGTATAGAGATAAATTATGCTTCATGGATGTCGTGTCAGATAATAGGGCGTGTGATTATGCAGCAATAATGTGGGTAATATTATAAAATCAGGAGTGATATGGGTTGTCGATTCTGTGTCGTGTGCGATTGGATATCTCCATATCGCTGTGTACCTTCTAACCCCTATTCACTCTGGATAAGTTGTCAATAGGCTCGTGTTGTTTCCTGCCACCCCGCTTCCTCCGGCCGCCTTCGTGATTTACTAGGGATGCGCGGCTCATTTCGTTCAGGAGAGTGGTTTCTATAGAAGAGGGTAAAAAGCAGGGTGCTAACCCTGCTTCATAGGCAGGGTTTGTTAACCCAGGGTTAAAAGCGGTGCTAACCCTCTTTCAAAAATGCAAGTGTGAAACGCTGCTTAGCCCGGGGTTAAATGCGGGGTTAAATGCGTCCTTAACACGGGGTTAAGTGTAGTGTGAAAAGCATATATATGGTCTCTAAATTCACCTGCAATTGAATTTGGATGGCAGAGGAAGATGGTGACCTCGAGACACAATATGCTGCCCCTATTTTACCAGCAGGTGTGAGGTTGATCAGTGATTTCGAAAGCCATTTGGAAATCTAGCTGTTTGTGATGTCCCAAGTGCCAGGAGTTAATCGACTGTATATATTCCCACTCGTGACATCACAAACAGACAGAGTTTGTAAGGGTTGATCGACCTCACAGCAGGTGACAACATATGGGTCCTTTAACACAATCAGTTTAACCAACAAGGACACGTTCAGATCTCATAAACTCATGAATAATCATATCCTTACCCAAATCACTCTAGGTTTGGTAAATATGTCAGTGGCCCGAACTCATAGAATGGGGTATAAACCGGATGTGCTTCCCTGCTCACAGGAAGCACCGTCGGAGACAATACTTTTCCATGTTTTTATGTGTCACGTTAACTTCCAGCTATGTACATCTGGCTACTTCTTGTAACTAGCTGTCCAGAAGAAAGATTAGTAACACACCCAGAAATGGGAAGTGCAAGGACCAAGGTCCCAGTGTACTCTTTGTAACATTTGCTGAAGAGCTGCACTTTTACAAAACTTGTAGTTCTCTCAATTGGAAATTGAAAATACAGCAGCAATCAATCAATGATTGATTGCTGCTGTATTTTCAATGGTCTATGGTAAAATGGTCTATGGTAAAATATTTACCATATTATGGTAAATATTTTACCATAGACCATTCCAGTGGCCACACACGGACACCCTACAACAGAGCAATTCATTCTCAAAATGTTTAAACATTGCTGTCCTTGATACTGAATAAATATATATAGGGTCAAAATAGTGCATTATAGGGATCCGTTAGCAATTACAAATTGAATCTGTATGTTATTTTATATTTATTATGTATTAATAGTTATATTGTTATTTTAAACATTAGGCCTATATGTTTTTTGTCTATGTAATTTAAAGGAAATTGTTTGCAGCCCATGCATTCATTTAGTTGTGTTTAGTGTGTGTGTGTGCGTGTGGCTGTGTGTGTGTGTGTGTGTGTGTGTGTGTGTGTGTGTGTGTGTGTGTGTGTGTGTGTGTGTGCGTGTGTGTGCGTGCGTGTGTGTGTGTGTGTGTGTACGTGCGGTGTGGTGTGTGTGTGTGTACGTGCGGTGTGTGTGTGTGTACGTGCGGTGTGTGTGTGTGTACGTGCGGTGTGTGTGTGTACGTGCGGTGTGTGTGTGTGTGTGTGTGTACGTGCGGTGTGTGTGAGCGTGTGTGTGTGTGTGTGGTGGGGGGTGTGTGGGGGTGGTTGGAGACAGACAGGTGGATGGTCTCCTCAACACAGGACACACCACACACACAAACACACACGCCGTCAAACAGTACACCGATGTCACACACACACACACACACACCCACGCACACACACACGCGCGCGCACACACACACACGCACACACACACACACACACACACGCGCGCGCACACACGCACACACACACGCCCACGCACGCACACACACATACCACACACATACCACACACACACACTAACACAAAACCCAAGGTAGTATTTCTACTTATTCCATATTCCTAAACACAACTAAATGAATGCATGGGCTGCAAACAATTTCCTTTAAATTACATAGACAAAAAACATATAGGCCTAATGCTTAAAATAACAATATAACTATTAATACATAATAAATATAAAATAACATACAGATTCAATTTGTAATTGCTAACGGATCCCTATAATGCACTATTTTGACCCTATATATATTTATTCAGTATCAAGGACAGCAATGTTTAAACATTTTGAGAATGAATTGCTCTGTTGTAGGGTGTCCGTGTGTGGCCACTGGAATGGTCTATGGTAAAATATTTAAAATAATATGGTAAATATTTTACCATAGACCATTTTACCATAGACCATTGAAAATACAGCAGTAATCAATCATTGATTGATTGCTGCTGTATTTTCAATTTACAATTGAGAGAACTACAAGTTTTGTAAAAGTGCAAATGTTACAAAGAGTACACTGGGACCTTGGTCCTTGCACTTCCCATTTCTGGGTGTGTTACTAATCTTTCTTCTGGACAGCTAGTTACAAGAAGTAGCCAGATGTACATAGCTGGAAGTTAACGTGACACATAAAAACATGGAAAAGTATTGTCTCCGACGGTGCTTCCTGTGAGCAGGGAAGCACATCCGGTTTATACCCCATTCTATGAGTTCGGGCCAGTGGCATATTTACCAAACCTAGAGTGATTTGGGTAAGGATATGATTATTCATGAGTTTATGAGATCTGAACGTGTCCTTGTTGGTTAAACTGATTGTGTTAAAGGACCCATATGTTGTCACCTGCTGTGAGGTCGATCAGCCCTTACAAACTCTGTCTGTTTGTGATGTCACGAGTGGGAATATATACAGTCGATTAACTTCTGGCACTTGGGGCATCACAAACAGCTAGATTTCCAAATGGCTTTCGAAATCACTGATCAACCTCACACCTGCTGGTAAAATAGGGGCAGCATATTGTGTCTCGAGGTCACCATCTTCCTCTGCCATCCAAATTCAATTGCAGGTGAATTTAGAGACCATATATATGCTTTTCACACTACACTTAACCCCGTGTTAAGGACGCATTTAACCCCGCATTTAACCCCGGGCTAAGCAGCGTTTCACACTTGCATTTTTGAAAGAGGGTTAGCACCGCTTTTAACCCTGGGTTAACAAACCCTGCTACGAAGCGGTGCTATCCCCGAAATGCGGGGCCAAGAACAATAGTGTGAAACATTGTGGGGTTAGAAGGTAACAGCGATATGGAGACTATCCATCCAACCACAGACCGCAACCTCACCTCATTTAAATATTAACGCGCTAATCACACGCGCATCTGTGAAGGCTATCTTGAACATTCATTTCTCTATACTTAAAATAAAATCGAAAACCTCCTCATATACTCTTCTCTTGTTTAATTTGTATTCTCTCTCGTCGCTCTCTCGCTCTTTTGTGTGTGTGTTTAATTACTATCGCCATCACAGCGGCGTGATGACGTCATTTTGACAGCTAAGCCGGCTAAAATGTAAACAAAGGTCACGTGCTGGGCCGGGCCAATCATTTTCGATAACCCAGTAAATATGCAAATGAGAACGTTAACCCGGGGTCTACAAGCTCACAGTGTGAAACGTTAACCCGGGGTCAATTGTTAACCCAGGGTTAAAGAAAACTAGTGTGAAACGTCAGAAAATTAACCAGGGCTATTATAACGGTTAACATATTAACATATATAACCCATAAGTGTGAAAAGCCTATTAGAGCATTAACAAGACCCAATGTCGAGTTGACACGCAGTAGACGCACCCCTACATGTGTGTGTGTGTGTGTGTGTGTGTGTGTGTGTGTGTGTGTGTGTGTGTGTGTGTGTGTGTGTGTGTGTGTGCACATGTCAGTTCTGTGTTTAATCCTTTATATTACAGTCTATGGTTCAATCCCCAACATACAGGCATCCTTAAGGAAGATGCACGTAGATTATTTTGGATACAAGCATCTGCTAACTACGTAGAGATGGGGCACTGATATGAGTGAGGCTGTGTTTAACACCTATATTGGTCACATTTGTGTTTCATGTTTATTCTAAGAACTCTCCAACTTGGAGGAAATTCATTCTGCTCAGAGAAGAGGAAACCAGAACAGTTCTGGTAGAGATCATGACAAATATGCCTTGCAGCCAGTGACGTCTATGTGTGTGCGTGTTTGTGTTGTGTCATCTGTACTTTGCTAACACCTGGTCTACAGAATAAATTAATACAATACAGACCATGATCATTTGGTACAGAGAGAGAGAGAGAGACTGAGGTAGAGAAAAAGTATAGTTGTTTGTGTGGTAAAAATGTTTTGGTGTAAAGGTGTATTAAATTAGTTGAATAAATCAAGAGATGTTTTATGTCATATAATGACATCATTTGATCATTTGATGTAAACAGTTTAGCAACACATGTTGGATGAATGTCAGTATAGATTAATATACTGAATTAGAGAGGTGGAAGGGAAAGGGAGAGAGAGAGAGAGAAAGAGAGAGCGAGAGAGAGAGAGAGAGAGAGAAAGAGAGAGAGCTGAAAGCTAAGTGAAAGACGGAGAGAGGGAGAGCGAGAGCAATGTCAGACAGAGAGCAATCATAGGGCTGTGTTTTAAATTAATATGAAAAGTAACTGACTCATGTCTCACTCCTGCAATACATTTAACATGACAAGGTGACTTTATTCGATGCCATTAATTAAATGTAATACGTCAATTACCGAGATGCAAGTACACTTAGATAGACAGAGACAGGCTATAGGTCGAAACACTCAGAAGGATGAAACTTCAGGTGGCTGGCCTACAGAATTTCAGGGTAAAGTTGATCAACGTTTGGAAGTAGCTGTCCATCAAACCTAAACAGTAGCAGACTACACTCTGTAAATGTTGGCTCCTACTAGCCTCTGTGGCATATCGGCACGAACACGATGTTGGATAAATTGTAGCCCAAAACATGTGAAAACATAAAACTCATAATCTGTAGTTACTTCAGCGTATATTGGACTGATCTCTTAAGGAAAGTCTCTTTTTTAGATTTTTTTGCCGTCTTGGTTGCGGCGGGGGACATGTGCATGTGACAGGGACAGCACATTAGCTGCCTGCCAAGCACCTAGCATCGTCTTGACAACCTCCTAGCAACCTCCGAGCAAACACAAAGTGTGGTGTGGTTTAAAAAACATCTCGAGGCCCAACTACACATTACACATGTAGACACCTCCCTCTCTCTCCCTCTCTCTCTCTCTCTCTCTCTCTCTCTCTCTACACTGGTGACAGCATTTAGGATTTCTGTGTCAGTGATTCTGAGTGAAATGTTCCCAAACAAAACTTACCAATCCGGTGACTTTTATAAACGTATAAAGATGATGTGTCGTACAAATGAAACATATATGCCAATCCCCTCAACTTGTTCGTCATAACTGAACTGGGAAGCAGGCTGGACAAAGCGTGTATGTATTTATTTATGTGTGTTTATATATGGTTTTTAGTTTTTACTTCCATTTCTTGGAGTACATGTACTGCAGTGGTCTTTGAGGGGGAAACCAGATTGATGGTGGATTAGTGGTGTGTTTGGTGGGCCTTGAACAGAACACCATAGCAACGCAGAATCATTGGTATTGCTGTTGGTATTGTGGAATGGAAAAGCCCCGATGCAGCTTTGCTTTATCCTTGTTCCTCCAGGTCAGCTTTGACTCTGTTATGGTACAGTGTGAGCTGAACACGGCAGCCGGCTCACAGCCACTGGTTGCAAAGATAAGCAGGGGGCCTGACCCCCACTCTGACCCCCTTGTTCCAGTTCCCTGAGTTGTTTTTGCCTCTTTGAGCGTGACGTGGCGTTCCTGTGGGGGGGGGGTGTGACTGTCTTAAAAGACTCTGGCAACTGCAACACGCTGCTCACTCTACGAGAGACAAGACACGTGAGCTAACATTAAATACTCTTTATAAATTAATCTTTATACTCTTTATAAATTACTCTTTCTAAATGAAATGATCTCTATTGTGTTGTGGAGTTGGTACGTTTTTGCAGGCTGAGCAGGTGGTAAATACTGACATGTCCGCACACCTCCTGAGTGTGTGTGTGTGCTGATGGCTGGTTTAACCTGTGGGCCTTCATTAGCTATTGCAGCACAGGTGTGCAGCCTCACCCAGCCCCCAGAGTCTCATCAGCCTGACTGGAACAGGTGAGGCTGCTAAAACCACCCACCAAAACACACACACACACACACACACACACACACACACACGCCACAATAATGGCATTGAACGACAGTTTATGGAGGCTTACCTTTATATCAGTACGTTATGCAATTGAAATATAACAATAAAAAACAGGACATAGTTTGCATCTGGTCCACGTGACCGTCTGCTGTGAGGTGAGTGCAGTTTAATGACCTCAGGTAGTCCTAAACCTGTTGACACAGGAACACAGACACCAAAACACATCTGCTGGGCACGCTCTGAACTCCATGGCACCCACATCTCTTATTTCTAATACAAGATGTCGTCAAATTACACAAAACGTCATCGGATGTTGTTACTAAGATTACCCTCCATGATGAAGCAGTCTTAAATCTGTCCCACACCTCCAACAAACACATTCCCAGTTATTACAAGGTTGCCTTTTAAGGTGCACTCACTATCACAATATGAAAGCCACCAATGACATGCTGACTCTTCTGCTTAACTGATGAATCATCCAGACACTATTTAGCCAGAGTGCCTCCGTAGAGACATATGACGTGAGTTGCTTCCTCATTCTGCCAATAGGCAAGGCATTACTGTATCCACTTATCCAGTGGTGAGAAGTAGGAATCTAAATCATGACGTTGGACGAAACTTCCATGCTAAAGTACAAAATGACCAGACAAACAGTTCAACGAATAGTAGATTCAAGAACTTTATTTGTCACATACACATACAGGATATGCAGAGAAATTAAACGTGGCGATGCTCAGCGGAATGTGTAAAAGAATGCTAAAAACAACTTGAATTGGAGGGATCTAGAATATTTACAATATTTACAGTAAAAAAGACCTTGATATAAAAAAGATATATTAAAGGCGGTCTAAAGAAATGTCACAAAAATGTATTAACACATTTTGTGTGTCAAAATTAATAAACATTTTGCGAGCCGAAAAAGCTTATTGGGGAGCTGAGCCAAATGGTCTGACTCACTGATAGAGGTGGAAATGCTCCATCACTGTGAATTGGCATGCACTGTTACATTTGTGTTGTAAACAGTTGCAGACGAGAGCTCGGAAAATGTTGATAAGAAAAGACACCACCAGCCGTATGTGTTTACACCTGTGGTCATAAAACACCAGAGGCAGGACGCGGTGTTAGTAAAGTATTAAAAAGATTAAGAAAAGTTATATGGGTTAGAAGAACATTTTGTGAGCTGAAGATGCTCAATATACAAAGCACAGGTAAAAAAAAACAACACAATATAATGCAAATAATGTATTTGATGAATCTCGATGCTACACTAGGGGGCAGAATAACGTAATGTTTGATTGTGTGGACGCTCCATTAATTCCCCGTATGTGCTGCGTTCCAATGTCAAGGTTTCAATTACAGCTGACCTTTGACCCCACGAGGTACGACCGCCGTCACAGAGCAAGTGGTTCATATATATAATGCAATATATATTACCTGCCCGGTAAATATATTTGACCTTAGCTCGTCTGACACCTTGATAAATGTTTCGGACACAGACTCTGATTACTTTAAGAATAAAATAAAATCCCTGGGGAGTTATTTCTCGGTGAAATACTGCTATTGCTCAAGAAAATAGATTTATCGAAAAATAGAACAAATGCAGGCCGAAGAAAAAAAATCTAAAAGAATGTTAAGGTAATACAAATAGGCTTACAGAAAACACACAATGTACCAACACTGCGTGTCAAACACATAATTTAATTGGAAAAGGCGTGTGTGTGTGTGTGTGTGTGTGTGTGTGTGTGTGTGTGTGTGTGTGTGTGTGTGTGTGTGTGTGTGTGTGGTGTGTGTGTGTGTGTGTGTGTGTGTGTGTTTGTTGGTGACCAATATCGACCGAGAACAGGCTGGCGTGGGTGTTTGTGTGTGTGTTTATCTATGGATACAATATGGATTTATTGTATTTATGAATGTACACATCCATCCATATGAATATAAATGTGTTTTCTGTTGCGAATCGCTGTGTCTGTAGGTTTATGTATATGTAAATGAAGACATAACTGGCAAGTGGCGTATCAAATCAATATTAATGACATCATTATACTTTGCAAATAAACCAATTATCTGTGCATGTGGGTATAGCCGGGGCTGTAACAACACGGGCCTCCATCGATATATCCAGGAAGGTTTACACAACCACGCTATATAACATACCGCTTTTGCGCACATGAATATGATGATTTTATTTCCTGGTTGGGTTAGTATACTGAGTTATAGATGCATAAACCAGACCAATATCAGAATGGTGAATGCAAATGCAGGAGGAGAATTTATTGTTATAGCAATTTTCACGGGGAAGATATACTGCAGCTACCTACAAAATATACGAATTAATATCGACGGATTCAAAATAGATTTCCCTCACAAAGGAAAACAAACCAAGGAGACCTAAAGCACATGAAGACATCCTGACCCTATTAGTGGACTATAAGTGGTGTGTTGTGGGCCTGTTAGAGTGTTGTATAAGAGCATTACATTACAGTTTAATCCGGTTTATCTAGCATTACTTTGGTAACCTCAAGACATTTTTGATGTAATATCATCAGTAAAGTTCTAACAACAGTGTGAATATGTCAACAAATAAAAGAAAATACATTCCATTATCGAGAGGATACATACAAACCTTACATTTAAAGGAGACAAACAAATAAGAAAACAGAACAAATTAAAAGAGAACATACCAAAATGCATTGAAATAAATACAGTATGATTAAAAACACAAATTAAACAAGAGACTGTGACAGAAGAACCCCGAGGTTCCTCTGTCACAGAGGCCACTCAGGGAAGAGGAAGCCATCATGGAGTCTGTTACCAGAGCCAACATGGCCGCCCCGAGTGCACTCATTATCATTGTCAGTCAATTTCCTTCAAGGCAGCATTTATTCGATTCATTCTCCGCATCGCTGCCAGCGGAGAGAGTCTGTTCCCTGGGTGACGGGTTCAGAGGAGAGAGCGGTCCGGTGGGTCGCCATAGCTTGATGATGTTCTGGCTGCTACAAGGCGTTGGTCTGTGTTGTACTGGACAAATTAACAAACAAACAAACAAACAAATAAACGTGAACAAAGAGACAATATGGGCCAATGGTATTCTCTGCAGCAGATTGTTGATGCACATTTTACACACATTTTAAAGGAAGAAATGTAATTCTCTGTCTCTCTCACTGTCTTTCTCTCTCTCTCCCTCTGTCTTTATTCATGCAATATGAATATTGTATAATAGATGATATCCTGCATTATATTACTTTTTACTATATATGAGCTCAGGATGGCAGAGTCGCTCACCAGCTTCTTCAGGAGACTCAAGACCCACCTGTGTATTAGTACGTCTGATTGGCACTAAATAATAGCAATGATGAAACTTGTTCTATTAACCTTGCAATGAATGCTTGAAAACTGTTGTATTCTTTTCTTTATGTACCACAGCGATATATTGCCATCTCTCTTTCGACAAATGTACTTATTGTAAGTCGCTTTGGATAAGAGTGTCTGCTAAATTCCATAAATGTAAATGTAAATATATATGATAGATAGATAGATAGATTGATAGAACTTTATTAATCCCAAAGGAAATTCTTGTGCCAGGTTGCACAGCAATACAGTAGAATAAAACAATATGGAAATGACAGAATAATAAAAATAAACTAACAGATTTAGATACGATTTTCAGACAGCGAAATATATTTATGATATATTAATGATATATATATATTTATATTATGCTACGCTATATTACTATTACTTTATTTACTATACTATGCACAATACTTCAAAGCATAATCATATTCTACCAAAAGCCATCCAGTAATGTACCTGTGCACATTAGCATGTTTGCTGCCCTGTGGACCTGTACTAAGTGTTCCAAACCAACCAATTGATTGGGGAAGGGTTCTTATTGTGAAAACACAAAAGCAAATTAAAAAACAGGATGTTGTTTTATTAACTACAGTCTGCGGCCCCCCTAGTGAGGTAAGGGCTTATTGTATCAGGTCCCTACAGGACCATGAACAGACCACCATATGTTGGGTTTAATAAGCTGGTTTCTCTGGTGGTCTGACCTAGAACTGGGTCTGGGGTCTGGGGGCACCCCCTCCAGAGACCACCATTGATTCACAAGTTATTTAACTCAACTGTAATTTATGTTAAAGCCTCCACAAGGAGATTGGAAAAGGTGTGAGTGTTTCTCAGCACCAAAATTACATTACCCATGAGCTGCTGTTGATCGCCTCTTGTGGAAACGTTGTTGTGTAATATATGGTATATGTGAAACAACAAACTAAATTGTACATTTCGGTTAGCAAAATGAGTTCATGTAATGGTAAGGGGTAATGCAACAGCAACAATTTAATATTGTAAATACCAGTACGCTTATGGAACATTGAAATCATCTTACATTGGTTATATAGGGTAAAATAAGGTATGCTATTCATTAATTTGAAATACAGTCAATGCCAAAATAATTTGTAATTTCTGAATCATTCATGAAACATTCCTGCTTTCCTGTGACGTATAGCAGCATGTTTACACTGAGAGACCCGTCTCAATCGTTCCCCTTTCTATTGAACATTTCCATATCCATCCAGGGCTGATCTGGCCCCGGGGGACTCTGTGAATAATACTACTTCTCCGAGGTTGGCCTATTTATCCATTTATCCGAGTGGAAATATACAGTATATATATATATTACAGTCTATGAGCACCTAGGACTGCATTAAGACTTTTTCTCTCCGAGGCCCTCCGGCCACTCGAAGCACTCTGCTTCATTCTTGTGGCTCCTTATACTCCAGCTCATACACATCCTGACTGTGTGCTAACCAGCAGAACTCAGAAAACTGTGAGACAAAACACATGCGTGGGCGACTGCATTTATTTAAAAGGGGCCCTATTTTATCACCAGGTGTCCGGTGTATGAGCCAAGTGCAAGCCATTGCCAATTCTATTCATTAGTGACGTCAAAAGTGGGAATGTCCACCCAGCTGTATGACGGACGGATAAACTTTACTGTACCAGCCTTGCAGTTTGCTACAGTCCACCAGTCAGTTCCTCAAGAGGGTCACACACCAGACCAGCCATGGAGAGCCCCTCACTCTGTGTTTAATATAATGGGTGCCAATGGATAGACTTGAGCAGTGCCGGAAGTTATATTGTGGCGGCGTCAGTGTGATCGCTCTCATTGAAAATAATTTTAATTTCATTCAGGATTTGCTTTGATTGTGTGCATGTGTGCATGATATGAGAGGGGGAGAGGGGGACATTTGAAAAAAGGGAAGTATTTGAATTTGTGTGAAGGTGGGTTGTCAAGAGTTAACTTCGGGAATGAAACGGAGAACCTGGAGAACTTCAGACCTGGACCTCTTGGTGTCCTGGGGCCCCTTTTAACACTTTAAAAAACCAGAGAGGAGCAAGAGTGAACTTTAACCCTGTCAAATGCTAAAGTCAGACCTTTACATTCTGTTAAAAATAAATGGTTACAGGCGCTTAGCTCTTGTTAAAACGTGATGTTTAATTTACACACAAATTGTGAATTGGATTATCCAGACTGAAAATGTGAAATGTTTGGATGACATTGGCCAGTCCATCAAGTGACCAAGTCCACCTCTGACCTTTAACCCAGATGAATGATATGTTTAAGGTACCCAGTGTCAACCCATACTGGTCACCCGTGTCATTTACCAGGCTGTCAACCAGAGGTCAAAGGTCAAATATTAAACATGCGAAGGGACTTCAGCTTTCAGATCCTCACCAGTGAGCAGTAAAGGTATGTAAAATACCAACTTAAACTTTAAGTCAATATTAAACATACCTTAAATAATAATGTTATAGTTTAAATTAGCTGTCAATTGAGGCTGGCGTTTTGTTTAGAGATTCAAGTCATTGGATGTAGAAAGACATTTTAGAGAAAGACATAAAAAAAAGAATTCACAGCTAAACTTGAGAAGCATAAAAATACAGTGCTTTACATACATGATAATATATATATTCTATACTATTACCACACATATATGAGTGAACCCTGACTATCAATATATTATATTATATTATATTGTCATTTTACATTACATCACATTGTATTATATTAGTTTATTATTTGTATTAGATTATGCATAATATTATATTTTATACTGCAGCCTGCAGTTCCAACGCATTCTAAGCGTCCATGTGTGACGAGTTGGGAGTGAGAATGTGGAGGCAGCTCATACTGAGGGTTAAATTCCTGGGGATTTGAAACCATTCCACAGTGCTGCTTGTCTCAGAGCTCTGATTGGCTATCGGGCCGGCTGCCATGTACTGATACCAGCACGCACGTGTGACTGCTGGTCTGTGCACATTAATGTCAATGTGTAGTAATTCTTATCCGTTCCGCAATCATTTCCCTGTTGATATGGTAGTGCACACACACACACACACACACACACACACACACACACACACACACACACACACGCGCACACACACACACAGCCAAGCCAATTATAAGCCAAAACCCATTAGAAGCATTTGAAGAATATTTGACAAGAATGAGGCTTGAAGACAGCAGATTCCTGGGTTACTCTGCACTCTGACGTCCTGTTGCTTGCTGTGTTTGATGTTGTCTCGTCGTACTCAGACATAATGATGCGTGATGTCTTGCTGTGATCAGGGAACGCCTCCTATTCTGCTGCAGGAGAGAGAACGACAAGATCAGGAGCCGGTGAAACTTGTGGTCCGAACCGTGATCTCTGTCAGATCGCAGTGTGTCATTCTTCTTTGCATCAGAGTTTTGTGTTGTGTTGTGAATGCAACAATCATGAGGAGTTTTAATGTCCCATTGGTGCCTCGAGCGGTCACTCTGTATTACACATAATAGTAGAAATGCTGAGGAAAACATACATGTGAACATTATCGACGGTTGCGGTCGTCAATAATGTCAACCGCTAATAATATTCATGTTTACATACATCTACGCGTCTACTCTCTACTCTTTCATTCCTGTTTTATTACTACTACTACCACGACTGTTATTTTATTTATTCTATTACTACTACATCATGTGTACATATTGAATATGTCATATGTATTTACTACAAATTTATTTTAATTAAGTAATACTTTATGACAAATGTATCACTGGTGTCCTGTACTGTGGTACCCAATAAAGGTAAAATAAAATTACTAAAATATGTCAATAATTGTTTGAAGACCTCTGGTTATCTCTGTTGTCAGCTGACGAACTTGCTGACCAACTGAACTTTGTGCTTTTGCTCGTCCAGTTTTTGTTTGTGTGTGTTTGTCGTTCTTTGTGAGTTCAAATTGCAAAGTTCAACGCAATAAAAACACAAATATCTTTCATCAAGGTTAAAACCATGAGAACAATAAAGAGAGAGAGATGTTTCCTGGACAAAAGGATGAAGAGTGTTTAAAATATGGGTTTAAATTCTGACTGTTGACTTCCCCACACATACATAACCGTTAGCAAAAAAAAAACCAGCCCTTTATTTGAATTAATTATATACATCTGAAACAAATATTGAAACATATAAAAGTTTTTTTGTGAAGTTAGGGTTTTTAAGTGAAATAACATTTAACTGCACGGTACATCTTCACCTCCCTGTGTTTTGTTGATGTTGATTTCATTCTAAACATTATTAATGATGATTCTAATTTCCTACCATGACTTTGGGGAATTTTTACTTTACTAACCCTTGTCAACGTATGCGTAGTTTGTGTAAGTCAGGTTTAGGGACCTTGGGTAAAGTGCACTTAAACACTTAACCCCTGAAACACTTCAGACCACTGCTTCTGAAAAGCAGTAAATCAGACCTTGACTCCAGTGCTTTTGTATTGACCCCAACTAGGACAAACTCACGTGCACGCTAATACGCAGAATATACAAACACGTGCAAGCTCATGTCTGCACACACACCACGCACACGCACGCACACACACACACACACACACACACACACACACACACACACACACACACACACACACACACACACACACACACACACACACACACACACACACACACACACACTTAAGCCATCCATTGTAAACATACACCTCCTATATTTTCCTAGCCTGTGATTGGTGGACAGAGTGGCCACGTGGTCAGCTTGCGTGTCTGTAGAGAACTTTAAAACACGCCAGCCATCGCCTTGAGTCACACTGGCTCATCATCCCTGCGTTTCCACATGGCTGCATGTGCACCTCCTTATTTAACACATTACAATATGTTGCTGGAGTCCCTGTGTGTGTGTGTGTGTGTGTGTGTGTGTGTGTGTCTTTGAGTATGTGGACTTCTTGCCTAGAAGTGCACAATTTTGTCGATAAAATCTCAGATCATGAAAATATAATCATATGTTGAATATTTACAGAATAAAAAACAAAACTATAAAAACGAAAAGCAAGGAACAAACCAATCATCGTTTTATTGGTTTGTTTCTTGATTTGCTATTTTATTTGTTGAAATGAATTCATTCAACTCATTATTCACCCTCTGCAGAGTAATACAACTCTCTGAATCTCTTTTGGTCAACTTGCATTTACCTGAGGAACTAACTAAACTCACCTGGATTCACCTGGTCTCTCTTCTAGTTAAACTCACCTGGATTCACCTGGTCTCTCTTCTGGTTAAACTCACCTGGATTCACCTGGTCTCTCTTCTGGTTAAACTCACCTGGATTCACCTGGTCTCTCTTCTGGTTAAACTCACCTGGATTCACCTGGTCTCTCTTCTTGTTAAACTCACCTTGCTATTCAATTCAAAACAGCTTCATTGGCATGGAAAGTAACCATTTCCGTTGCTCAAGCAGTTTTACAATTAAACAAAGAAAAAAAGAACAAGCCAAAAATAGGTAGAAAAAGATCTAGAAAGAGATGCTTGCTGTGGTTCGTGGAGCTTTGTGATCGGTGCAGCATCAAGTCTGTTTCCACATTTTTCCGAATCGGACCAATGGAGCTGGAGAACGCAGACCCTGGACCAGTGACCCAAATGGTCCATTTGCTGTTGCAGACTGCAGGTTTTGAACAACACGAGTATGAAACGGTGATCTTTCATGTTAGACCACGGCCAGCATGACAGCTCTCCTTTCAGTATATATCATTTTCCCGCCTGTCTTTAATACACTGTCAACTGCTTTTAAAAAAAAAGTTTCACTTAACTTTGCCCAACTCCAACCCTCCAGATAATTACCCCCCAAAGAAAGCACCAATAAAAAAGAAATGTTTCAGAGCCGCAGAGCCCAAGTGATATTACTGTGATCCCCAAGTTCTAATCTAAAATATATTGTTTCGGTAGGCAGCAGACGAGCAATAAGAACACCGCAGCAGAGAGAGAGACATAGACACAGAGGCGGAGAGAGAGAGGGAAACACAGAGAGTGAGAGAGAGAGAGAGACATAACCAGAGAGATGCAGAGAGAGAGGGAGAGAAGGGGAGAGAGAGAGGGAGAGAGGGATGGGGAGAGGGAGAGAGAGAGAGAGGGAAAGAGGGATGGAGAGTGGGAGAGAGGGATGGAGAGAGAGGGAGCGAGAGCCAGAAAGGTGCAGGGAGAGGGGAATAAAGAAAGATATATGGACAGAGATGGAGAGAGAGATGGAAGAGAGTGTGAGAGAGAGAGATACAGACAGACAGACAAATAGATGGAGAGAAGAGAGAGAGAGAGAGAAATGGGGGGAAGGGGAGAAAGAGAGAGAGAGAGAGAGAGAGAGAGAGAGAGAGAAGGGGGAAGGGGATAAAGAGAGAGAGAGAGAGAAAGAGAGAGAGAGAGAGAGAGAGAGAGAGAGAGAGAGAGAAGGGGGAAGGGGAGAGAGAGAGAGAGAGAGTGAGAGAGAGAGAGGAGAGAGGGGGGGAGAGAGACATTGATAAAAGGACATCACAAGAAAGAGGGAGTGAGAAGGAGGAATGGATCACTGGTAATTTCAAGCTCTCTAAGAACTGTTAATCATAGTATTGTTATCCACCAAATTACTGAGGTGTGTGTGTGTGTGTGTGTGTGTGTGTGTGTGTGTGTGTGTGTGTGTGTGTGTGCTTGTGTGTGTGTGTGTGTGCGTGTGCGTGTGTGTTGTGTGCGTGTGTGTGTGTGTGCACATTCATTCATGTGCACCGGCACACAGAACTATGTCAACTCAATGTGCATCTGTCAACAAGGTGTGTTTGTGGTACAGCTGATGGATGACAAACTCTCACACACACACACACACACACACACACACAACTCAGCCATGGGAGATGGGGGAGGTGGGGGGAGGGGAGGTCATCCTCACACACACACACACCACATTTCATGTCGAGCTGAGCCGATTCAGTACAGGTTAGGTCAAGTGGGAGTTGATTCACATATTCAATGCAATTTGATTGAAAAGAGCTTTATTGGCATGGGAAATAAACCCACCCACCCACTCACATTTTGAAGCAACCATCGCGTGGTTCTTTGGGAAATTGCTCTGTCTGATTGGCTATTGTGATTTGTCATTGAGATTACAATTACTGTCGTAAGGTTTATTACTCTTTCAAGACGCACTAACTTGCAAAGGGCCCAAAATGGACGCTCTAGACCAAGCAATGTCCTCACGTCCTCACTTAAATGATATTTATGTTGTGAAGAAAGAAGACAACCATATATTATAGTCTATTTATTATACTGCAAGACAGATGATTAGAAACCAGGCACGAGATGAGACATTATGAACAAAAGGGAAAAAAGGTGAATTAACATCAAAGTTGTCATTAAGTAGGTCAGTAGAGTTGTCACGATGCATTGTAATTATGATAATGTGGATGCATAATTGAATTGATGACGCATTCTTTACTTGTGTTCAGATAGATAGTTCTGACAGATCATGTAGTCTTCAGGATTCGGCTACTTCCTGTTTCGTAGCGCTGTAGCCAATCGTGAGACAGACAGCTGGCGGGGGGATAGCAGACCCTCCTGAGATGGAGGGGTTGGCGTGCGTGGAGGGGGGGGTGTGGCAGCGATGTGTCTGATTGGAGGACGCGGAGAGCATCTGTTCCAGCAGGGCTCCTGTGTTCCTGGGTGTAATACAGAGCGTGGAACTATAGCGTGGCGCGGTTAGAGGGTTTAATTCCCCTTGTAGCTCAGCAGGGCAGAGCAAGGCATGAATAATGCAAGCCCAGTGAGTTGTAATCCTTCGGCGTCTCAATGGCTCTCGCTGGTTGGTGCCAGGGCTGTCGGTGCAATTCCCTGCGCGGCCCAAGGGGAATGGCAAGGCAGTATGTGGATGGGAGTTTTTTTTCCCTCAGTTTTAAAATGAAATAAAAACACCTTTGCACAATCAGAACATCTGTCTGACAGATATAATACATGGAAGAAAATAGATTTTCTCTCTATATTTTTTTATTTAGAACAAGAGATGTGGGTGTATCTGTGTGTGTGTGCGTGTGTGTGTGTGCGTGTGTGTGTGTGTGTGTGTATCATCCAGAGCAGATACAATATGTGTGTGTAGAAATAGGAGTATACACTCTTCCTCTCTGTGACTGCAGGCAGAATCTCAATATGAGAGAGAGAGAGAGAGAGAGAGAGAGAGAGAGAGAGAGAGAGAGAGAGAGAGAGAGAGAGAGAGAGAGAGAGAGAGAGAGAGAGAGAGAGAGAGAGCGAGGGGGGAGAGAGAGAAAGAAATATATTATAATAGAAATGGAAGAAAGCAGAGAGAGAGCGAGAGATACGAGAGAGAGAGATAAGCGGAGTGAGAGAGAGAGATAACTGACAAAAGAATATAAAAAATGGGGGCTGGGTGTCACTGGACAAGAAAGAAAAGCCAAGTGTGAGTGTGTGTGCGTCCATTGAGTGTGAGTCTGAGTGTGTGTGATTGTTTGTCTGTGTGTGTGTGTGAGTGTGTGCGTGTGTGTGCGTGCGTGTTTGTGTGTGTGCGTATGTGTGTGTGTGTGTGTGTGTGTGTGTGTGTGTGCGCGAGTCTACGCAAGTGTGTCGTGTGTGTGCCAGTGTGAGTGAGAGTGTGTGTGTGTGTGCGTGCGTGCATGTGCGCCACTGTGTCTCTGTGTGTGTGCACGTCTGCCTGTTTGTTGTGTTTGTTGAATGTGTGTGATTTCAATCTATCTAACTTCCTATCTGTCATTGATCTGAAACAACGTGTCTCCTATCAGTGACGGCCTTTCTATAAACAATCTCACCAAGAAGAAAGTCAAACACCAACAAGCGAGACTCCAAAACATAAATAAACCAGAGAAGAAGAAAAAAAGGAAGAGAATGCTTGAAAAAGTTAAGGACCTTAGTTTCAACCCGTCCATATGCCCACCACACAGAGGATACGCATCTATATTTTAGTACCACGCGTGTGTGTGTGTGTGTGTGTGTGTGCGTGCGTGTGTGTGTGCGTGTGTGTGTGTGTGTGTGTGTGTGCGTGCGTGCGTGTGTGTGTGTGTGTGTGTGCGTGTGTGCGTGCGTGTGTGTGTATGTCGTATTTCCTTCTATCTGGATGTTACGGCGGGGACCACAGCTTGAACAACATATGGCGGGGACATCGATGTTGCGGTAAGGAAACACTAACTTGCCGTCCTCTCATCACGGAGACATCTTAACCACGATGCAGGAACACAACAGCGCCGGCGGAGGAGGAGGCGGAGAGCTGTGAGAAGTATCCGCCCTACCGCGCTCCGAGACTGGGACTTTGCTGTCTCCTAACAGTACTTTCTTGGCGAGGGAGCCCTTTGAATTGCAATTGAGTATTTTTAGACGTCGTATGGGTAAACAGGGGACGTACGGCGGGATGTTTAATTGGCCAAACGACTAAAATATTCAGATGTTGTTGAAACTACGACTTTTACTTTCTGGGGATTTTGCCCACAATAAATTGCTTTCGTAGTTACGCCCTTTAAGACTGTAACTGTGATTAAGGGCTATAGGCCTACAAATAAAATTGACTGAAAACTTGACTTTCCCCAAAAGTCTTTCCTGCATTTAAATTGATCTCACCGACCTAAACATAACCATCTCGAACCCAATGCTTGGACTTTACTTTGGATCTTGGATTATTCATGCAATACTTCAACATATCACGGGAGTAATCCCCAGATTAGTTGAAACAATCCACACAGTTTCCCTCTGACCACTACCGCCTCCTAGTGGTGGGTGTAAACATGTTCGAGTGAAAAAAAGTTAAGTGTAAAACACACTGGGCGTCTCTGGGAGCCTTCAGGCTGGCAGAAGAATGGGACTTAATTAGTCTGCGAGGCCAGAGCGTGACGTATGATGTCTCGGGCGCTCTGCTGCTGATGAAGCGGCGATCGGTCGTCCATCAGGCGCTGGGCGTGCTCCGTCATGGCCTCCGCGCGGTGAGGCACTGGATCCATCATGGCGGAGTGCAGCAGTCACTCATAACGGAGCCGCCATGAATCCTAAAGGTCAGCATTAGCTACGTTTAATCCTCCTAGAAATGCCAAGCACAATGCATGTGGAGAGTGTGACCAATTACTTGGTCACGCACACACACATGCACACACACACACACACACACACACACACACATACATGCACACACACACATGCATGCATATGTGCACACATGTGTACATGTGTACACCACACACATGCACACACACACCCACACACACATTTGTATGCACACACTCAATCACACAAACACACAAAACATCCATTTAGATGCAAAAATGTACGCTCACACACACACACACACATATACACACACACAAAGACATACACACACGCATGCATGCATATGTGCACACACATGTACATGTGCACATGCACACGCATGCACACATGCATACACACAAGCGCACACACACACACACACACAGATTTGTGTGCACACACTCAAACACACAAACACACAAAACATCAATCTAGACGCAAAAATGTCCGCGCACACACAACAAACACACACACACACACACACACACACACACACACACACACTCACACACACACACCAGTGGTTTGTATGGCCATCTGGTTTGTGGTTATCAAAGGGGAAAAACACATTTTCTCAGATTGTATTCATTTGCGGGCCGGAGTGTGTTTGACCTTGGGACATTCGGCACAGTGTGTGTGTGTGTGTGTGTTTGTTGTGTGTGTGTGTGTGTGTGTGTGTGTGTGTGTTGTGTGTGTGTGTGTGTGTGTCGGGGGGACGGTCCGCGTGCGGCGGCTCACGGCTGCGGCCCAGGTGGCGGCGACAGCGCTGAGGAATGAAGGCGCTGGTTGTCGGCGACAGACCTCATCTGCCCTCACCTCCAGCAGATGGCGGGAACACGGCGGGAATGTGTTATCGCTAGCCGCTACCGCTGCTGGGCTAACGGCTGTTCTTAGTGGCTTAACAAACATTACCATCGCCGCCGCCGCCGCCACCGCCACCGCTAATGCTGCTGGGGGGTGTTGTTGTTAAGTGTCTTGACAAATTAGCCTGCCGGTGTGTTTTTAAACACAACATCTGGCGGTACCATACCGCATGCAATTTCATGTGGAATACGAATCGGAACAAAAGTTCCACATCTGGAAAGAAAATGGTGGAGTTCGGAAGTAGTGTGCTACCATGGTTGTTAGGCATTGTGGCATTGTGTTTGGTAGTGGTTGCTTTAAGTGGCATTAAGTGCTGTACGGTTAGTAGTGGTTGTTATGGCGATAAGTACTGTGTGTGTGTGTAAGTAGTGAGTTTGGTAGTGATTGTTCTGTTGAGGAGCTCAGTGTTTAGTAGTGGTTGCCATAGTATTTTGGGCCTGTGTCCACCGGCAGCGCCCAATCGCTTACCTTTTTCCATCGCTTCCGCATTCCTTCGTTGTGAACGTCACAGTAGCAGATCCCGCCTACTTCCACTTTTCAATGACAGACGGATCATGGTAAAACACTCACCTGACATCCCGACAGACGTGGCAACATCCCTCCATTTCTTGTATTGATCATGGTAACTTGTCGATCACACATTGTCAATCACTGGGTTGTCAGTGACAGCCAGCATCAGTTTCTCCTCCGCCATTGTTGACAAGTGTTCGTATCGTATAGTGTTCGTATATATCGTATGTCCCACCACCACCTCCTCGATTTTAATTGGCCGACAAGAGAGAAGTGACATTGACGAGCGCAGCGCTGTCCCAAAAGTGTAACTCTTTTCAACTGAGAGCGCCGGGAGCGGAGCGGGAATAGAAGCTGAACGCTGCCGGCGTTTTTGCACCAAAGGCACTGAGCGCTGTCAGGTGCTGTATGGGTAGTAGTTTGGCAGTGGCTGTTATGACGATGACTAAGTAGTGTGTTTGATCGTGGTTGTTATGGAGACAAGTACTGTGTGTGTGTGGTCATGGTTGTTATGGCGATAAATAGCGTGCGTGGCACATCCTCCCAGTTGTGCGCCTCTCGATCGTGACTGTACATGTAGCAGGCGCTCCTCGACACGCAGACCAGCCAAAGGTTAAACACTCACACACGCAACCTCCACCGAACATGAAGAAGTGGACATCCATCTTAATCCAATCTCCCTCTCACTCTCCTCCTCCACCCCCCCCCCCCCCCCACCCTCATAGGTTCTCTCTCCCTGGAGAAAGGAGGATGAGAAATCGGAGGATTCCCGACGGTGCCGCGGGGATCCTCACAAGGAGGAGGAGGACCCCCCGCGGTGGAGTGTGTGAACTCTCTGTCTGGATTAGACACACGTCAATCTCTGGAGAGGCAGCGGCCCGGAGCCCGTCTCACTCTTTAAGGACCCGCTCCCCAAAGGTCAGGAAGCCTGTTGACGTGATGCTGGTGACAGCGTTTCCTCCTCCCCTCCTCCTCTCTCTCTCTCTCTCACTCTCTCTCTCTCTCTCTCTCTCTCTCTCTCTCTCTCTCTCTCTCTCTCTCTCTCTCTCTCTCTCTCTCTCTCTCTCTCTCTCTCTCTCTCTCTCTCTCACTCTCGTTATGTCTGTTTCTCGCTCTCTCTCTTTCTCTCTCTCTCTCCCTTTTTCTCTCTCTCTCAACGCTGATGAAGTTGTCCCCCCTCCCTCTCTCTCTCTCTCTCTCAATGCATGATGGTGTCCTGTCCCGCCCCTCCCCCTCTCTCTCTCTCTCTCCCCTCTCTCTCTCTCTCTCTCTCTCTCTCTCTCTCTCTCTCTCTCTCAATGCATGATGGTGTCCTGTCCCGCCCCTCCCCCTCTCTCTCCCTCTCTCTCCCTCTCTCTCCCTCTCTGTCCCTCTCTTCTTCTCTTCATCTCTCTCTCTCTCTCTCTACTCGGCATCCAGCCCCTCCTCTTAGTTAGCTGTAATGTCACATCACAGGAGGAAGTGATGGCGCTGCTGCGAGGACCACACCACAGGGGTGACATGCTCTCTTCTGTTAGCCGTTAGCGCTGCTGCTAGCTGTGCACGCTAGATGAGCACCAAACACACACCACACACACACACATGCACACACGCACACACACACACACACACACACACCGCTGACATGTCAAGTATTTTCCAGCAGCTCTTGTAACGGTCAAAGGCGGTAT
Source organism: Coryphaenoides rupestris (assembly GCA_002895965.2). NCBI lineage: Eukaryota > Metazoa > Chordata > Actinopteri > Gadiformes > Macrouridae > Coryphaenoides > Coryphaenoides rupestris. The sequence continues at coordinate 365,664 of PIJE02000339.1, forward strand.
TGGATATCACCACTAGGGGCACACCTCGTTTTATCCACCTTGTTCTAGTCAAGTTTCGTTTGTATGTACAGCAGAGAGCACGCTGTCTCTCCCGTGACGAGTGCGGAGTAGGGATGAAGAATTGACCCCTCCTCCCGAAAATACACACAAGTCACACCCATACTGTTAGCGTTGTGTACATGGGACCCAGGTGCAGACACAGTAGAACGGGGTAACGTAAATGACAAAAAAGTTTTTTTACAAAAATAGTGATCCAGTCAACAGGCAGGAGGGAATTCCAGGACGGGGCGCCATGTGGGGAATACCAACACGATCTGGTGAAGAGTGTAAGGGAAGCCGGGGGTTCTTCTACTGAGTAGCTGAGGAGTCGACGGGCCTCAGGTGTGGGAGGCAGAGCAGGTGAGCGCGGTGGATGATGAGGCAGGGAGAAGCCACGCCCCCAACACACACACACACACACACACACACACACACACACACACACACACACACACACACACACACACACACACACACACACACTGATGCACGGTGGCACACGCCCTGTCATAAACGCTTATACACAGTCATGCACGCTCATAAATGCTCATAATACACATTCACACCCTGTCCCTCCTTACAGCACACACCATCGAGGGAAGAGGAGGAGGAGGGGGAGGAGGAGGAGGAGGAGGAGGAGGAGGAGGAGGAGGTGGTGTGGGAGCCACGCAGTAACAACAGCCTCCCTCGCCCAGAGAGAGAGAGGGCAATAAAAGGCATTGTTTAATAATGAATGTGGGGCGGGGGGGAGAAAGGGGGCCGAGGGGGGCGTGGTGGGGAGGTGAGCCGAGGTTTACGGGTGGCGGTGACTAAAGGATAAATCATTGCTCTGCGTCAAAACTTTGCCGCCGGTGCGTGGTGGGGAAGGGGGGGGGGGTGGGGGGGGACGCAGCCATACACACACCTCGACAGCAATCTGTGTTTAGTAGAGCGTGTGCGTGTGTGTGTGTGTGTGTGTGTGTGTGTGTGTGTGTGTGTGTGTGTGTGTTCATTTTCATTCTGTAAGTAGCCCACTAGCTGACTACTATGACTTTACCAGCCGGCTAATGTTTAAACAAGCCACACGCTTAACTAACAGTTCACTAGCTAGTTAAACTACTTCATTAGTATCTGTCTGTCCATCCATCCCCATCCATACATATATCTAGCTGTCTATATATACAGTATATATATATATTCTGTCCAGTATGTGAGGACTGTATGGTCCAGTATGTGAGGACTGTATGGTCCAGTATGTGAGGACTGTATGGTCCAGTATGTGAGGACTGTATGGTCCAGTATGTGAGGACTGTATGGTCCAGTATGTGAGGACTGTATGGTCCAGTATGTGAGGACTATATGGTCCAGTATGTGAGGACTATATGGACCAGTATGTGAGGACTGTATATGAGGACTATAGTCTATAGATTATAGAACTTCCGTATTTGTATGACGTAAACAATAAAGATTGGTGGCACTCCGGGAGATTAGTATCTTGCTAATTCTGAGGTCAGGTCAGTGGCAGCATCGTACGTCGACGGTATGCAAGCTTGTCTCCGAAACGTTCTGCCATTGTTGTCGCTGCTGAGGTGCTTATACTGACCCCTGACCCCTGACCACTGACCCTGTCACATCCCCATACCGCCCCCCCTACCGGAGCGTTAATTTCCGAGGCTGTGCCTACCGACAGCGGCCCTCACGTGCACAGGAGCGCGTCGTTAACAGCGGGAATATCTCCGGCCTCAGTGTCAGTGGGCAGCAGCAGCACGACAAACAGCAGCTTCACGACAACAGAGGGGATACAGTGACTGGAGCGAGGGACGGACCGGGAGGACGAGCGAACGCCAGCAGGACCCTCTGTGTTTCCCTCTCTCTGGTGTTGTTTGTGGTTCTCTCTCTCCCTCCCTCTCCCTTCCTTGCTCCCCCCTCTCCCTCACTTTCTCTCTCCCTCTCCCTCTCCCTCTCCTCTCCCTCTCTCCTCTCCCTCTCCCTCTCCCTCTCCCTCTCCCTCTCTCTCTCTCTCTCTCTCTCTCTCTCCCTCTCCCTCTCCCTCTCCCTCTCTCTCTCTCTCCTCTCTCCTCTCTCCTCCTCTCCTCTCCCTCTCCCTCTCCTCTCCTCCCTCTCTCTCTCTCTCTTCTCCCTCTCCTCCTCTCCCTCTCCTTCTCCCTCTCCCTCTCCTCCTCTCCTCCTCTCTCTCCTCCCTCTCCCTCTCCTCTCCTCTCTCTCTCTCCTCCTCTCCCTCTCCCTCTCTCTTCCTCTCTCCCCTCTTCTCCCTCTCCCTCTCTCCTCTCTCCCCCTCTCTCTCTTCTCCCTTTCTTCTCCGGTCGTTCAATTCCTTTCCTCCT
>PIJE02000339.1:368160-393160 GCA_002895965.2 Coryphaenoides rupestris
AGAGGGGTTAGAGAGTAGGGTAGAGAGGGAGGGAGAGAGAGGTAGAGAGAGAGGTAGAGAAGAGAGGGAGAGAGTGAGAGAAGGAGAGGTATAGAGAGAGAGAGAGAGAGAGAGACAGAGAGAGAGAGGTAGAGAGAGAGAGAGAGAGAGAGAGGGTGAGAGAGAGAGAGAGAGAGAGAGAGAGAGAGAGAGAGAGAGAGAGAGAGGAGAGAGAGAGAGGAGAGAGAGAGAGAGAGAGAGAGAGAGAGAGGAGAGAGAGAGAGAGAGAGAGAGAGAGAGGGAGAGGAGAGAGAGAGAGGAGGAGGGAGAGAAAGACAGGAGGGAGAGAAGAAGAATAGGAGAGAGAGAGAGAGAGAGAGAGAGAGAGAGAGAGAGTGAGAGAGAGAGAGAGAGAGAGAGAGAGAGAGAGAGAGAGAGAGAGGGAGGGCCTTTCCCGTGAACACAGATGGAGTGAACAGACCGAAAGTGTGTGAATGGAAAGTAAATAATAAATAAAGAAATGAATAAAGAAATAGAGACAGCGGAGGGGAAATGGCTGGGATAAGAGAGCGAGAGAGAGAGAGAGATGGAGGGATGGACGGAAGGAGAGCATGAACTGCGGTTAAACGAGGAAGTGGTAGCACACGGGCAGCACAGAGGACGTATAAATCACCTCGCACCGCTGCTGACCTGTGAAACATAGGGCGAGCGAGGTAGGGAAACAACACCGATAAAAGGAGAGAGAGAGCAGGGGAGTGGAGCGGAGTAGGTCAGGGAGCTGGAGTAAAAGATAGAGAGAAAACCGGGGGGGAGAGAAGAAGAAGGGGGAGCCAAAAAATTGCATTGACAGGACATGTTTTTCATTTTTGTAACCATGTCTTAGCACACGCTTGTATCCAAAGAGATGGACAGTGAGTTCAGATCCATGTCTCTAATCAGCAGGGATAGGGGTTAGGGCATCTGGCCCTCAGGTGACTGCAGGTATAGGCTGCGGACGTGTAGGGATCGAACCCAGTAGCAAACACATCAATAGTCCACTGTTCTGCCCCCCCTATCTCTAACCCTAACCCACAACTTACCTTGATCCTGACCTAAGCCGGAACATAAACGTATAACCCTGAACCCTGAACGTTTAACCCTCACCCTAAACCGGGAGACCCTAAAGCCCCGAACCTAATCGTAGACTAGCTCACCCAAACCAACCCTGATCCTATCTGTAACAAAGACCCTGAACCTAACATGCACCCGTGCCCTCACGGTGTTCTCCCCCAGGGACCTCTTGAGACAAGAGCAGCTTTACGACATGCAGACCCCCCCCCCCCCCCGCCCCCCCCGGTCCACAGGGACACTGCGGCATTGTAATCATAGTTACAGCACCTCGGCACGGAACCTGTGGTGTGTTGTGTGTGTGCGTGCGTTGCGTGCGTGCGTGCGTGCGTGCGTGCGTGCGTGCGTGCGTGCGTGCGTGCGTGCTGTGCGTGCGTGCGTGCGTGCGTGCGTGCGTGCCGTGTGTGTGTGCGTGTGTGTTCAGGTCCATTGATTTCCCCTGGGGCGTTGAACTACAGCCATGAGAGATGAGGACCAGAGGACTGGACGAGAACAGTTGACACACCCTTACAGGAAATGGCGCCGTTAGACTTCCAGAGACCAGAGCATGTAGGTAATTAAATGTGATAATTACGCACACTCTCAAATATTGAATACTTGTAATGTGACGGTTAATACTTAATGACAACTACACCCACCGGGAACCAATTTGAATGTCAACAAAGCGCTTCCACCATTCAGGTTCTGCGGCGTAAGCAGAACCTGCAGAACCGTAAATCGCCGGATACGTAGAGTGCTAAATATTCCCTCTATTCCCTAGCCCATACACTAGCGATGTTGCGCTAAACTATTCCCCTAGCCCTATGGATACTGCACAAAGAGGAGACAGAGATAGGTAGAGAGTGAGTGTGTGTGAGAGAGCGAGAGAGAGAGAGAGAGAGAGAGAGAGAGAGAGAGAGAATGAGAGGGAGAGGGGGGGCAGTTGTCTAACAGAAAATGGTTGTGTTTTAACTACACAAGGCTGCACATTTTACATTTGTCAAGTGATTTTTTGTAAACCACACATTGTAGGTAAGAGCGAGTCTGGCAACAGGAAGGTTGCTGGTTCGATCCCTGGGGGCCCAACCCTACCTGCTCCTGACGTGTTGGTTGTTACCTTGCATGGTTGGCACCGCCGTCGGTGTATGAATGGGTGAATGTCAGGCAATACTGTAAAGCGCTTTGGATAAAAGCGCTATATAAATGCAATCCATTTACCATTTACCATTCTACAACACTACAAAGACCTCCTATATACTTACAACAACATAAAAAAAAGTGTATGTGTACATACACTGATGTGACGTGTGGCTTTAATAGGATGTGTGGTATAGAAAGAAAGACACATTGCATTCTGGGACATGATGAAGACGAATGTGTTTTCTAATTGACGGCGGTTCGCTGTCGTAGGACAACAAGGAGCTGAATGGTTACAAACCACTGTCTGCTGTTAACTGCACTCATATGTAGAAGCGACTAATGGAAATACAATGGGTCCTGTGATTAAGAGCATTGCTGATGGTTTCGTATGAAAGCAGTTTTCCATCCATCTCATTCATTATGGCTGTTGCACTGAAGATGACTTTATTATGTTTTCTAGTCTAAACACTAACTGGAGAGGCTCTCTCTCTCTCTCTCTCTCTCTCTCTTCTCTCTCTCTCACCCTCACTTCCTCTCACGCCCCATCTCTCCCCCGACTATCTCACTCGCTCTCTCTCTGTTTCCACCTTTCTCCCCTCCCCCCATTTTCAACCCACTATATCTCTCCCTCAATCCTCCATCACTCTCGCCCTCTCTGTCTCCCTGTCTCTCCCACTCCATCTCTACCCCTCTCTCTCTCCTCAACCTTCCTCCCACCATCCCCACCTCTCCCCCACTTCTCTCTCCCCTAACCCTCTCTGTCTCTGTCTCTCTCTCTCTCTCTCTCTCTCTCTCTCTCTCTCTCTCTCTCTCTCTCTCCTCTCTCTCCACTGTCCTCCATGCATCCAGCCCTGTCTCGCCCCGGGGGGGGGGGGGGAGTGAGAGAGCCTAGCTTGACCGCGGCGCCGTCCTCTGATTGCATGGATGGCATCCTCCCTGTTGGCCGCATCACTTCGCGCCGCGGCGTCACCATGTAGCGACGTAGCGAGGTGGCGGCATTGTAGCACAGTGCCGCCGCCACGATGCATTAGCAAATGAACCGCCGGCTGACACCTCACCCCAACATGTCTGCCGCTCGCCCACCACGGGAACACCTCCCCCCCCCCACGTTAGGAGGGACTGGGAGGGCGTGGGTGGGGGGTTGGGGGGTGGGCGGGGAGAGGAGAGAGGGGCGGGGCCGCAGGCGTTGTCGATGTCATCAAACACGCGAGCCCGGGATCTCATTCAGTATTTTTTCCACGTCGTCCCGTGATGTCACAGACCCCTCCATGCTGTGTCCTCCAGGGCAGCAGCAGCGGTAGTAAAATATGATTTATAACAAGCTGCAACGGAGAGGGGAGGAGACAGGAGGGGAGAGGAGGGGGGGGAGGAGACAGGGGTAGGAGGAGGAGGAGGAGGAGGAGGAGGAGGAGGAGGAAGAGAGGTTATGGGGGGGTGGAGAAGAGGAGACAGGGAAGGAGAGCTGGAGATGGAGAGGTGAGGAGAGGAGTGAGGATATATATGACAGGAAAGATGGTCGCTCCGAAATGAACGAGTTTCTCAATCGAAGCTGACAGGTTCTCTGATGTTCCACCGCAAGAACCACAACACACACACACACACACACACACACACACCACACACACACACAGGCACGCACAAACAGATAGATTGACAGACAGGCAGACAAATATACATACAGGAAATATATCGATGGATCGATCAGACAGACAGCTCAATCAGACAGACATATCGATCAGACAGACAGACACACCTAACGTAACACACCACTTCAGAAGGCACCAGATCGATGGAGGTGTAGAGTTGGGGGTTTGCCGCAGTGGAACGATCTAGATCTCTGGTCACGTGGAGATGGTGCCATTACTCTGACCCATAAAGACACCAACACAACACAGCGCCCACCGATGCTCAGAACCAGAGGCACTGCGAGACAGACAGGCAGACAGGCAGGCAAACGGACAGACAGGGAGGCGGACAGACCGACGGAGAGAAAGACAGAGCAACAGAAAGACAGACAGGCAGGGAGGGGAGGCAGAGAGACAGACAGGCAGGCAGGCAGGCAGGCAGGCAGGCAGCGAAAAACAAACAGACAAAGAGAGGCAGAGAGACAGACAGGCAGGCAGGCAGCGAAAACAAACAGAGGCAGAGAGACAGAGAGACACACCCACAGAATGGCAGATTGAAGAATGGCTTCGTCATTAGTGAGTTTATAAGAGCACACTAACAGCTTGTTCTGTGAATGTAAGAGTGCGCTGAACACATCCCTCACACTTTGATCGATTTACCCTCCGAAGGCTGTCATCGAGAGCGCCGGATTCACCGCGAGAGATAGCGGCTGACATTTGCATATCCAGACCTATGTTATTAATCAGACGCACGCGGCTTATGAATAAGACAAGAGAGAAATCAAAACGGCCGCTTTGGGTTTTTTTCACGACCTACAGCGTTTGCATATATTGAATTCAGCCTGAAACACACAGATTTTTCTCCACCAAACGGATTTCTGTTCTATTGGGTAGAACGTGTGGTGTTGTGCCTGTGTGTGTTTCACCCCTGGTCTCTTATCAAGGTCACGTGGACTGGGTTCTGGGTAGCAACGTGACTCACGTGACTGGTGTGTTAATGTGTGTTAATGTGTTTGTGTGTTAATGTGTTTGCTGTGATGCTGTGGCTGGGATCTCTTCACCTCTCTCTTGACACGCCGGGCTGGTTTCTCCCCGGGACTCCCCTGAATAGATTAAAATAGAGTAGAGTCCTAATCAAATTAGATTAGGATGTGTTGTATTGTATCAACAGTATTTTTGTTTTTTTGTGGTCAGAAAAGTTTTAGCCTTTTTTAGCCCGTATAATATTATTATTATTGCGTTCGTTATTTCATGTTTTATGAAAAAGTGATGAACTTCGATTTCCCCTGAAGCCATGTTTCACAGAGATTATTTGGATAATACATTTGTATTATATTACAATAATAGAATGAAACTCAACACCAAACATTGGCACCATTGAGTGATTTCAAAGATAGTGCCAACATATGCAATAGTACAGTAAACTCCACATTTGCTCAAATCCTCTCGGTGAAAATTGTATTTATTCATCTCGTGAAATGTACTTGCGGGTTGACTGAAGAAGTATTGAACGACCAGATGACACACACATCGCAACTGGACGGCTGGGCTGGTTCTGTATAATTTTCGTCTCGTCCGTTTACCGCTGCTCTCTGTGGGAGTACAGACTCGTGAAATAACACCGGGAATTGGTTGTTTATGTGCGACGCATTTTTCAATTTCTTTTTTTTTTTTTGGTTTTACTTCTCTGCCTCCACTGCTCTCCTCGATCCATCTCACCTCGCTAAAACAAGCCAGGGAACTTCTAGAAGTATACTACCACCACCACCCTACGACACCCGGTTGGGAGGGTGAGAGACAGGGAGAGAGAGAGAGAGAGAGAGAGAGAGAGAGAGAGAGAGAGAGAGAGAGAGAGAGAGAGAGAGAGAGAGACACCGTCGTCTGCATTGCAGAGGTTGTCCCGGACACACACTGATTCATTTGTTGCGATACGACCGACGACAGGCGAGTGAATATCCTGAGCGGTTCGCTTCGCTCCTCGATTCTTAAGTGTGCGTGTGTGTGTGTGTGTGTGTGTGGTGTGTGTGTGTGTGTGGGGGGGTGGGCGGGACGACAGAAAGTAAACACAAACTGCTTGCAAAAATTAGGGGGGTGGGCGGGGAGAGAGAGAGCCAGAGAATTGAGAGGGATGAGGGGCGTGGTGACCTATCAGGGGGCGGAGACGCGGTGGTGTACCTTAACGACAGGGCGCGTTATTTTTCCGTTTTTTTTCCCACTCCTCACCTTGCTGTGCTCGGCGCGTCTCTCTGGCGCTGGCAGAGGAGGGCTGCCTGTAGGCCTATCTGCTTTAATGGCCCCCATTCCCTGTGGCATCTGAGAAATGAGTTTGCGGGCCTCGCGCACACATCATGAATATCAAGCAGACGGGCGGCTTTGAAAAGAACACAAAAAAAAAGAAAAAGAAGGAAAACAAAAGTCTGCGTCATGCAGCGCTATCAAAGAACCGAAGGCGTTTTCTGCTGGCTCGTCACAAATGGTTCAAGGACACACATTTTTGTTAAAAAACGGGGTGTGTGTGTGTGTGTGTGTGTGTGCGTCGTAGTCGTAGCCGTTGACGTCGTCGTCGAGGCGGGATTTACACTGTACTCTTTAGCAATAGAATAGAATAGAATTGCTATGCAACCTGCTATGCCAGGTTGCATAGCAATACAGTACAATAAAACAATATGGAAAACAACAGAATAATAAAAACGGATTTACAAATGTACAGTTAAAATATACAAATATGTGGGCAAGATAAGATATTCCGACGGCGAAAACAACTTGGCATAATTAAAGTGTAATATTATTGGACATGACATTAAGAATATTGCACATGATGATGAGAGGAGATGAGAGGTAGTGTTATAGATAGTATTTATAGACAACATGATAATAATAATAATATAGCACATGATATGGCACATGATAGAGTATTGCACATGATGTTGGACAGTAATATTAATATTGCACGTAATACTGAGGAAAGTGCACATGATGTTGAGAGGGTAATATTGCACATTATACTTGCTGGTGTTCATGTCTTGTAGGGGGGAGTTATAGGGGAGGAGTTATAGAGTTTGATGGCCACTGGCAGAAAGGACCTCCTGTGGTGTTCTGTGGTGCACCTCGGTAATCTCAGTCTACGGCTGAAGGTGCTCTGGTATGACTCCAGTGTGGTGTGAAGGGGATGGGAGGCGTTGTCCATAATACTGAGTAGTTTACTTTAGCATCTCCTCTCTGAGACCTCCACCAAAGATCAATTTCCACTCCCAGCGACAGAACCGCGCTTTCCTGATGGAGCCTTATTGAGTCTGTTGGTGTCGGCTGCCTTCACCCTGCTGCCCCAGCCACCACTAACTGTGTAGAAGATGACGCTGGCCACCACAGGAGTGATAGAACATCTGCAGCATGGTCCTGCAGACGTTGAAAGATCTGAGTCTCTGTAGAAATCAGGCGACTCTGACCTTTCTTATACACACCAGGTACTTATATTCCTCGACAATGTCCACCTCGGTCCCCCTGATGCTGACCGGTTTCGGGTTGAGTCAGTTGCTTCCTAAAATCAACCACCAACTCCTTAGTCTTAGATGTTGTGCAGGTGATTAGTCCACACCACTCCACGAAACTGTCCACCACACTCCTGTACTCAGATCCTGCCCCTTTCTGATACGGCCCAACAATGGCAGAGTCATCTGAAAACTTCTGCAGGTGGCAGGACTGTGAGCTGTATCTGAAGTCCTGAGGTGTAGAGTGTGAACAAGAAGGGGGACAGGACTGTCCCCTGAAGGTGCTTCCCATGTTGCTCACTATAGTGTCTGAATCTTGCTCTGGCAGCCTCACTACTGTGGCCGACCTGTGAGGTAGTTGGTAATCCAGGCCACTAGTGGAGCGTCCACCTGCATGTCCAGTAGCTTAGTCCCAAGCAGGGCAGGCTTTATGGTGTTGAAAGCGCTTGAGAAGTCGAAGAATGTGACTCTCACAACGCTGCCTGCCTCCTCCAGGTGAGAATAAGCCCTGTGCAGCAGGTAGATGATGGCGTCTTCCACTCCAATACGGGGCTGGTAGGCGAACTGCAGAAGGTCCAGTGATGGTTCGACTAGTGCACGGATGTGCTTCAGGACTAGCCTCTCCAGTGACTTCATCACATGTGAGGTCAAGGCCACCGGTCTGTAGTCACTGTGGCTGCTTGCGTGTCTTTTCTTGGGGACAGGAACCAGGCATGATGTTTTCCACAGGACAGGGACAGTCGTCGTGCTCAGGCTCAGGTTGAAGATGTGCCGGAAGACGCCGCACAGCTGAGTCGCGCACACCTTGAGCACTCTGGGGCTGAGGCCGTCGGGCCCCGCGGCCTTGCCTGGGCGTAGTCTGCCGAGTTCACTTCTCACATCCTCCGCCGTGAAGGTGATTGGCCCTGGAGAGAGAGGAGAGGGAAGAGAGGGGAGGGGGGAGAGCAAGCGGGGGGAGGAGAAGGGAGGAGAGGGGGGAGGGGAGAGAAGGGAGAGGGGGGGGAGAGGGGAGAGCGTCACAGGAGGAGCTGGGGGGAGGGTGGAGAGGAGCCACATCGTCAAAACTGTTAAAAAGCAGTGTTTTCAGGTTAATGGTTGTTACATTGCATGGTTGGCACATGGTTGAATGGGTGAATGTGAGACTATACTGTAAGTGATTTGGATAAAAGTGCAAACCATTTATATTTCCATGTGTATCTATATCCTTGCAACCCATGACCCGTAACGCATGGAATTCGTATTCACGCAATGTGACACCAACACACTCTTCTTATCTTCCCCGTGCAGCCGATCAGCACGAGGGGAGCGAGGCCGTACGTTCCGATAAAGACCATGTGGCACGCAACACACGGCTTTGTGTGGAGCGTGAGGGGAACGAGGCGACAGAACGCCACGCAGGAACGTCTCCACGGCGACAGGGGGGGGGCGGAGACAATCGCGCGCTTCCACTCAGAGAAGCTGTCATCATTGCCAAAGGGATGGAAACCTATCCCATGTACAATCATTCCACGGCTTTCGTATAGGAAATAGCTCCTCCCTCATCCCTCTCACGTCTCATCTCTCTCCGGTGCGTTGGAATACTGTTGATCATTTCATGTTTAGATATTTAGCAGGTGATTTGATCGAGCCTGACTTACTGGATTCTCGTATGCTTGTCATGAAGGAGCAGGTAGACGGTGCCTTGCTGAAGGGATGCCTCCGGGTAGACATGGTGGATATTGAGGTTTGAACAAGGAACCTCTTCGGCTGGGAGTTAAACCCCCCTAACCCCTGAGAAGACTGACTGAATACAAAACACACCTGCAGAGACACACACAAAATCACACACACATACATAAACACAACTAACGCATGCAGGATATGTACAGCTATACACACGCTCACCCTCTCATACATACACACACACACAAACATGCTGTCTATACAAATATGTATTCTCTTTGAAGGCTGACATTTTCTTTTTGTTAGCTTGTTTGAATACAAGTTGGGTGGGAATCAAATCATTGAAGTGTAATGAAGGTACATTTCATAACACACCTAGATACTGATTCCTTGACAAATTTTTATCCAGAGGCACAGACAGACAGACAGACAGACAGACAGGCGGAGACAGGCGTGCAGACAAACAGATAATGAGACCAAACTGGCACACCGGGATGGAGGGAAAGAGGCAGACAGAGTGAGTGTGAGAGATATACCAAATACTACGACACAGTTTGTTATTTTTACTTTGTTTTTACAACTGCTTTGGCAATAAAAAAAAAATCGTAAATGTTTATTTTCCACGCCAATAAAGATCTTTTGAATTTAAATGAATTGTGTTGAGAGTCAGAGAGAGAGAGAAAGAGAGAGAGAGAGAGGGTATGAGGGAGAGAGATAGCTATAGCGGATAGGAGAGAGGGAGAGAGGGAGAGGGAGGTATGAGGGAGAGAGATAGCTATAGGGGATCGGAAGAGAGGGAGAGAGAGAGAGAGAGAGAGAGAGAGAGAGAGAGAGAGAGAGAGAGAGAGAGAGAGAGCGAGAGGGTAGGGGGGTGAGGGAGAGAGGATAGATAGGGAGGAAAGAGAGGAGAGAGAGAGAGGAGAGAGAGAGAAGGGAGAGAAGGAGAGAGAAGAAGGAGAGGGAGAGTGTGTGTGTGTGTGTGTGTGTGTGTGTGTGTGTGTGTGTGTGAGCAGCCATGATGGATCCAGGCAGCCTGTCTGTTTCTTCCTCATTAGTCAGTCTCAGTTCTCCTCTTTCCACCCCCTCCACCGTGCACTGCCCTGTTCCACGTGCACTTTCACACCAGCCATATACGTGTGTGCCTGCAGCTGCGCACGGCGCCGTACCCACACAAACCTGACATCTCAAGGATCGTGTACGCATACACACCTGACATCTGAGACACTTTGCACACGCATACAGGTGTGTGCATGCACAAAACACACACACACACAGACAGACAACACACATCCACACACACAAACACACACACCGTCATACAGTCACACCCATAGACAACACACATCAACACACACACATACACACACACACACACACACACATTCTGTTTAGGCCTTCCAATTAGACTGTGACATGCTGTGTTTGGCACTTTGACTGGGAGTCCAACATTTAGCCTAGAGAGCTGGTGTGGTTCACCTGCTACCCTGGAAGACAGACACAGAGGGAGAGAGGGGGGGACAGAGAGGGAGAGAGAGCGACAGTGACAGAGGGAGAGAGAGAGAGGGAGAGAGAAAGAGAGGGGGAGAGACAGAGACACAGAGACAAGACAGAGAGGAGAGACAGAGAGAGAGAGAGAGGGAGAGACAGAGAGGGAGGGAGGAAGGAGAGAGAGAGAGAGGAGAGAGAAGGGAGACAGAGAGGACAGAGAGACAGAGAGAGAGAGTGTGTGTGAGAGAGAGAGAGAGAGAGAGAGAGAGAGAGAGAGAGAGAGAGAGAGAGAGAGAGGGGGGGGGATTGTTATTGATGTGATTCTCTCCTCAGCACCTGTCGCTCGCCCCTGTTCCTCCCTGGAGGTGGAGGAGTAGGAGGAGGAGGAGGAGTTGCCATGCAGAGTTGGAGGGATTCTATTTCATGAGGAACACATCTGATCATACATAAATGCATGTAGTTCTAGAACATGTAGGGAGGTGTAGTTCTAGAACATGTAGGGAGGTGTAGTTCTAGAACATGTAGGGAGGTGTAGTTCTAGAACATGCAGGGAGGTGTAGTTCTAGAACATGTATTTAGGTGTAGTTCTAGAACATGTAGGGAGGTGTAGTTCTAGAACATGCAGGGAGGTGTAGTTCTAGAACATGTATTTAGGTGTAGTTCTAGAACATGTAGGGATGTGTAGTTCTAGAACATGTAGGGATGTGTAGTTCTACAACATGTAGGGATGTGTAGTTCTAGAACATGTAGGGAGGTGTAGTTCTAGAACATGTAGGGAGGTGTAGTTCTAGAACATGTAGGGAGGTGTAGTTCTAGAACATGTAGGGAGGTGTAGTTGTGGAACATGTAGGGAGGCTATGACGTCATAGCTAGAGAGATATTAATGGTGCAATTGGTAAACATGGGGTGTCAGACACAATGCACTGTCGCTATTAATCAATGAGTTTAGAGATCAGAGTTAGCACAATGCTCAGTGGTTTGTTGAAATTCTTTAAGGTCCGTCGCCCATCGGCCAACAGCGCACTTCAGGACTGATATCGTCAAGTCTAAATCACCCCCATTCCCACTAGCACACACACACACACACACACATTCCTTTCATTCACGTGTAGACATTCACAATCGTTTCCTCCCCACAAAGCGTTTCCTCGCCACTTACACATACATGTACACACACACACACACACACACACACACACACACACACACACACACACACACACACACACACACACACACACACACACCACACACACACATACACACACACACATACACATACACACAATACACACAACACATACACACACGCGCGCCGTGGCAGCCTCTCCCAGCTCAGTGAGTGAGTGTGACGGGAGATTAAAGTGGTTATTACCTCGCGCTGCATACGGCTGCCCTCTCAAAGTCAGGAGCTGGACACCCCAGCTGTTCCTATTAGACCTGGAGACCCCCAGTACCCACCTGACCACCTGACCACCAGAATACCCCGGAACCTGCCAACCAGAACATCCGAGAACCTGATCACTAGAAGCCACTAGAAACTAACCACGGAAACATGCGAGAATCTGCCCACCAGAACATTGTAGAACCTGATCACAAGAACACACTAACACCTGCCCAACAGACCATCCTAGAACCTGCCCATCAGAACACACTATAAATTGAACACCAGAACATCCTAGAACCTGATCACCAGAACATTCTCTCATCTGCCCACCAGAACACACTAGAACCTGCCCACCAGAACATCCTAGAACCTACCCAACCTACCAGCACACTAGCATCTGGTTACCATAACACACTAGAACCCGCCCACCAGAACACACTAGAACTTGGACATCTAGGGAATGAAAAATGAATGAATGAACACAATCCACATATGCAAATTCAAAAGATGCCATGGCCATTTTTCTAGGTATTTGTGCAAACGTAATACTTTGATTCAGAAAAATCTATGCATTTGTAAAAATGAAATGGCACATTCATTCAAATTTCAATTTACAAGACACAAGTTTACAAGTCCTATTTGCATTAATAATTATGACACAAAAATCTCCATATATTTGGGGTGAAATGGAGAATCTGTGTGAATACAGACTTGGGATTTGAAGAGTTGCTGGTTTCTCTCCCTCTAACTCTTCTATGAAGTCCAGCCCCACCAGCGCTGGTATAGTTGTTATTGTATGTTGTCGGTATTGTATATTGTGTGTGTGGGTGAGTGTGGGTGAGTGTGTTTATGTGCGAACAATTGTATTTGTGTGTGTGTGAACAGGCTTGTGAATTGTGTTGTCGAGTAGTATTGGGTTTATTGTGTGTTTGTTTTTGTGTGTGCATGTGTGTGTGTGTGTGTGTATGTATGTGTATGACCGTGCATGTGTGTGTATGAGTGTGTGTGTCTGTGTCGCTGTGTGTGTGTGTGTGTGTGTGTGTGTGTGTGTGTGTGTGTGTGTGTGGGAGTTTGTACGTTTTCGATGTTTCCAGTCATTACTTTCCTCAGACAGTCGGAGTTCCATTAAATCAACAGCCCCCCATCTCTCTCTCTGTTTCTCTCTCTCTCTCTCTCTCTCTCTCTCTCTCACACTCTCTCTCCGAAAATAGAAGAAATATGCCGACAGCAATCCTGAGAGAGAGAACAAGAAAGATATAGCCAAAATAATCGGTGTTTGTTGAAACAACTAACTGCAGGACGCAGGAAGACGATGTAGTTCTAGCAACTTCTGTGAAGGGAGGGGCTCTAGAAGATTCCCGATAATGCGGTTTAAGAGAACCTGCAGGGCGTTGTAGTTGTAGAACACAAGGAAACAAGAGGTTCTAGAACATCCCAGAAGGTTGTTCTAGAAGTTCTAGAAGCTTAGCGTCCTTACGCAACAAGACACCAAGGCCAGCATGCTGTCCGTTAGCTGTTACCTGTTAGCCGTTAACCGTTAGCGTTGACGGCTGAAGTCAATAAAGGTGTGGAGCGCGTTGTTAGAGCACCCTGACTCTCAGTGATCAGTCACCTGATCGCCATCCTCACGGCCTTAATATGGCTGCTCAGCACATGGCACGTGTTCTGTTTTGATCCATCTCGTCCTCCGAGAGAGCGAGCGAGACTGCAGCGGGTTCTAGCTGTGTGTGTGTGTGTGTGTGTGTGTGTGTGTGTGTGTGTGTGTGTGTGTGTGTGTGTGCACATGCGGTGTTCTTAAGGGTCCACCAGCCTGTGTTCTGTGTTCTGTGTAATTGGAGTGGTTGAGATGGCTCTAGAAGCTTCCAGAAGGTTTGACTCTAAATGGCAATCAGGAGATGAGAGCTTCAAAGCCTTTTGAAGCAAGGGATCTTGTATCCAACAGACCTACTTGTTAAACCACAAGGCGATCGTGTGTGCGTGTGTGTGTGTGTGCGTGAGTGTGTGTGTGCATGTATGTGTGTGTGTGTGTGTGTGTGTGTGTGTGTGTGTGTGTGTGTGTCTGAACGCAGGTTGCATGTTGGCGTGACAGTGTATAGCCATCATACCAAACGGCTCTGTAATTGTTGCTCTGTCAATGAAAGGTTTTAACCTCTGCTGCCTTCCTGTCACGGTGCCATCGAGCCATCGCATTACTACGCTGCTGGATTCGTTGTTGCTCTTCTCTTCTCTACTACTACTACTACTACTACTACTACTACTACTACTACTACTACTACTACTACTACTACGAGGAATGCACTGATATGATTGGACGATTCTTTTGTCATCATGACATTGTGATATAAACACAACCGCATGAGGCAATATTATGTTTTGATTTTTACAAAAAAGCCAACAAAAACAAACCCTGGTATAACAGGCGGTGTCATTCATTCATACGGACCGCCAGAGTTCACCAGAGCAGAAAGCCGTCTCTTTCACAGCGCCAGTACCAAGCAGTACTCTCTCATCTAGAACATAGCAGAACATAGCGTGTGTGTGTGATGATGGCTTCCCCCCTCCAACATGTGTTCTACAAGAGAGATGCTGCAGTTTAACCCAACGCTGGCCTCTCGGCAGGCATCCCCGGGAGATGAGATACTGGAGGTAACACCAACCCACTGGGCTGGTGATGACTCCTGCCTGCTCTCTGCAGGGGAGCCAGACGGACTCCGTTCAGCGGCCAGCAAGAGGCGCGGTGCGATGCCGGCGTATCAACGCGCATACATTAGCCCTGCCTGGGAATACATTAGGAGGCGCTGTAATCCATAGGGAGGACATTAGCATTATGCTGGACCCCGGACACTGAACCTACCCAACCTACCAGCACACTAGCATCTGGTTACCATAACACACTAGAACCCGCCCACCAGAACACACTAGAACTTGGACATCTAGGGAATGAAAAATGAATGAATGAACACAATCCACATATGCAAATTCAAAAGATGCCATGGCCATTTTTCTAGGTATTTGTGCAAACGTAATACTTTGATTCAGAAAAATCTATGCATTTGTAAAAATGAAATGGCACATTCATTCAAATTTCAATTTACAAGACACAATTTTACAAGACACAAGTTTACAAGTCCTATTTGCATTAATAATTATGACACAAAAATCTCCATATATTTGGGGTGAAATGGAGAATCTGTGTGAATACAGACTTGGGATTTGAAGAGTTGCTGGTTTCTCTCCCTCTAACTCTTCTATGAAGTCCAGCCCCACCAGCGCTGGTATAGTTGTTATTGTATGTTGTCGGTATTGTATATTGTGTGTGTGGGTGAGTGTGGGTGAGTGTGTTTATGTGCGAACAATTGTATTTGTGTGTGTGTGAACAGGCTTGTGAATTGTGTTGTCGAGTAGTATTGGGTTTATTGTGTGTTTGTTTTTGTGTGTGCATGTGTGTGTGTGTGTGTGTCTGTGCGTGCATGTGCAAATGCGTGCACATGTGTGTGCGTGCATGCGGGCGCGTGTGTGTGTGTGTGTGTGTGTGTGTGTGTGTGGGAGTTTGTACGTTTTCGATGTTTCCAGTCATTACTTTCCTCAGACAGTCGGAGTTCCATTAAATCAACAGCCCCCCATCTCTCTCTCTGTTTCTCTCTCTCTCTCTCTCTCTCTCCCTCTCTCTCTCACACTCTCTCTCTCTCTCTCTCTCTCTCCCTCTCTCTCTCACACTCTCTCTCCGAAAATAGAAGAAATATGCCGACAGCAATCCTGAGAGAGAGAACAAGAAAGATATAGCCAAAATAATCGGTGTTTGTTGAAACAACTAACTGCAGGACGCAGGAAGACGATGTAGTTCTAGCAACTTCTGTGAAGGGAGGGGCTCTAGAAGATTCCCGATAATGCGGTTTAAGAGAACCTGCAGGTCGTTGTAGTTGTAGAACACAAGGAAACAAGAGGTTCTAGAACAACAAGAGGTTCTAGAACATCCCAGAAGGTTGTTCTAGAAGTTCTAGAAGCTTAGCGTCCTTACGCAACAAGACACAGCAGGGAGGTGTAGTTCTAGAACATGTAGGGAGGTGTAGTTCTAGAACATGTAGGGAGGTGTAGTTCTGGAACATGTAGGGATGTGTAGTTCTAGAACATGTAGGGAGGTGTAGTTCTAGAACATGTAGGGAGGTGTAGTTCTAGAACATGTAGGGAGGTGTAGTTCTGGAACATGTAGGGATGTGTAGTTCTAGAACATGTAGGGAGGTGTAGTTCTGGAACATGTAGGGAGGTGTAGTTCTAGAACATGTAGGGAGGTGTAGTTCTGGAACATGTAGGGAGGTGTAGTTCTAGAACATGTAGGGAGGTGTAGTTCTGGAACATGTAGGGAGGTGTAGTTCTAGAACATGTAGGGATGTGTAGTTCTAGAACATGTAGGGAGGTGTAGTTCTAGAACATGTAGGGAGGTGTAGTTCTAGAACATGTAGGGAGGTACTGTGATATAAAATGACGTCATAGCTAGAGAGATATTAATGGTGCAATTGGTAAACATGGGGTGTCAGACACAATGCACTGTCGCTATTAATCGATGAGTTTAGAGATCAGAGTTAGCACAATGCTCAGTGGTTTGCTGAAATTCTTTAAGGTCCGTCGCCCATCGGCCAACAGTGCACTTCAGGACTGATATCGTCAAGTCTAAATCACCCCCATTCCCACTAGCACACACACACACACACTCCTTTCATTCACGTGCAGACATTCACAATCGTTTCCTCCCCACAAAGCGTTTCCTCGCCACTTACACATACATGTACACACACACACACACACACACACACACACACGCGCTCCGTGGCAGCCTCTCCCAGCTCAGTGAGTGAGTGTGACGGGAGATTAAAGTGGTTATTACCTCGCGCTGCATACGGCTGCCCTCTCAAAGTCAGGAGCTGGACACCCCAGCTGTTCCTATTAGACCTGGAGACCCCCAGTACCCACCTGACCACCTGACCACCAGAATACCCCGGAACCTGCCAACCAGAACATCCGAGAACCTGATCACTAGAAGCCACTAGAAACTAACCACGGAAACATGCGAGAATCTGCCCACCAGAACATTGTAGAACCTGATCACAAGAACACACTAGCACCTGCCCAACAGACCATCCTAGAACCTGCCCATCAGAACACACTAGAAATTGAACACCAGAACATCCTAGAACCTGATCACCAGAACATTCTCTAATCTGCCCACCAGAACACACTAGAACCTGCCCACCAGAACACACTAGAATCTGCCCACCAGAACATCCTAGAATCTGCCCACCAGAACATCCTAGAACCTACCCAACCTACCAGCACACTAGCATCTGGTTACCATAACACACTAGAACCCGCCCACCAGAACACACTAGAACTTGGACATCTAGGGAATGAAAAATGAATGAATGAACACAATCCACATATGCAAATTCAAAAGATTCCATGGCCATTTTTCTAGGTATTTGTGCAAACGTAATACTTTGATTCAGAAAAATCTATGCATTTGTAAAAATGAAATGGCACATTCATTCAAATTTCAATTTACAAGACACAATTTTACAAGACACAAGTTTACAAGTCCTATTTGCATTAATAATTATGACACAAAAATCTCCATATATTCGGGGTGAAATGGAGAATCTGTGTGAATACAGACTTGGGATTTGAAGAGTTGCTGGTTTCTCTTCCCTCTAACTCTTCTATGAAGTCCAGGCCCACCAGCGCTGGTATAGTTGTTATTGTATGTTGTCGGTATTGTATATTGTGTGTGTGGGTGAGTGTGGGTGAGTGTGTTTATGTGCGAACAATTGTATTTGTGTGTGTGTGAACAGGCTTGTGAATTGTGTTGTCGAGTAGATTGGGTTATTGTGTGTTTGTTTTTGTGTGTGCATGTGTGTGTGTGTGTGTCTGTGCGTGCATGCGTGCATGTGCAAATGCGTGCACATGTGTGTGCGTGCGTGCGCGCGCGCGCGCGTGTGTGTGTGTGTGTGTGTGTGTTGTGTGTGTGTGTGTGTGGGGTTTGTACGTTTTCGATGTTTCCAGTCAATTACTTTCCTCAGACAGTCGGAGTTCCATTAAATCAACAGCCCCCCATCTCTCTCTCTGTTTCTCTCTCTCTCTCTCTCTCTCTCCCTCTCTCTCTCACACTCTCTCTCTCTCTCTCTCTCCCTCTCTCTCTCACACTCTCTCTCCGAAAATAGAAGAAATATGCCGACAGCAATCCTGAGAGAGAGAACAAGAAAATATAGCCAAAATAATCGGTGTTTGTTGAAACAACTAACTGCAGGACGCAGGAAGACGATGTAGTTCTAGCAACTTCTTTGAAGGGAGGGGCTCTAGGAAGATTCCCGATAATGCGGTTTAAGAGAACCTGCAGGGCGTCGTAGTTGTAGAACACAAGGAAACAAGAGGTTCTAGAACATCCCAGAAGGTTGTTCTAGAAGTTCTAGAAGCTTAGCGTCCTTACGCAACAAGACACCAAGGCCAGCATGCTCTCCGTTAGCTGTTACCTGTTAGCCGTTAACCGTTAGCGTTGACGGCTGAAGTCAATAAAGGTGTGGAGCGCCGTTGTTAGAGCACCCTGACTCTCAGTGATCAGTCACCTGATCGCCATCCTCACGGCCTTAATATGGCCGCTCAGCACATGGCACGTGTTCTGTTTTGATCCATCTCGTCCTCCGAGAGAGCGAGCGAGACTGCAGCGGGTTCCTAGCTGTGTGTGTGTGTGTGTGGTGTGTGTGTGTGTGTGTATGTGTGTGTGCACATGCGGTGTTCTTAAGGGTCCACCAGCCTGTGTTCTGTGTTCTGTGTAATTGGAGTGGTTGAGATGGCTCTAGAAGCTTCCAGAAGGTTTGACTCTAAATGGCAATCAGGAGATGAGAGCTTCAAAGCCTTTTGAAGCAAGGGATCTTGTATCCAACAGACCTACTTGTTAAACCACAAGGCGATCGTGTGTGTGTGTGTGTGTGTGTGTGTGTGTGTTGGTGCGTGTGTGTGTGTGTGTGTGTGTGTGTGTGTCTGAACGCAGGTTGCATGTTGGCGTGACAGTGTATAGCCATCATACCAAAACGGCTCTGTAATTGTTGCTCTGTCAATGAAAGGTTTTAACCTCTGCTGCCTTCCTGTCACGGTGCCATCGAGCCATCGCATTACTACGCTGCTGGATTCGTTGTTGCTCTTCTCTTCTCTACTACTACTACTACTACTACTACTACTACTACTACTACTACTACTACTACTTACTAACTCCTACTACTACTACTACGAGGAATGCACTGATATGATTGGACGATTCTTTTGTCATCATGACATTGTGATATAAACACAACCGCATGAGGCAATATTTATGTTTAGATTTTTACAAAAAAGCCAACAAAAACAAACCCTGGTATAACAGGGCGGTTGTCATTCATTCATACGGACCGCCAGAGTTCACCAGAGCAGAAAGCCGTCTCTTTGACAGCGCCAGTACCAAGCAGTACTCTCTCATCTAGAACATAGCAGAAAATAGCGTGTGTGTGATGATGGCTTCCCCCCTCAAACATGTGTTCTACAAGAGAGATGCTGCAGTTTAACCCAACGCTGGCCTCTCGGCAGGCATCCCCGGGAGATGAGATACTGGAGGTAACACCAACCCACTGGGCTGGTGATGACTCCTGCCTGCTCTCTGCAGGGGAGCCAGACGGACTCCGTTCAGCGGCCAGCAAGAGGCGCGGTGCGATGCCGGCGTATCAACGCGCATACATTAGCCCTGCCTGGGAATACATTAGGAGGCGCTGTAATCCATAGGGAGGACATTAGCATTATGCTGGACCCCGGACACTGACCCCCCCCCCCCACTCCCCTCTCTCTCTCTCTCTCTCTCTCTCTCTCTCTGCCTCTCTCTACCGAGGTCTGCTCGCTGGCGGTCATTTATTCATGAGGGGTCTGGGATTTCGGAGCTCGGGTTGGTGAACGCCTGCAGGTGCTTCATCAACAGAGGGGTCCGGGGGCCTGCCTCTCTGGGGGGGAGGGGGGTGGGGGGGTGGGGGAGGGCAGGGGGGTCGTTCTGGTCGACCCCAGGGGGCAGAACACAGCAGAGCTGGTGGGTCCACCCAGAGAGAGAGAGAGAGAGAGAGAGAGAGAGAGAGTGTTCTTTATCTTATTAGCATCTGCGCTGGTATTGCTACTGCTATTGTTTATGCTCACGGGCGCGAGCACACTCCCTCTAAATGCTCTCCGGCAGAATTGGCCCAACCGAGTCATTTTGACAAATGATTTTGGCAAAGTATGGTTTTAGTGACGCAAGGAGAGACAGTTACGATGGTTTAATCACCCAGACCCATATGCTGCTGTAACCACACCACAGTGAGTACCCTTAGAGAACCTAGCAAGAGACATGTGTGAAGATGAGTCAACTCTAGCAGCTTGTGAGTTACCTGTCCCCTGGTGCCCTGGGACAGGATATATGTACAGTTGTGGTCAAAAGTAGTAAATGGAATAATGAAGAAGGAGGATTACCTTCAAATTCTTGAGGAGAACCTAAAATCATCAGCCAGAAGGTTGGGTCTTGGGAGCAGCTGGGTGTTCCAACAGGACGATGACCCCAAACACATATCAAAAGTGGTAAAGGAATGGCTAAATCAGGCTAGAATTAAGGTTTTAGAATGGCCTTCCCAAAGTCCTGACTTAAACCCCATCGAGAACATGTGGACAGTGCTGAAGAAACAAGTCCATGTCAGAAAGCCAACAAATTTAGCTGAACTGCACCGATTCTGTCAAGAGGAGTGGTCAAAGATTCAACCAGAAGCTTGTGGATGGTTACCAAAAGCACCTAATTGAGGTGAAAATGGCCAAGGGACATGTAACCAAATATTAGCATTGCTGTATGTATATTTTTGACCCAGCAGATTTGGTCACATTTTAACATGTAACACATAATAAATTCATAAAAGAACCAAACTTCATTAATGTTTTTTGTGACAAAGGAGTATGTGCTCCAATCACTCTATCACAGAAACATAAGTGTTGTAGAAATTATTGGAAACTCTGGACTGCCATGACATACATTGTATGACATACAGTTCTTTACAAGTGTATGTAAACTTTTGACCACGACTGTATATCTCAATATTCAAGATTCCTTTATTGCCATATGTAACAAGTACAATGGAATGCTTACTCCCCATTCACTCCTGCAGTATTCTTCTAAACTAATTCTAAGCAACTCTAAACCATTAATAATAGTACCTATTAAGTACAGCAAAAAGTTTTCTTCTGAACAGTATTCAGATAAACATAAATACTAAAACAATTAGTAATATAGAACCTAATAACTACGGTTAAAGTAATAAGTGACAAGTAAAGTAGCTGTAACTCTGGCTGTTGGTGCAAAACTGTATTAAAAGTGTCCACGTGCATTAAAATAGTATCTAGTAGATAGTAGCAGCAACATGTGCTGATGTTGTCCCTAGTGATATGACTGATTGACTGCCCAATAGACTGGTTCAGAGTTCAAACCCCCATAGTTCACCTTGAGGCATCATTGAACAAGATGCTTCACCCTTACCTGCCGGACTCCATTGCAGCAGAAACAAGGATATAACAGAACTACACACAAGGTGCAAAACCTGGAGAGAGAGCTCCCTGTGCTCCTCCGATGGTTACAAAGACACAGTCGGATGTCAGCGAGGATCCTGCTTATTGTTGGGAAGTTGGCAAAGTTTTGCAGGTGTGTGAGCGGTGATGGCTGGTTTATCCTGTGGGCTTCGATTCCCCCATGCACCACTGGTGTGCAGCCTCTCCCAGCCCTCAGAGTCTCATCAGCCTGACTCAGGCCAGGTGAGGCTGCTTAAACCAGCCAACCACACACACACTCCACAGGTAGTCGGGCTATATTTAGAGGAGTCTTTGACCATCCATACACATTCAGTCAGCCACGCGAGCCAACAGGGGCCCGCTGGGAGAGAACTTTCTTGCTCAAGGACACCTTGACACGGACAGGAGGAGCCAAGGATCCAACCGGCAACTCTACTGATTTCGACCTTCTTTCTCTCTCTCTCTCTCTCTCTCTCTCTCTCTCTCTCTCTCTCTCTCTCTCTCTCTCTCTCTCTCTCTCTCTCTCTCTGTATAATGTTCAGGGTTGTTATTCTACAGCTGTTGGCATCCATGGAAAAAACCAGAACCAACCCGGTCCGGCAATCTCTCCCATTGCCGTGGTAACCATGGTCTGACAAGCAGTATCCCGGAGACAGGCGGCGGCTCACTGCCAGGCATCCCATAATGAACAGAATCATTTCTGGAGGCCATCAGCAGACCGGGCGCTCCGTCTACATTAGAGCAGCTCTCTTGTTGTCGTGAACGGAATTCAAACAGCAACGCTTGGTATTCTGACCACGCCTGGTATTCCGAACCAAGATGAACAACACTGAGTAGCATTGTCCAGATAATTGTAAAAAGCCTGTGTGCATGTGTGTGTGTGTGTGTGTGTGTGTGTGGGTGTGTGTGTGTGTGTGTTTGCGTGCGTGCGTGTGTATGTGCAGGTGTGCATGCGTGTTTGTGTGCGTACCATGAGCAGGACTAATCAGAACATGCAGGAACTGGCAGCCGTTGCCTTGTCGCCTCGCTGGACATCACACTGGTGGGCGGACTCAAGGTGACCAATGACATCACTTGGATGGGCCAGGAGTGGGCTGCGTCACAGTACAACAGGTAGAAGCACACATAGGAAGAGAGAGAGAGAGAGAGAGAGAGAGAGAGAGCGAGAGAGAGAGAGAGAGAGAGAGAGAGAGAGAGAGAAGGGCACTTGTTAAATAGTCCCTAGAGGGGGGCGGGGGCTTGTAAAGTGAGCAGGGAATGATGACCTTGTAAACCAGAAGGAGGGAGAGAAAGTTCTGGAAGAGTTGTAAAGGGAGGCCAGAGCTAGAGAAATAGAGAGAGAGAGATGGAGTGAGAGGGAGAGAGAGAGAGAGAGAGAGAGAGAGAGAGAGAGAGAGAGAGAGAGAGAGAGAGAGAGAGAGAATGGAAGCAAGGGAAAAGAGAGAAAGAGAGCCAAACAAATCAAGGGACTGGGGGTTGGTTAAGCCAACCTTGGTGGTAATGGAGGATCTCAGAGAGTGGTTCGGTCCATTAGCCCTCTAGCAAACACACCATCATCAAGTCACTGTAATGCTCAAAATACACAAACACTGACGTTCATTAGACCAGAAGGGACTCTCAGACCAGACCCCTAATGACAGGATTAATAAACCACTTTGTGTCCTGCTGCATGAATTACTTAATTTAAACCGTGAGGGGGTCTGCCAAGCCACCAGAGGGCGCTTGTGCCCACCGGAGCCCATACTGTTACTGCAGAGGATGTCTTCTTTGTGGCTGTGATGTCGAATTTTCTCAATCAAATAAGACAAAATAAATTACGTACAAAAATGTAAAGGTCTAGTTCTCATCTGCTGTAGGCTATTTCAGACAAATGTTTTATTTGACATTTCTTCTTGATAGATTGATCCTATAATGTTGAGTAGCCTATGTGAGCTTTTCTGGTTTGCCTAGTTCGTAAGAATTGCATCTCGGCTTTTATTCCCTACGAATAAATAAGATAAGATCTGAAACCACTCTAGCGACAAAGAAGAGATAATTTAAACGATGAATAACAATCAGCATGTTATTCTATTTTACTGTTAATTTGTTTCATCCATCATTTTAACATCGCTTCCCTACCCCTTCTGCACTCTGCGTCGTAAACACGGCGAGGCTGGTTGTCAAGCAAACATCTGCCTCGGTGGGAGGGAGGGAGGGAGGGGAGGGGAGGGAGGGGATGTAGGGGAGGGGAGGGGAGCGAGGGGAGGAGAGGGAGGAAGGGCTGGGGACATACGGAACAGCGGCTGAGTTAATGGCTATATTGATCATTTCTGTATTGGTACTGCCGGCGTCTCCCCGCAAATGAGATGTTTTTATGTCTCTCTATGAATCGTGTGTGTGTGACCTCGCAGAGCCCCGGAAGTTAAACCACCACAACACACACCAGTAGGCCTCGCACTCAATCACGCACACCAACACACAGTGAGGCTGCAGCTGAAGCCCCGCTCCGGCTGACGGATCGAGCGGTTTTAGACGCGGGCCATGATGCCGTTTGAAACAGCGGGAGAATATCAATGTGCCCCACGGGCTGTGAGCAGAGACATGTTGTGTTCTGATGTTGAATGGCCATCTATAGACCTTCTTAAGACCTAATGGGCTCCGCAATACATAAAGATAGACAGACAGATAGATATAGATATAGACGGATACATGGAAAGAGATAGATGAACAGACAAACGGACAGAGATGGAGAGAGAGAGAGAGAGTGAGGGGGAGGGGGGGGAGAGAGACTATTAATTCCTGAGGGTAAATGATCGTAAAAGACAGCACAGAAAACCATTGTTAGTAAGGCATTACTATTTTAGACTTTCACACTGTGTTAACACTAACAGGCGCTCCACGACGCCATCCGCTCCTCCGACGCATCGCTGCCAACGCGGACCATTTCCATTTCCACGCAAAGAGAATTCCCGGAAATATATGGATTTTCTGCGAGCCCGGTCGGTTGATCGACGTGCAGCGGACGTGCCGGTGCACAAATCAAACGCGAGACGTCTGGCGGAACGAGCGGCGCTCCGGAGTGATCACTGGTATCCTGCGGGGGGGGGGGGGACTCGCCGCCCGTTTCCCTCGGAATCAAGCACAAAACGCACACCCAGAGATTAATGCTCTCATTATTTGGAGATTCATTGTTTACAGTGGGGCTCGGGTAATTAGAGTTTGATTCATCTCGGCGGTGCTGTCGTCTTTTTTAGCACGGGGCTGTTTTCTTTCTCTGACTAATCTGAGAGCGGAGCGTGGCGGGGTCTAATGTAGGCCACTAAATCAGAAAGCAATTTAGTGCAGCAGGCATGTGTTGGGGGGGCAGGGTCATCAAATATCTTGAGTGATGTTGTCTCAACTGCTTATGTCTCACGCTGAACAGGTGTCTCAACCCCCATTGGTATTCAGCAACAAAACGGACAACTTACAAAGACAAACATTTCACTTGACCAGACACTGGGTGGTGGTAACCATTATTTTTCTTGCAATACACAAAAAAGCAGTGTTGATTTATTAGACAAATTGACTTCCAGTGA
>PIJE02000339.1:405660-408494 GCA_002895965.2 Coryphaenoides rupestris
AGGAGAGGAGAGGAGAAAGGAGGAGGAGGAAGAAGAAGAGGAAGAGGAGGAAGAGGAGGAAGGAGGAGGGAGAGGAAGAGGAGAAGAGAGAAGAGGAAGAGGAAGAGGAGGAGGAGGAGGAGGCAGAAGAGGAAGAACACGAGGAGGAGGATGAGGAGGAGGACAAGTGTTTATTTGTTTGTTGGTTTTCTTGTTTGTTAGTGTGAATCAGGACAGGAAGCTTGTCCTATCGGCTAAATAACCCCTGTAATATAGAAAATTGTGACGTATAATAGACCTGTTCACACACACACAGCACACACACCACAAAAAACAACCAATGTACAATGCCTGTGTGTGGTGTTGTGCATGTGGTGTGTATGTGGTGTGTGTGTGTGCCATGTTGGTGTGTGTGTAGGGGAACGCTTATTTCCCTAACAACGTAAAAGCACAACATCCTGGGAGCCACTAGACTTGGTGGAGAAGGCCACAGTAAATTAAACCAGTTAAAAACACACACACACACACACACGCACACACACACACACACACACACACACACACACACACACACACACACACACGATAGAGACAGCGGTGACTCCGTGGGCTGGGAGGTGAGAGAGATGAATTAGGGGTTGCACCGCTAGCATATATATCTTATTACTCCCTGCTATTCTAACACAGAGGGCATTCTAACAGATAGAGAGAGAGGCCGACACATGATCCATCATGAGAGAGAGAGAGAGAGAGAGAGAGAGAGAGAGAGAGAGAGAGAGAGAGAGGGAGAGAGAGAGAGCGAGAGACAGAGACAAAGAGAGAGTGTTAGTATCAAAACCCTCACTGTCTTCTGAGTCTTCCAGGGATTCATTTAAACGTTATTACTTTCATTATGGTCTGTTTTCCCCCCGTGACAGAACTATCTCTCATGCACCACTGGGCTCCTCATACTCTCTCCCGTCAGCGAGAGGAGGAGGAGGAGGAGGAGGACGGAGGAGGAGGAGGAGGAGGAGGAGGAAAGGAGGAGGAGGAGGACGCAGTTGTTGAGAGGAGAGGAGGAGAGGAGAGAGGAAAGGAGAGATGAGAGGGCAGAGGGGAGAGGAGGAGGAGAGGAGGAGGTGTTCTAGGCCATGTGCACACTAATGCTAGGAAAATTCTGACACGAAAACACTGCTTTAACATTTAGCAGGCGGCGTGGTGCGGACACGACCCCAGTGACTACACTACAGAGAAGGTCGGTGTTCTGGAGAAGAATAGGAGATCATTATTAGACCTCTGAGGATTTCAGGGTTGTAGAAATGGAGAAAAAGGGCTTCTTTCATCTCCTCACCGCTTCCCCCCAGCAGGCGGTCTCTCTGGACGCACGCTGTGTGGAAGCACACAGCGCAATGTTAAGACGCCGCGCTTTGTTTACGTGTGAAAGGGAAGGACGTGAGTTCATTAGCGTGACCTCATCAGAAATTCAAGTGCTTTTCACTCAGGGATCCACATCTCCTTCAGACACCTTGAAGTGGGTTCAGATCAGATAGACATGGAAATTACTACTTGTTACTTTTACCTCTCTCTTCTGTGTCTCCCGATTCTCTCTCTCTCATTCTCCTCTCTCTCTCTCCCTCGCTCTCCTCCCTCTCAATTACTCTGTCGCGGTGTATATCACCTTTTGGTTTTACACTTCATTTACCCCCACGGGTGGTATGAGGGAGTGGTGACGTGTGTGTTACTGTGGTGTCGTGCGTATGTGTGCTGTGTTGCTCTGTGTGCTGTGTGTGTTGTAGTGTGTGTGTGTGTGTGTGGTGTGTGCACTGCTGTTTCATGTGTGTTTGTGGTTACTGTGTGTGTGGTGTGTCATGAGTCAGCAATCCACGGAGAGGGCAGTGATTACAGGTGTGTTCCCCTGCTGTCAGGCTCCTGTGGGCTGAGAAGAGAGAGAGCAAGAGAGAGAGCGAGAGAGCAGAGAGGCAAGAGAGAGAGAGAGAGAGAGAGAGAGAGAAGAGAGAGAGACGAGAGAGCCGAGCTGGCCCTCAGCTGCAGAGCTCAGCAGCGTACAACACCGCCAGGCTCCCGACGGGCCGACAGACCGCGCGCTGCGCTTCTGGGAAGCAAGCTGGCTGTCTCCTGCAGCCTGCATGGGCTGTGTGTGTATAGTGTGTGTCCTGTCTGTGTCGTGTGTGTGTGTGTGTGTGTGTTGTGTGTGTGTGTGTGTGTGTGTGTGTGTGTGTGCTGTGGTGTTTTATGTCGTTGGTGTGAATGTGAGAGAGTTGACGAGAGTCAGGTGATGGTGTCCATGTTCCAACATCTCTCTTTGTCCTGCCCTGTCTTCAGCTGTTCCTGATTGCTAGTGTTGTCTGCGTAGTGTGTGTGTGTGTGTGTGGGGTTGGCTGTGTGTGTGTGGTGTGATCGTGTGTGTGTTGTGTTGTGTGTGTGTGTGTATTGGCCGTGTGATCTACGGACAGTGTTAATTTCCTTCTGGGGCAGGTTTCCCTCACCCCCGTCCCGCTCACTAATAAGACTACTGCCCAAATAAATTCTCTTTCTCCATGGGTTTTTCTCTCTATCTCTCTTTTTTTTTTTCTCTCTCTCTCTCTCTCTCTCTCTCTCTCTCTCTTCGTCTCTCTCTCTCTCTCTCTCTCTCCACTACCCACAGAGCTCTCTTTGTCTCTCTGACCTGATACAGGAGAATCTTAATGTCTGCAGGTGATGGTTCATTGTTGCAAAGATGCATTTCATTACATCAGATCAAATACATTACATTACATAGATCAAATGCTATTGGATTACCTCCATACATCACAGCCTATATTAGACCACTTAGATGAGAGAATCTGCATAACTGGAAAAAAAACAACAGTAATCAG
>PIJE02000340.1:6961-19461 GCA_002895965.2 Coryphaenoides rupestris
ATTGAATCTTACAGATGAATGTTTTGCGCCGTGTTTTTAGCGTAAAAAGCAAAATGGCGGTTTCCTTGAAAAGAAGAGACGACAGGAGGGAGAAACGAGTGTTCAAACTTTCCTTTTCCCCCTCTCACCTGTCAATTGTTTTGGTTCAACCCCCCCCCCCCCCCCCCCCCCCCCCCCCCCCACCCCCCCCCCCCCCCCCCTCCACCATCTCCAAATGAGCAGTTAATCAACACGCTAATTGAGTGACAGTTCGGCAGAGCGCAGTTGTAATTGTCCAATCAGAAGGCCTGGAAGCGATGCAGTCACAGCTGATTCTTGTCGGCTTCTCCCCGGTGTTTGGGCCGATCGGTCTGCGTTGGGCCAAGCGCAGAATGTGCCAGATAACCTTCTTCATCGGCTCCAAACGCACTGACATTATTATTAGCTAAAGTTCTTGAAAGAGTTGATTATACATGTTACTCTAACCCATGGGGATATCCCAATAATTATACTTTGTAGGTATAGTGGCCTTTCACGGGTGCTGAATAATGTTTCAATCAAATATATGTAAAAAAAAGATTAGATATAAGATATTGCTCGTCGTTGAAGTCATGAAGTGTGACGATCCTTCCATTAAATGAAATCAATTCTGACTTTCTTTTCTCACCCGGCACATGCAAACTATGATCTACACTTTTGTTCTTGTTCTGTTTGTTCTGTCTGTTTTGGGCATACTCCAATTTAATATCTAGTACAATGGAGTGTCTGATTCCCACCTTATCCCTAAAGAACCTTCCGTTGCCTTTGGAGTCTTCCGGCACCCATGTGATTCACTTTAAATATATCTAACAACCCCCCCCCTCCCGTTTGTACAGAGAGCAGACTGCTGTTGTTTCAGGCGCTGAATGCTGTAGTATCTACTAATTGGCCTTCAGGGAGAGGCGAAGTTGCGTGGCAAACTAAATAAAAACTAAAGTGAGGAGTTAGAGGGTGGTAGAGAGCTGGAGAGAGAGAGAGAGAGAGAGAGAGATGGAGAGCTGGAGAGAGAGGAAGGGTGTAGGATGGAGACCGGCTGTTCGGTTCTCTCCAGCAGTCCAAACCAGAGACATGTGGCTCCCGAGGCAAGCTGTCCAGAGTGGAGGCGCTTGCTGGACGCGCCGCAGACCTGGGCCAAGATAGGAGAACACCGACGGATCACGCAGAGGATTGCATCGGTGGAAGGAAGGAGAATTGTGGTCCATGCGCGCAGCATTGCGATGTGTGTGTGTGTGTGTGTGTGTGTGTAAGTTGTGCTGGGTGGACATGGAAATGTCCATCTTCGTTTGCTGTCTGTGCCACCCCTGGCTATCTCCCCTCCCCCCCCCCCCCCCATTGGTGTATACACACACACACACACACACACACACACACACACACAGCCATGCTGTCCCAAGCAGCCAGATTGCCAAAGTGCTTTGACTGGTGCTGGACAGCTGAGTGATGGGCTGGCCGCAGCATCTAGACTGACTCACAGAGATGACTGGACTTGGGTCAGTGGGCCGCTGCTCATCGCCAGCTCATAATAGCTTAAGCACTTTATTTCTTAACTTTTTTTCTTAACCCTCGGCCGATCTGTCATTCGGTCGCTCCGTCTCTTACTAGGTCAGGTTGACATCCTCAGGAGTTTTGCTCCCCGTCTTTTATTATTCTGGAAGAATGTATTGTTAAAATTATTAAAATAAAATGTCAAACCAAATAAATAACTGCAATAAGTGCATACATGCAAATAATAGAAAGTCACAATGAATGACATTGTGACATTGCCAATGGCAAATATTTTCTTGCCCTCCCTCCCTCCTCTCTTCCTTCTTTCCCTCCCTCCTCTCTTCCTTCCTTCCTTCCCTCCTCTGTTCCTTCCTTCCTACCCTCCTTCCTTCCGTCCTTCCTTTCTTCCTTCCTTCCTTCCTTCCTCCCTGCCTTCCTTCCATCCTGCCTTCCATCCTTCCTGCCTTCCATCCTGCCTTCCTTCTATGGCTGGGTGATTAATCGATCTCGAATCGAGATCGTGTAAAGAAAATTTGTCGATCTCGATCTATCAGCCTTCTGATTTTTCGATCTGGATAGATCTGACAGCAGCGTCATGACGCACCGGAAATAAACGCGACAACAGCCAATCAGTCTGCAGTGTTTGTCTCGACACGCCCATTCGCTACGATTGGCGATTGGCGCAGCCAAAATAACGCGACAACAGCCAATCGGTCTGCAGTGTTTTGGCTCGACACGCCCATTTATACCACGGCACGAGGCGTTGTTTACCAACAGCGACGCAAAGAAAGGACAACAGCATGAGTGACACCGGCGAGGAACGAGAGTTACAAAGTGACCAAATTGTCGACAAAAAACGCTTCACGAAGTCTATTATATGGAACTGGTTTGGTTACTTTAAAACAGACGGCTCTTTCATTGGCTACAAAGAGAAGCCGCAGGATGCCGACCTGGCCTATCCCCTCAACAACTTCTCGGTGGCAAGTATGTGACACACACACGCACACACACACACACACACACACACACACACACACACACACACACACACACACACACACACACACACACACTCACACACACAGAGGAGGATGTGCCCTGAAGGCTTGCTGTGCACACACTGTGGTTGTGAACAGAGTGGGTGACAGGGAGGGAGAGAGGGAGGGAGGATAGGGAGGTGAATAACAGTTCTTCTGCAAGGTGTTACAACTCATAGCTTCGTAGCTACTAGTGCGCTAACCGTGAGGTGTTGGTACGCCGGGTTCTGGTCTAACCCAGGTTCTGGTCTAATCCAGGTTCTGGTCTAACTCGGGTTCTGGTCTAACCCAGGTTCTGGTCTAACCCAGGTTCTGGTCTAACATGGGTTCTGGTCTAACTTGGGTTCTGGTCTAACACAGGTTCTGGTCTAACTTGGGTTCTGGTCTAACTTGAGTTCTGGTCTAGCCTGTGTTCCGGTCTAACCCAGGCCGACCAATGCTCCCCCTCATTCCTTCTCTTTATTCTTCTCCTCACCATCTTTTCTTGTTTTTCATCCCTGTCCTGTGCAGAGAGTCACAAAAAGCAAAAAAAAAGACAAATATATATATTTATATACAGTATCTGATAAAAAAAACATCAGTTATCAGAGGCAGCATATGACATTTTTGTAACCAAACCAGTTCCATATAATAGACTTCGTGAAGCGTTTTTTGTCGACAATTTGGTCACTTTGTAACTCTCGTTCCTCGCCGGTGTCACTCATGCTGTTGTCCTTTCTTTGCATCGCTGTTGGTAATCAACGCCTCGTGCCGTGGTATAAATGGGCGTGTCGAGCCAAAACACTGCAGACCGATTGGCTGTTGTCGCGTTATTTTGGCTGCGCCAATCGCCAATCGTAGCGAATGGGCGTGACGACACAAACACTGCAGACTGATTGGCTGTTGTCGCGTTTATTTCCGGTGCGTCATGACGCTGCTGTCAGATCTATCCAGATCGAAAAGAATCACGAAGGCTGATAGATCGAGATCGACAAATTTTCTTTACACGATCTCGATTCGAGATCGATTAATCACCCAGCCATAGAAGGAAGGCAGGATGGAAGGCAGGAAGGATGGAAGGCAGGATGGAAGGAAGGCAGGGAGGAAGGAAGGAAGGAAGGAAGAAAGGAAGGACGGAAGGAAGGAGGGTAGGAAGGAAGGAACAGAGGAGGGAAGGAAGGAAGGAAGAGAGGAGGGAGGGAAAGAAGGAAGAGAGGAGGGAGGGAGGGCAAGAAAATATTTGCCATTGGCAATGTCACAATGTCATTCATTGTGACTTTCTATTATTTGCATGTATGCACTTATTGCAGTTATTTATTTGGTTTGACATTTTATTTTAATAATTTTAACAATACATTCTTCCAGAATAATAAAAGACGGGGAGCAAAACTCCTGAGGATGTCAACCTGACCTAGTAAGAGACGGAGCGACCGAATGACAGATCGGCCGAGGGTTAAGAAAAAAAGTTAAGAAATAAAGTGCTTAAGCTATTATGAGCTGGCGATGAGCAGCGGCCCACTGACCCAAGTCCAGTCATCTCTGTGAGTCAGTCTAGATGCTGCGGCCAGCCCATCACTCAGCTGTCCAGCACCAGTCAAAGCACTTTGGCAATCTGGCTGCTTGGGACAGCATGGCTGTGTGTGTGTGTGTGTGTGTGTGTGTGTGTGTGTGTGTGTGTGTGTGTGTGTGTGTGTGTGTGTGTATACACCAATGGGGGGGGGGAGGGGAGGGGAGATAGCCAGGGGTGGCACAGACAGCAAACGAAGATGGACATTTCCATGTCCACCCAGCACAACTTACACACACACACACACACACACACACATCGCAATGCTGCGCGCATGGACCACAATTCTCCTTCCTTCCACCGATGCAATCCTCTGCGTGATCCGTCGGTGTTCTCCTATCTTGGCCCAGGTCTGCGGCGCGTCCAGCAAGCGCCTCCACTCTGGACAGCTTGCCTCGGGAGCCACATGTCTCTGGTTTGGACTGCTGGAGAGAACCGAACAGCCGGTCTCCATCCTACACCCTTCCTCTCTCTCCAGCTCTCCATCTCTCTCTCTCTCTCTCTCTCTCTCCAGCTCTCTACCACCCTCTAACTCCTCACTTTAGTTTTTATTTAGTTTGCCACGCAACTTCGCCTCTCCCTGAAGGCCAATTAGTAGATACTACAGCATTCAGCGCCTGAAACAACAGCAGTCTGCTCTCTGTACAAACGGGAGGGGGGGGGGTTGTTAGATATATTTAAAGTGAATCACATGGGTGAGTACATTAAGAACTGGCGCCCGCGCTACTTCCTGTTGAAGACAGACGGCTCTTTCATTGGCTACAAAGAGAAGCCGCAGGATGCCGACCTGGCCTATCCCCTCAACAACTTCTCGGTGGCAAGTATGTGACACACACACACACACACACACACACACACACACACACACACACACACACACACACACACACACACACACACACACACACACACACACACACACACAGAGGAGGAAGTGCCCTGAAGGCTTGCTGTGCACACACTGTGGTTGTGAACAGAGTGGGTGACAGGGAGGGAGAGAGGGAGGGAGGATAGGGAGGTGAATAACAGTTCTTCTGCAAGGTGTTACAACTCATAGCTTCGTAGCTACTAGTGCGCTAACCGTGAGGTGTTGGTACGCCGGGTTCTGGTCTAATCCAGGTTCTGGTCTAATCCAGGTTCTGGTCTAATCCAGATTCTGGTCTAACCCAGGTTCTGGTCTAACCCAGGTTCTTGTCTAACACGGGTTCTGGTCTAACTTGGGTTCTGGTCTAACCCAGGTTCTGGTCTAACTTGGGTTCTGGTCTAACTTGAGTTCTGGTCTAGCCTGTGTTCCGGTCTAACCCAGGCCGACCAATGCTCCCCCTCATTCCTTCTCTTTATTCTTCTCCTCACCATCTTTTCTTGTTTTTCATCCCTGTCCTGTGCAGAGAGTCACAAAAAGCAAAAAAAAAGACAAATATATATATATATATATATATATATATACAGTATCTGATTCAAAAAAACATCAGTTATCAGAGGCAGCATATGAACATTTTTCTGTGACTCACTAAATGCCGTGGGTAGGGAAGTGTATTTTAATTTAGATTAGTTGCATCTGATGAGCACCCAAACACCGTGGGATGATTAGTCTCTCACGGAACGGGATCGGGACCCCGTCCCCCGTCCCCCGTCCCCCGTCCCCCGTCCCCTCCCCTAAACGCCAACAAAGTCACGGTGGCTCCTAATTAACTGTGTCATCTGTCTGCACCTGGCGGCCGGGCTCCATGTTCAACACGTGTGCTAACTAAGCTAATGAGTCATTGAGACAAATGCAAACTTCAGCCTGTCGCGTCCTCACTGATGAATACAGAAGATCCTGTCTTCCTCAGCAGGCGCCCGGTTGGAACCGAGGAGTCCATCTATCTCTATCTACGTCTAGCTGTCTGTCCGTCTGTGACGGCCTTCTAGCTTGGGCAGAACAAATTAATCAAAATATTACAAAACCGCAATGGCCGAGTGCTATATCCAAATCTGCATTTATTTTATAAGGGTAAAATGTGCATGTCTGGTGTACATTTTTAACACTATGTTATATGAAGTACTGTGGGGCTTCAGATATGCCTTTGCCTACTTTTTTTTGGTCCAGATGTAAGAAAACATGTTTGTTTTTGTTTGTTGACAGACCCCGACAAATGTCGCATTATTATTTTAATCGTTTTTTTCAGTGAAAATGAAAATGTGTGATGCAAACATGATCTTTCCCACTAATAGTGAATCATATCGCAATCCCCTTTAAAGTGAAAGTGATATGCTCTTATTGGGAGGATTTACTGAACTGAATTTATTCAATGGTATTAAGTTGGTATTCATTCATTCGTAGGTGGAATTATTTCGAGTACCCCTAGTGGTACACAATCACGAGCAAGAAAAGGGGAGGGTGAGCAGGTGAGGTGCTAATTTATGCCCTCTGCTGGGGGGCGGGGTCAGGGGCGGAGCTTTCAGACATTCCGAAGGATTGTAAACTGTTCATGATCATGATGACCCATAACAAAGTAATAGATTGCAGTTCCTGCAATGGGTAACAGGTGAAATCTGAAGCTAGCGTCATTTATTTTATCCGCACCAAAATGAGTAGAAACATTCAGATGCAAATCATTATTTTCTTGTACAGTTTATAATGGACAACATAGTCATTTCATAGTCATCCATGTTCTACAGTTTAAATACTGTTTCAACATGTGCATGGTGGAATATTTGCATTGGGATTAAGTAGAAATCAGAAATGCAGTAGAATAACACATTTGTACACAGTGTTACATTTGTGTTTATAAGCAACGTCAATATCTAAATCATATTATATGCAGCCATACTTTTTCTATGTATTACATTATTAATTAATTGCTAATATTGCTAGTATTAGGTAGAGCGGTCAAAATATTTGTCAAAAAAACGGAAATTGGCACGAGATTAAAATATTGCATTTCATTTATTAGATTTCAGATAACGGATTATACGCAAATCTCTTGTTTTTGTCGGGTTGAACCAATTTGCTCTTAATCTGCATAATTCCTTTACAGTGTGGCGGGGTGTAACATTGCATTAATACCCGTGTTGCTTCCCGCTCGCTTATCACGCTAAACCGCTTTGCGCTAACGCCGTCATTCCGACCGTGTGCAGCATGTCACGCGGCATACGAGTCCGTACTTAACGGTAATCACGCTAAGTAAACGATGATCATAACGTTTATGGGTGCTTATTGCCGTTTTTTTTTAATACATTTTCTATTTTCCGTCTCCCCCCGCCCCCGCCACCCCCCCCCCCCCCGTCACCCCCCCCCCCGTCACAAGCACATGCCCGGCCCCGCTACCCATCATCTCTCTTTTCCTCCATCTCCGGAGTTTACTAGGTTCTGCACACGCCCTAACGATAGGTTCAGAATTCTCAACTGATACTTATATGCTGTTTTTGTTGAGAGAGATGGTAGCGGCGGGCCGCGGCATGTGCTTGTGACGGGGGGGGTGACGGGGGGGGGGGGCGGGGGCGGGGGGGAGACGGAAAATAGAAAATGTATTAAAAAAACGGCAATAAGCACCCATAAACGTTATGATCATCGTTTACTTAGCGTGATTACCGTTAAGTACGGACTCGTATGCCGCGTGACATGCTGCACACGGTCGGAATGACGGCGTTAGCGCAAAGCGGTTTAGCGTGATAAGCGAGCGGGTATTAATGCAATGTTACACCCCGCCACACTGTAAAGGAATTATGCAGATTAAGAGCAAATTGGTTCAACCCGACAAAAACAAGAGATTTGCGTATAATCCGTTATCTGAAATCTAATAAATGAAATGCAATATTTTAATCTCGTGCCAATTTCCGTTTTTTGACAAATATTTTGACCGCTCTACCTAATACTAGCAATATTAGCAATTAATTAATAATGTAATACATAGAAAAAGTATTGCTGCATATAATATGATTTAGATATTGACGTTGCTTATAAACACAAATGTAACACTGTGTAAAAATGTGTTATTCTACTGCATTACTGATTTCTACTTAATCCCAATGCAAATATTCCACCATGCACATGTTGAAACAGTATTTAAACTGTAGAACATGGATGACTATGAAATGACTATGTTGTCCATTATAAACTGTACAAGAAAATAATGATTTGCATCTGAATGTTTCTACTCATTTTGGTGCGGATAAAATAAATGACGCTAGCTTCAGATTTCACCTGTGAGTTAACCATTGCAGGAACTGCAATCTATTACTTTGTTATGGGTCATCATGATCATGAACAGTTTACAATCCTGCGGAATGTCTGAAAGCTCCGTCCCTGACCCCGCCCCCCAGCAGAGGGCATAAATTAGCACCTCACCTGCTCACCCTCCCCTTTTCTTGCTCGTGATTTTGTACCACTAGGGGTACTCGAAATAATTCCACCTACGAATGAATGAATACCAACTTAATACCATTGAATAAATTCAGTTCAGTAAATCTTCCCAATAAGAGCATATCACTTTCACTTTAAAGGGGATTGCGATATGATTCACTATTAGTGGGAAAGATCATGTTTGCATCACACATTTTCATTTTCACTGAAGAAAACGATTAAAATAATAATGCGACATTTGTCGGTGTCTGTCAACAAACAAAAACAAACATGTTTTCTTACATCTGGACCAAAAAAAAGGAGGCAAAGGCATCTCTGAAGCCCCACAGTACTTCATATAACATAGTGTTAAAAATGTACACCAGACATGCACATTTTACCCTGATAAAATAAATGCAGATTTGGATATAACACTCGGCCATTGCGGTTTTGTAATATTTTGATTAATTTGTTCTGCCCAAGCTAGAAGGCCGTCACAGACGGACAGACAGCTAGACGTAGATAGAGATAGATGGACTCCTCGGTTCCAACCGGGCGCCTGCTGAGGAAGACAGGATCTTCTGTATTCATCAGTGAGGACGCGACAGGCTGAAGTTTGCATTTGTCTCAATGACTCATTAGCTTAGTTAGCACACGTGTTGAACATGGAGCCCGGCCGCCAGGTGCAGACAGATGACACAGTTAATTAGGAGCCACCGTGACTTTGTTGGCGTTTAGGGGAGGGGACGGGGACGGGGGACGGGGGACGGGGTCCCGATCCCGTTCCGTGAGAGACTAATCATCCCACGGTGTTTGGGTGCTCAAAGTGACCAAATTGTCGACAAAAAACGCTTCACGAAGTCTATTATATGGAACTGGTTTGGTTACTTTAAAAACGACAACGACCGTCTGCGTCTACATGTCGTCGGACGTGTCGACCAAGACGGGAAACACAAGTAACCTATTGAAGCACCTGAGACGGTAGCACCCCAGTGACTACACATGGGGGCGGAGCCAAGAAAGCCTTCAAGTAGCAGCGGGGCCCAAACAAGCATCGATTGTGTCATCATTTGCTGCCATTTCCCATATGAAAGACGTTCAAAAAGAAGCAAGGATATAAATAATAATAATGATAATAATAATGCTTTTTATTTGGAGCGCACTTTTCATTCAAAGAATCTCAGAGTGCCATGGAGCTAATACATAGTAAAAACATAGTTAAAAACATAGTTAAAACAAACTATAATCAAAAACAAAACCTAGTAAACATAAGCATAATAGAAAACAGTGAATGAACAGAAACACAAAAGAAATTGCTGACAGTGATTTAACACAAAGTCAAAAACACCTTCCTGAATAAAAAGGTTTTTAGGCTTTAGTCTTAAAAGAGTCCAGTGTCTGTGTTGCCCTTAGGTGGTCAGGGAGGCTGTTCCATAGGCGCGGTGCTGCCGAGCAAAAGGCCCGGTCGCCCCCATGGTGCGGAGCTTGGTGTTGGGGACCCGGAGGAGCGAGCTGTTTGTTGATCTGAGGGTACGAGTGGAGGTTTGGGGAGTAATGAGTTCTTGTAGGTAGGGAGGTGCATGTCCATTTATGCATTTATGGGTGAGTAGCAGGACTTTGTAGTCAATCCGGAATGAGACAGGGAGCCAGTGTAGTGTAAGGCTGAGACTATATGCCATTTTGAAGAATTGATAAATCGGGACAAAATTATCGATAAATATCGATTTTTTTATTATTATTTTAATTGAAAACAGAACGCATTTCCAGCACTTCAGTATTCGCAATGTAGTTCTCATTTCCACCAGAGGGGGCGACAAAGAGACACGACTAAACACGTGAAACTAAACAGTAAACAGCTTCGTTTATTGCTTCATGGTTAGGCCTATCACAGAAAAAAAAATGAAATTATTATTAGCCTGTAGGTTACAATCAAACATAAACGATAAGTGGTCTCAGCCAGTGTAGTGAGTGTAGAATGGGTGTTATGTGCTCATATTTCCGGACTCTCATCAGGATCCTGGCAGCGCTGTTTTGAATGTATTGCAGCTTCTGGATGTTCTTGCCAGTGATCCCAGTGAAGAGTGAATTACAGTAGTCCAGTCTTGAGGAGATAAAGGCGTGGACGAGCTTCTCTGCATCTGACAGGGTTAAAGTGGGGCGGAGTTCGGCGATGTTTTTGAGATGATAAAAGGAGATTTTGCACTGGTGTTTTATATGGTCATTAAAGGTCAGGTGAGGGTCAAACCTAACTCCCAGATTAGTGACTGTGGAGGAGAGGGGTATGACCTGACCGTCGAAGGTGAGATGAGTTATGGAGGATGACTGAACCTGGTGTGGAGTGCCAACAAGAAGGGCTTCTGTTTTGCTACTGTTTAACTGGAGAAAGTTGTTGCTCATCCATGCCTTTATCTCCCCAAGACAGGCGGTGAGACATGACATGGCTGCAGAGGGGCTTGGGGCAGTTTTGATGTAAAGCTGTGTGTCGTCAGCATAACAGTGGAAAGACATCCTATGTCTGCTGATGACACAACCGAGGGGGAGCATGTACTGTAAATAATGAAGAGGATGGGGCCGAGGACCGACACTTGCGGAACACCACAGGAGACAGGGAGCAGTCTGGACATCTTCCCAGTGAGACATATTCAGTTCTGCCAGAAAGGTAGGACTGAAACCACTTGAGTGCAGAATCTGATAGTCCAATGGTGGTGTGGAGGCGCTCTAGGAGGATAGTGTGATCCACTGTGTCAAATGCAGCAGTCAGGTCCAAGAGGATGAGGAGTGAGGGAGATCCTGCATCGGCTGTCATCAGCAGGTCATTCGTCACCCTGAGCAAAGCTGTTTCAGTGCTGTGGGCTGAACGAAATCCTGAACAAGTTGTTGTGTTTGAGGTGGTCCTGAAATTGAGAAGCAACTACCTTCTCTAACACCTTGGACAGGAAGGCAAGGTTGGAGATAGGCCTGTAGTTGGCTAGAACCTCCGGGTCCAGGGTGGGCTTCTTGAGAAGGGGACGGATGACAGCAACCTTGAGAGCAGGTGGGACACAGCCAGACTGAAGGGAAAGGTTAACAACTTTGGTGATGAAAGGACTGAGAGTGGGAATGTGTGATTTGAGCAGAGCAGGTACAGGATTTCATTTTTCTGAGGATTTCCTCAACATGGCTCTCCTGAACCTCAGTGAGATGTAGAGAAGACAGCACACTCGCAGATAAGGTGTTGGTGTCAGAGGGAAGCAGAGATGGAGAGCTGGACATCAGAGAGCGAATGTTGTTGACCTTGGATCTGAAAAAGTCAATGAAGCTGTTGCATTGCTCCTCTGTAGCCTCAGTTGAAGAGGATGGTTGTGGCTTCAGGAGATGGTTTATGGTGGAAAAAAGCTGTTTAGAGCTGCCAAGGTTTTTATTGATTAAGCTGGAATAGAACTGTGAGCGAGCATCTTTAAGGGAGTTGGAATAGGCCCTTTGATGCTCACGGAAAGCCAGTTTATGGACAGTGAGCCCAGAGTGTCTGCAGCGTCGTTCCAGGACACGTCCAGCTGTTTTTATTTTCCGCAGCTCGTGTGTGAACCAGGGAGCGGAGCGTGAGAAATTGACCTCACGTGACTTGACAGGGGCATGGAGATCAAAAACACTGCTCAGGGATGTATTATAGAGTTCCACTAATTCATCTATTGATGCAGAGGCTGGGCAAGTGATGAGCTGGAGATCCATGGTCATAGTGGCTGAGTCAATGCCTTTCCAGTTCCGGAAAGACATTTGACGCTTAGGTCTAATAGTAGGCAGCATAAAAGTCAAGGCCATTGAGACCACCTTGTGGTCAGACACACCGAGATCATAAACCTGTAGGTTACTGATGGGAGCAGAGTCAGTGATAACCAGATCCAGAGTGTGCCCCTTGGTGTGAGTAGGAACCTCAACATGCTGCTGCAGGCCAAGACACTCAAGCACGCTCAGGAAATCTGCTGCAAACTGACAGGAGGGGTTGTCGACATGGATATTTAAATCACCAACAATGACAATGTTAGTTGACATGCAGAGTGAGGTAAGCAGATCACTTATGTCAGGTAGAAAAGATGGGTTTGGTTTTGGAGGA
>PIJE02000340.1:24461-32388 GCA_002895965.2 Coryphaenoides rupestris
TTTGCTTTCAGAAGTTTTAGAACTACTTTATCTGAAACTTATATCCACAACTAAGGATATAAATTGCGAAAATCTGTCTCTCTTTGTTCAAGGGGCTTCAAAGTAATATACAGTGCTTGTACTCGTAAATTCATGAGTGGTAAAAGTCAAGCAAAGACAAACAAAAGGCGAATAGTGGAAGTGCTAAGCTGTGAAGAGGGAAAAAAAAACATTCTCAACAATGTGCGACAGAACTTAATGGTGCGCCGTTATCTCTTAGAGTCACTCGCGCATGCAATTGAGACCTCGAGAGACAGAAAGGGCTGTATAATACACAGAGAACCGGAGAGACATAGTGACGGAGAGACAGAGAGGTGTGTGTGTGTGTGTGTGTGTGTGTACGGAGAGGGCAAGAGAGATGGAAGCCCCCTTTTATACCGAGACCCCCGAGTATCGCCGTGAAGAACATCCCTCATCCTGCTGGCTTTTGTCTTTTTACACAGAAACTAAAAAGCCAGCATGTAGCCAGACCGGTGTGTGTGCTGTTACATAGCGTGCCGGCTTTACGGAATCAGAGGCATGACATGGAACACAAGCATCCAGTGAGATGTCTAACATATGTATGATAGAATGATATAATATGGGGGCGGCAGTAGCTCAGGAGGTAAGCGTGGTTGTCTGCCAACAGGAAGGTTGCTGGTTCGATCCCCGGGCTCCGCCTAGCTAAGTGTCGAGGTGTCCCTGAGCAAGACACCTAACCCTACTGCTCCTGACGTGTTGGTTGTTACCTTGCATGGTTGGCACCGCCGTCAGTGTATGAATGGGTGAATGTGAGGCAACTGTAAAGCGCTTTGGATAAAAGCGTTATATAAAATGCAATCCATTTACTGTTTTATATAAAATATGTATGCTGACCGTGCACATTTATATAACATGAATCATTCACAACATGTTGATGTGTGACGTTACAATGGCGGGTTCATGCGAGCGACGCATTTGTGCGATCAGGGATACGTTGTAGAGGAAATGCAAGAGATTATATGAATCTGCATACATAACACACACGCCCTCAAAACGCCACACCTCCCCTGTCCCAGCATGCATTGCCTGCTTACCCCTTTTACACAGACATGGTTCCGGCGTAGTTACGGCTCTGTTACTAACTCCGATCCCGGGAAAAAGGCGGGACAAACAAATGACCCTCCCGTTCCGTGTTTGTACCTTTTACACAGAAAGGCGGTATAGCTATAAAGCCTGCAATCAAACATTCCTGCAATCAAAAGGCATTGTAAAAGGGGCTATCTCCATCTATATATACTGTATATATTTATGTATAATATATATGATATGTATGTATATATACTGTATGTATGTGTGTGTATGTATTACAGAGGGTAGAAAAGACCTTTCAAGAGGCGTCTGTTTAAATTCTCCAGCTGCCCGGCTCCGTTCCGAGGAGCTGAGGTGTTTATCTCCTGAAAATGAACAGCTTTGCCCACAAGACCACAGATGCTCCTGTGCTTTCTTTGAGTGTGTGTGTGTGTGTGTGTGTTTGCGTTCCTCCTTTGTGTATGTATTCCAGCTGTCTGTCTGACAATGTCAAATTCAAATGGAGGCTACTAATGCGTCTTTAAGTTTCCAGTCTCTCTCTCTATCGTCAAACAAGTGCACACACACATGTTGTTCAACCCATAGCGGGGACGTCCAAATAATGCAATGTAAAGAAAAGTATTCAAAATTGACGTGAAAGGGTGTGTGTGTGTGTGTGTGTGTGTATTAGTGTTGGTGTGCATGTGTGTGCGTATGTGTGTATGTGTGTGTGTGTGTGTGTGTGATGCTCCATCGGTGTGACTGTACTTGTTCTGGCAGGACTCCAGACAGTACAGGAGAGAGAGCGAGAGCGCTGGCATCCTGCCTGACTGGAGGCAGGTCCATTATCTCTCATTAGCAAAAAAAAACCTCATTATAAAAAAAA
Source organism: Coryphaenoides rupestris (assembly GCA_002895965.2). Classification (NCBI taxonomy): domain Eukaryota; kingdom Metazoa; phylum Chordata; class Actinopteri; order Gadiformes; family Macrouridae; genus Coryphaenoides; species Coryphaenoides rupestris. The sequence continues at coordinate 26,416 of PIJE02000340.1, forward strand.
AAGCTATCTTACAGTGAGGGAGAGCATTTATCTGCTGCCTGACCTTGAGTGAGTTCCTGTTGCGTTTTTATGTAGCATGTGCACGCAGGTGCGCACAGACACAAAGAAACACACACGCACACACACACACACACACACACATGCACACACACACACACACACACATGCACCAGAGTGTGCCTCCCATTGTTGCATGAGGGGTAGCTTGTGTGCGTCCTTGTCTTGAAGTGTGTAGGGTATTCTCAGAAGCCTGCGCAGTAGAAAGAGATCCAGATCTCTCTCTCTCTCTCTGCAACACGAGCTCCGTTTAGACGGATCGTCTGTCAGGTACCTCCAGGAGACATATGGCCCGGAAACACACAAACAAAATAACTCACTGAGAGAAGGGCCGGGTCTGAAACAGGTTTATTTTTTGGCGTTATGATCTTGTTGGTGCACACTTTTAACTTGAAGAGATCAGAGCTACGGTCTCTTACCTTACCTCTGTATTTGAAAAAAAGGAAATGGAGGAACACTCATGTTTCACCTTTATAAAGTCTTCAGTACATCCACAACATGTTCCTGGAAGGAAAATACTTTCTTTTGTCCTTGAATGAAATGTACACCTGCACAGCTGATATAGGTAGCAATTGTTTGGGGGTCTTTTTCACCGGGACGATTCTTATTGGAAGATGCCACATATTGTGACAAGTGCATAGGGTCTCTTGAAAACTGCTATATAATAAATAATAATAATAATATATATAATATATATATATATAATACAAAAATCATAATAATAATAATAATTATTATTATTATTATTATTGTTATTATTATATATATAATAATAATAATAATACTCCTACTGCTAATAATAATAATAACAATAATAATAATTATTATTATTATTATTGTTGTTGTTATTACTATTGCTGTGATAAATGTTGAGATTGATCGTGATAAATGTTCATGACTTCAAGCCCCACCTTCACCTTCAAAGATCCTGAACTTTTGGAAAGTACCTACCCCCCTAGCAGGGACTTTTTTGGGGGCTAAGATAACTTGAGTCTTCATTCATTCTAAATTAAAAGTCACTTAACTTAACTCACTTAACTTTCCTGCGGTGAAACACGGCTTTATAGTTTCTTTTCTCCTCCCGTCTTCTCCTTCTGCTCTCCTCTCCCCCTCTGTTGTGCTCTCTCTGGGCAGAGCGGGGGGCTGGGGGGGCTTCTGGCCCATCGTATCCATCCCCATATTCATCATCGTTAAATACACACACACGCGCTCATACATCGCAATGCAAGGCTGGGCATCTTCTGCTGCAGATGATAATTACAACCCCCCTCTCTCTCCTCTCTCTCCCCTCTCTCTCTCTCATCTCTCTCTCTCTCTCTCTCTCTCTCTCTCTCTCTTCTCTCTCTCTCTCTCTCTCTCTCTCTCTGTCTCTCTCTCTCTCGCTCACACACACACACACACAGAGCCATACTACAGTACACACACTGACTCAACAGATGTTGAACAACACAGCTAATGGGTAGTCAATGGGGAGGAACAGCGTTAGCATATAACAATGCATTGTTCCCTCGGAATAGATGACGTGTGTGTGTGTGTGTGTGTGTGCTGTGTGATGTGGACACAGCAGAACCCATGGACACCCGCTCACACAGCACACACTTGTACGTACACACATGTACACACACACACACAGCACACAGCACACAGACTGGTCGTGTGCATTAGTTCTGCTCTGTGATCATTGCTCATGCAGTAGGCTCCAGTCGGCCATATTTCCTCTCTGTTAAGCAAATGGGTGTTTGTGTTAATTGAAACCACATTAGGGCCTTCTAAGGCCTCGTCAAAGTTATGCACTTCCTAACGTGCGGTGGCGTCACTGTGAATCAGCGCACTGCAGTCGCTGCAGCGTGCTGTGTTGCGGACGAGGGTCGAGAATTACTTTTGAGAATTTACAGTTTAAAAGACGTCAAATAAATTCACGTGAAAACATCAACGCAACCGTGAGGGAAAGCAAGGACAGCGTAAATCAAAGCCAACCGAGCCATTGTCTGTCTATCATCTCTTAAATAATAAAGTTAACACTGTGAACTTGAACGGCGCGTGCATGCACATGGTGTGTGTGTGTGTGTGTGCGATGACGATGATGATGGGTGTGTGTGTGTGTGTGTGTGTGTGTGGATGATGCTGATTATGATGGTTGTGTGTGTGTGTGTGGGTGATGATGATGATTATGATGATGATGGGGGGCGGCAGTAGCTCAGGAGGTAGAGTGGTTGTCTGCCAACTGGAAGGTTGCTGGTTCGATCCCTGAGCTCCACCTAGCTAAGTGTCGTGGTGTCCCTGAGCAAGACACCTAACCCTACCTCCTCCTGATGTGTTGGTTGTTACCTTGCATGGTTGGCACCGCCGTCGGTGTATGAATGGGTGAATGTGAGGCAACTTTAAAGCGCTTTGGATAAAAGCGCAATATAAATGCAATCCATTAACCATTCACCATGATGGTGTACGTGTGTGTGTGTGTGCGTGGCACCCTGCAGAGACGAGTGGTCGGAGGCGATCCAGATGGTGGCTGACAAGCTCCAGCGGCAGGAGGAGGAGCGAATCCAATGCAGCCCCACCTCCCACATGGACAACATGGTGGAGGAGGAGATGGACATCTCTACCACACATCACAAGCGCAAGGTAACACACACACACACACACAGACAGACAGACAGACAGGCATCCATGGACACACACACTTCCATACATGCACAAGGTACCACACAAAAAACCCAAACCCGCCTGCAGTCTTCCATTCCAGAACGATCTCAGATGTTCCAACTGAGTAGAACTGCCACGTATCCGGGTGACAAACTAATAATACCCGAAACAACTAAATCTACTATTGCTGGACAAGAACACAAAACAGACTGGATACCACAACGTACGACTAACGACAAGGATCTGACACAGAACAAAGGACCAGGGGCGGGTATAAGTAGAGAACCACTGACTAGGGAAGTGAACACAGGTGAGACTAAAAGGAACAGGTGAAGACAATGACAAGGGTGGGAAAACACACAAAGGAGGAATAAGCAGACATAATACATGAACAATGAATAAACGGATGCACACTAAAACACACGTGGAACAACACAAGGAAGGAGGTAACTTATGACAAGTGGAGGCGGAGTCAGGAACACAAAGACACGTGGCAATCAATAACGCTGCATGATGAATGATACCGAGTTGACTGCGTTCCAGTTATAACAAGTGGGAAAAGCAAGGACAATTTTGCAAAAACCAGTTATGAGGTACAACAACATATTATGAGGCATTTTGCGCATACAAACACCGTAGCAACATGTCCACAGATAGAAGTTGGACAGTACTGTGTGTACGAATGAGACATAAATAGACAGAAGTGCTAAAAATCAGTATATTACTACAGCTGTCACTACTGTTGATGCGCAGAGCAGCCATCTTGGATTCCCAAGGCAGGGTTGTGAGATTCTTCCGACTTTCTGAGTCTGATATCCAACTTCAGGGGGCGTTCCACTTGCAATTTCTGACCGGGAACTCGGAAATTCCGACTTCCGAGTACAAATGGAATGCAGCATAATCCCAGAGTCCAGCAGAGGGTGCAAAAACCACAAAACACATCACCTTGAGGGGAACAGAGACAGACAACACCTCAACCAGTAGACAGAAAGCATTAACCTGTTGTGTTTCACCGCTCCACAAGGACACAAATGGGCCTCGGTGGGAACAGAAACACCACATCAGAGTGGTGGTTATGGAGGGGATAATGAAGCTGAAGCTGTTACATGCCATGCTAGGATGCTATGTAAGCACGTTCTCTCCTCCTCCCCATCAGACCATGAGTGACTTTGACTACCTGAAGCTGCTGGGCAAGGGGACATTCGGGAAGGTGATCCTGGTGAGAGAGAAGGCCAGCGGCAAGTACTACGCCATGAAGATCCTCAAGAAGGAGGTCATCATAGCCAAGGTGCTCATCTTTTATCATATCATACATGTATTGCCATGTAGTGTATTATTATAGATTATTATTATTATATGTTATAGATTCATATTATAAATCATACCATATATATCATACAAATGAATTAATTATAATATTGTATAATTATATCATTATTATAGAAAGAAATAATAATAATAATACTAAGAATTTAATAATAATAATAATAATAATAATAATAATAATTATTATTATTATTAGTAGTAGTAGTAGTCGTGTTATTATTACAGCCTCAAGTGTAACTTGGTTAACTTGATTGACCAACAGTTATACATGGTAAACGGATTGCATTTATATTGCGCTGTTATCCAAAGCACTTTACAGTTGCCTCACATTCACCCATTCATACACCGACGGCGGTGCCAACCAAACCAACACATCAGGAGCAGTGAGGGTTAGGTGCCTTGCTCAGGGACACCTCGACACTTAGCTAGGTAGTAGGCAGGATAGCTGGGGATTGAACCAGCAACCTCCCGGATGACCAGACAACCGCTCTACCTCCCGAGAACACTTTACATTTGATGCTGCTGTTTCATGAGTAAATGTACACAAGACTCCAGTGTGGCCCCCTGAGGAAGGCCGCTTGGGATGAACGGTGACGAAGGGTTATTGCAAATCCAATGCACTTGACTGGACTGTTGCTGTGTGTGCAGGATGAAGTCGCCCACACCCTGACAGAGAGCAGAGTGCTGAAGAACACCAGACACCCATTCCTCACGGTGAGTAGCCTGCCCACACACACACACACACACACACACACACACACACACACACACACACACACACACACACACATATATATACATACACACACACATACACACATGCATGCACACACACACACACACACACACACACACACACACACACACACACACGTGCGCATCACATGGTACATCTTAATCTTATATGGATCACGGTCCCTGGAGGCTAATTAGGACTGAGATACAAACAGCTGTACATTAGCTGTCTGGCGACTGTTAGCTCTGCACTCTCCTGCTTGTTGTACTCACATTAAACTCACACACAGTTCTACGCACACCGATGCTTTTTTCACACACACTCCAGATGCTACGGTTCATGGAGAACACACACACACACACACACACAGCCCTCATAAAGACACTGTATGGCCATCAGCTAAACTTGACGGTATGAAATTATGGGAAAGCGATGGGCAATTAATGACAACCTGATGTATGGTTGACATGATAATGACGTATACAAGATTATGGATGGAGATTATAGGTTCCAGTCCCACGAACAAAAATTGCTCTGCATTCTTTGATGTGTTTGTTTTTCTTTTTTCTTGTTTCAGTCGTTGAAGTATTCATTCCAGACTAAAGACCGTCTCTGTTTCGTCATGGAGTATGTGAACGGAGGAGAGGTATGTCAACAACAACACCAACAACAACAACAACAACAACAACAACAACCCCAGCACGATGACAACACACCAACAGCAGCCTCCAGCTTGTAGAAAAACGAACATACGAACAAACAATTGATTACAAACAAAAAAATACAACCATAGGTTTGTTGATAGTGATTATTTTTGAGGTACACGTGCATCTGATTAAACTGCTGGACTTTGTGCTCGTAACCGACTATTTGTGAACAACTATTGAAATTGTAGCTTTATATTATAATTTACTAGGGTTAGGGTTAGGGATGCACCGATACCGATACCAGTATTCGGTATCGGTCCGATACTGTGCTCATGTACTCGTACTCGTTAAACTACTCCGATACAACCGCACCGATACCACTTTGGCAACGTAACGTTAACCTTGTAATATTCTTAGCCAAGGAATATTGAAATAAAGAGATGCAACCGAGTTGTCATTTATGGATGTTTAATAGCAACTGCGCATGGTACCGAGCATGGGCGGAGATAGTGGGGACGCTGGGGACATGCCGCTAGTGTAATACACCACCTCACCTATAGGTGG
>PIJE02000340.1:38821-41321 GCA_002895965.2 Coryphaenoides rupestris
TCTCTTTTTTGCATTGCAATCTCAAAAACGCTCATGGAAACACACAGTCACTTGCCTCTCAGTTGTTCTCAGTCTGTTTTGCTCTTTCAGTCGTTGTTTTACCTTTACAGTTTAGTTTTTTATTCAAACCGGTTTTCAAATCCCTTCATTGCTCTCCAGTTTAGTCACAATCCTTTGTCACCAGTCGCCAACATTGTTTTAAGCGGTGCAAGGTCCGTGTAAAGTGAGCTGCGGTCAACGCATGTGGAGAATTCAATGTTTTTAGTTTTTGTTGTTGTTGCATTCAGCACTTTTGGTTTGACTTGGAATGCCCTCTGAAGAACATATCCCTGCAAGGTCAAACACAGTGTCGACTTCCATTTCCTCCACTGCCCATATATGGCAATGGGCGGAGACTGACTGAACGGTTCAGCTCATACAGGAGCACCTCATCATGCTATTAGCAGAACACAACACAACAGCACGCTAGGCTACGCTAAGTCTCTCCTCCACTGTTCTATACTACACAGTCACACAGCCTAATACCTCGGGATGGTATCACACACACACACACACACACACACTTACGCACAAAGAGACCTATTTGTCATGGTTTGGGGTGGCAATCGGCTCTCCAGCCAGTCGTGCCGACGGCCAGCAGTTCACCTGGCACTGGCAGGCATGCATAATGGAGCCCAGAGCAGTGTTCTGGTGGCGGGGAAGCGACTGAGATGAAGGCACCAAGAGTCTTTCTCCCACTTGGGAAAACGAGTATGGAGGACTACACACTGTTTCACTTTTAAAGTCATCCGATGGCTGTACTGCACACACTACATGTCTGTCTTGTAATCGCGTGTCTCAGTAGTTGTGGGTTTCACGCTACAAGACTGAGGGGCAACAGGGGGCACATGTCACAAGATGTTTCACAAGGTGGAATCGCCGACAGAGTCTCTCTGGTCTATAAAAGGGGTGTTTTAAGTCACAGAAACATGCAAGAAAGGAGTCCAAAATGGACCTCCGTTCACACAACACGACACGAATTTGACTCCTGGACAGACCCAGATATTTAACTTACTGGATATACTGGTCTGGGACACGTGCACCGTCATCAGTTAACACCACATGACCCTCACTCACTGGAGCGAGCTACAATATGCCTCCGATTTGGCATGGAGGTCTAAGTTTAAAACAAGTATGGAGGACTAAGTTAAAAAAAAAAAAAGCATGAAGGACCCAAGTGCAGACACAGTGACACAGAGACGTAGACAGGTTTGAAAGGGTTTTACTGCTCTCCGATGGGAACAAGGCAACTGGATGACAGATGAAGACCGGGGAGGCAGAAGGTGGCAGGCTAGGGCTTTCAGGATACGGAGACAGGACCTGGGAGAGTAGAGTTAATCTCGTAATAAATCTAAACTAAGCCAAGACTGACACTGACGGGGCAATACCAACAACAATGTGGCGATGAGTGAAAGGAAAGCCGGGGTTGTTATGCTGGGTCATTGATTAGACGATGTGCTTCAGGTGTCATCGGCAGGACAGGTGAGTGCAGTGGATGATTAGTCAGGGAGCATCCACCAACACCCACACACACGTAGAATGAAGACTAGATTAGTCAGGGAGCGTCCACCAACACCCACACAAACGTAGAGAGAAAAGTGGAGGTAGAAGTGGAGGGCGTGACAAAAATAAGTATGGAGGACTAAGTGTAAAACAAGCATGGAAGACTAAGTGTAAAACAAGTATGGAGGACTAAGTGTAAAACAAGTATGGAGGACTAAGTGTAAAACAAGCATGGAGGACTAAGTGTAAAACAAGTATGGAGGACTAAGTGTAAAACAAGTATGAGGACTAAGTGTAAAACAAGCATGGAGGACTAAGTGTTAAAACAAGTTATGGAGGACTAAGTGTAAAACAAGTTATGGAGGACTAAGTGTAAAACAAGTATGGAGGACTAAGTGTAAAACAAGTATGGAGGACTAAGTGTAAAACAAGCATGGAGGACTAAGTGTAAAACAAGCATGGAGGACTAAGTGTAAAACAAGTATGGAGGACTAAGTGTAAAACAAGTATGGAGGACTAAGTGTAAAACAAGTATGGAGGACTAAGTGTAAAACAAGTATGGAGGACTAAGTGTAAAACAAGTATGGAGGACTGCGTTTAAAACAAGTTGGCACAGCAATTAGCTTTTTTTCCTTTCCTTTTTTATGTTTATTTTCCAGTACCCCTCCCGTACACGCCAGGAGCTGATTGGAGGCTGCTGCTTGTTTTTCATAGCATGTGTGTGTGTGTCTGTTTGTGTGTGTGTGTGTGTGTTTGTGCATGCACGTGTACATGCATGTGTGCAGTAGTGTGTGTGTGTGTGTGTGTGTGTGTGTGTGTGTGTGTGTGTGTGTGTGTGTGTGCGGACATCTTCCAGCGTTTGTGTGTACGTGCGCTTCTTTTCCGCATTTGTGTGTGCCTACACATCGTAACTTGTGTGTGCGTGTGTGTATGCGTGTGTGTGTGTGTGTGTATGCGC
>PIJE02000340.1:46321-63821 GCA_002895965.2 Coryphaenoides rupestris
TCTCCCCTCGCTCTCCTCTCCTCCCCTCTCTCCTTCCCTCTCCCCTCGCTCTCCTCTCCTCCCCTCTCTCCTTCCCTCTCCCCTCGCTCTCCTCTCCTCTCCTCTCTCCTTCCCTCTCCCCTCGCTCTCCTCTCCTCTCTCCTTCCCTCTCCCCTTGCTCTCCTCTCCTCTCCCCTCTCTCCTCCGCTCTCTCCTCCCCTCTGCTCTCCTCTCTTATCCCCTCTCTCCTCCTTCTCCTTCTCTCTTCCCTCTCTCCTCTCCTCTCCTCTCCTCCCCTCTCCTCTCCCTTTCCCTCTCCTCCCCTCTCTCCTCTCCCCTCTCCTCCCCTCTCTCCTCTTCCCTCTCCTCAACTCTCCTCTCCTGTCCTGCCCTCTCCTCTCCCGTCCTCTAGGCTGGGTGGAGGACCAGACGATGCTAAGGAGATAATGAGACACAGTTTCTTCTCTCTGGTCGACTGGCAGGACGTCTATAATAAAAAGGTATGCATGTTGTCCCAGCAGGCGCAACACACAGACTCTTCATTACCGACACCACAGGCCACTGTCTTGGCAGTCAGTAACAAATGCTGGCTGTCACCTCCTATATGTCCCACTGTACCAAATAATACCATCTAGTCAGGACCCTTCAACACCATGGCATCTAGAATGAGCTTGTGTTATGTAGGGTGAAGACTGGTTAAGTGACACTTTCTGATCATTTACCTTTTGCATAATTTTTTATATGGTGTGCCACACCCCCGGTGATGCCATAGCCACCTAACTTATTATTATTATTTTGTATATATCTATAATATATATATATATCAGTATATGTAACTCTGGGACACATGCGTCGTCGAGTACTATGGACATACACAAACAAAGCATCGTGTACCAGTTTGTGACACTACGACGTTGTGACGTTGGGACAAAGCGGCTTAGATGATGTTTTCGGGTTCACCGAAGACTGAATACTAACATGAGAATGAACACGATTGTTTGTGCTCTTTGGTAATGTACACGCATTACTGCTGTGTCGAGGGGCTTTGATCAGGTTCTACCGCCGCAGGGTCCTATGTGTGCATAGGCCACGCTAGCAGGTACACAGAGACAATGCATGTACGTTGAACTGAGTTCCTCACACACACAAACACACAAACACACAAACACACAAACACACAAACACACAAACGCATACATACAAGTGCGATGGAGGCGTAGGTGGGTGGGTGGGTAGGTGGGTGGGTGACACCTCCATGTGTGATCTATGTGCCACGAGGCATCCTATACAATATGCCACACGTTGCTCCCTCTCTCTCTCCTCTGTCTTCACCTCCTCCTCCTCCTCCTCCTCCTCCTCCTCCTCTTCCTCCTCCTCCTCCTCTGTCTGTTCATCCTTTCCTTTCTTCTTCGTCTCATTCTCTCTGGATGTGTTTTTAATCCTCTGTTCCCTCTGCAATGGATGCAAAGCCTCAGTTGCATGTTTTGAATAATTGTACACAAATGTAATACTCCTTTCTGTGTCTCTCTTTCTCCCTCTCTCCCTCTCTATCGCTCCCTCTCTTTCTCTCCCTCTCTCTGGCTCTTTCTCTCTTTTTCTATCTCTCCCTCTCTCTTTTTCTCCTTCTCCCTCTCTCTGTCTCTTTGTCTCCTTCTCCTTCTCCCTCTCTCTGTCTCTTTCTCTATCTCTCTATCTTTTCCTAGCTGCTTCCGCCATTCAAGCCTCAGGTGGCGTCTGAGACGGACACCAGGTACTTTGACGAGGAGTTCACAGCCCAGACCATCACAGTAACACCACCAGAGAAATGTGAGTCTCTCTCTCCCTCTTTCCCCCTGTCGCTCTATCTCTCTCTCTCCCTGTCCCCTTTTCTCTCTCTTTCGCTCTACCTCTGCTGCCATCTCTTTCTCTGTCTCTTTTTTCTCTCCCTATCTCTTTGTGTCTCTCCCTATCTCTTTGTGTGTGTGTGTGTGTGTGTCTCTCTCTCTCTCTCTCTCTCTCTCTCTCTCTCTCTCTCTCTCTCTCTCTCTCTCTCTCTCTCGCTCTCTCTCTCTCGCAAAGAAAATTCTATCTTTATCTGCGGGGGGCGTATTCAAGTTAATCAAAATGTAATGGAGGAAATGATTGTTTCTTTGCTGAATATCTTTCAGGTTGCACATCCATCCGCATTTATATTCATATCCGTCTTGTTTTTAACCGTTACAATCCGTGTCACCGTGCGAGTGAGCGGATGACAGGCGGTGATTTCCTCTTCTGTCACCGCCGGCGGGCACATTAGTGGAGGGAGATGTGTCGCCCACCGGAGAGCCCACCAGCCTTCTCCGGTTGGCTCCAGCTCATCTCAGATAGTCCCCTAGTCTTCTTACATCTGATACAGTACAGCGTCTGAATGATGGAAAAAGAGATCGTTAAGGTTGACCATTATTATGCGAAAAAGAAAATGCAAGGTGACACGAGGACTCGTGGCTGTGGCAGCAGTAACACCGATCGTATTCATCCTGTGTTCTCCAGTCGACGAGGACGGCATGGACTGCCTGGACAACGAGAGAAGACCGCATTTCCCACAATTCTCCTACTCCGCCAGCGGGCGAGAATGATGATGGTGGAGGTGGATGGCTTCCCCCCCCCGCGCGGGTGAACACCACCAGTACGACAACAGCTGGACTCCCCGAGGTCGTTCCCTCGCCACATACACACACACACACAGACGCACACACACACACACACACACACACACACACACACACACACACACACACACACACACACACACACACACACACACACACACAATCTGACCTGCCGCAGCAACTGAAGCAACCCACAGGATGGCGTCATTCCCTCCCCCCTGCCCCACCACCGACACCCCCTCCCTCTCTCCCACCCAAACCCCAGTTCGCCTCTTCATACTAACGAAACTTTACGGTTCCCCCCTTTGGACAAAAAACATTTTTTCACGGTTGCAAACCCCTCCTCTCCTCGCAGGCTAATTTAGACTCTTAGCGTGTTCGTCGGAAACTGTGATCAGTGGTTACCAAATGTCCATGGAAGTAAACGGGAGCTTCTCCGGAGCGCGGCCTGCTGTGCTTTGAAGTGACCTCTGCCCTTTCAACCCCGCCAATCACGCGCGCCCGTTGCCGACTAAGTAAACATCGCCCGATAGGTCAATAGCTGTATTTATATGACGGGGATAGGGAGCGCGCGGGGGGGGGGGGTTATTAATATATTATATTATTATTAATATATTTTAAATCTTTATTTAATCCAAACTGCCATCGCCGGTCGTCTCTCAGGCAGAAAATCGAACGAACGGACAGACAGACACACACACACACACACACAAGATTAGCAAACGCTAACCCACAAGATGCACCACAGCTCTGAACACAAATCCTTCCCCGAAACAGTGCTGGGATCGTTTGAGGCTGCCTGGTTTGGGGCGGAGCCGATATATATATATATATAAATATATATATATATATATATATATACTGTATATTTAGCGATGTCGCGAGCAAACACATTCCCAAGCCCCTCCCATCCGAACCCGGCTCAAGCAGGATTTGACTCAGGTTTTCTCAGTGCAATTCATGACCGTTGTTGCTGCTACTACTTGGATTATAAGTACTCCCACGACGACTACTATCGGTACCACAGTACTGCTCCTACTGCTACTACCACTGCTATTACTAATACCAGGTGCTACTCTTCTAAGCTTCAATCTGCAGGTCATATTACAGGCGCCAGCAAAACATAAACCACCTCTATAACCGTCTGTCGTACCTTTCCACTTAGACATGTACAGTATCAACTCTTACTTAGTGTACAACTTCGACTAGCGTGAGTCAACTTATGTTACGGATATATTATATTTTTGTGTGCGCGTGCAGTTTGAGTTGAGGCGTCCGGAGACGGGTTCAAAGGGCCACCTCAAAGCGCAGCAGTGCTCCAAGTCCGGAAGCTCCTGAACAACAAGCTTTACTACATCTCCCACAATGCTCCGTGGCCTGAGGAAGCTGTTTCCCTTTTGAATGTTCTCTCGCGTGAATTTTGAACTCCCCTCGAATTCAGAAGTGTCTCTCGTACCAAAAAAGGGAGACACCGTGGTACTGTGCATACATGAACGATAGCTTTACCTTAACATATCATTGTCATGGCTTGAGAATAGCATGCCAGTATTTCTCTGTTCATATGCAGACCAGGAAGCATTTCCACTAGGGTTGCCAGATTTGGCCCAAAGATTAGGAGGTCCATGAAGCGAGGGGCGTCGGTCAGAAACGTATCGAGACGTTTTGAGTCGAGGACCGCGATGAGGTGAATGGACCACACAATGCTAGCTAAACATATGTACAGTATGTCTGTGAATCGTTTATCAAAGATCATTTTTAAAAGAGATTATGGTTCCCTGTTAAGGTCTACAACCAATCAAACCATTATGGGCTACACCAACCGCAGTGGTGGCTGTAATATATACATGCTATTTATTGTTCTACTTATCAGTTTTGTATTTTCCTTTTTTTTGTATTGTTATTTTATTAAAAAAAAACATATTTTTAAATAATGCTTTCCGACCAGTTTTAGAATTGGTCATAAAAATAGGCACCTCAAAGGTGGGAAAAAAAAAGGCACTTAAAAAAGGCACTTAAAAAAAAAATGGCGGAAGAATGTAGGAGGGAACGAGGCCGTCCTGCTGCGCTGCTCGTCGCTGTGATCCTAGCATGTTTAGAATGTCCTTCCATCACGACCAAAACGTGCACAGCAACACGGAGACGCGGCGCACAGTAAAGACCGACTCCACCGACGACGGTCGCTGATCAATGATAACGACGATCAATGCTAGAAGGTTTTTGACTCCTCCACCTCCCCAGAAAACTAACCCGCTAAAACTAAATAAATAAAAGCTAAACGGTAACCATCTTGACTTGGTGTCACCCAGGGTTCCCTGCATTGAAGCGAATGATCTCAGTTTAACTTATGGTAAAATAAGTTTAGATGAGTGATTCATTGATTTTGGCCTTATCTTATACATCTTAGCACCCTCCCGTACTTATTAGAATATCCTCATAAACAACTTGGCGTAACGTTTCCAATGACACCACTGCCGTGAATGTGGTTGTCACAGGTACAGACTTCTAAGCTGATATATTATCGAGGGTTTTTTTTTTTTCTAAAGCTATTTTATTCAGTACAAAGAATGAGAGCAAAACACACCGTTGTTCTGCAGCATGACGGGCTGTTTTCAGGCAGCTGTGAGGGAGTACAGAGAGCAGGAGGACATTAAGGCACAAGAAGGCAACCTGGTAGGATTGTACTGTGGATGAGATGAGATGGGATGGGATGGGATGGGATGGGATGGGGTGGGATGGGATGGGGTGGGATGGGGTGGGGGTGGGGAGAGGTTGTTCAGCTGCTATCCTGTCTGTCTGTGTGCAGGAAGCATCCTAGAGAAGTACGGAGTTAGTGGAAAGTTGCATCGAAGGACTTGGGTGGCGAGGGTTGTTGTCGAAAAGAGTTTTAGAGGAGAGGAGCAAGGTGAACAGAGTGAGGCGTGGGGAGGGTCTACAAGGCCTTAAAAACTAAATAACACTCTTTAACACGGAGACTGTGGAGAAGGAGCGTCCACTACCGATTGTAAGGAGCACAGACTTGACTATTTCCCATGATCGGCAGGATGGAGAGGTCTAATCTAGGACTTAGTCTCGTGTAGATCTAGTCTAGTTATTGGACTAGTGTGGATCTAGGTCTTGTTCTAGTGCAGATCTAGTCTTTCCCTAAGTCTTGGTCTAGTGTTCTATCTCTAGGTCTTGGTCTAGTCTTGCCCTAGGTCTTGGTCTAGTGCAGATCTAGTCTAGGTCTTGGTTTAGTGCAGATCTAGTCTAGGCCTAGGTCTTGGTCTAGTCCATATCTAGTCTAGGCCTAGGTCTTGGTGGGGGGGGGGGGTCCTGTCTTTATTGTGTGCTGTCACTCCTCTAGTGTGGACTTTGTTTGCCTGTTGCTGTGCACTCATTATGTCTTCCAAGTCAGACCTCAGTCAGTCAATTATGATTTCAAATCATTTCACATTGTTTGTTCTCAAAATATTCTATCTTCCTGGTTTGTGTAAGGTTTTCTTATGGCTAACCAATAGCATAGCTTCATTTGAAGTTGGGAGGCTGAATTGTTTATAATGAAAAGACTTTAATGACAGATAAAGCTATAGAAAGCTATGTGTTTAGTCATGCACCTTAAGTTCAGAGTCTAGAAAATTGTTGATCTCTTTAAAGAAAATATTTGAAGCCATTGTTCACTAAGGTCTTCATTTAAAGTTGATGTAATGTTGACACATGTTTCAAATGGGGCAGAAATGGAGGAAAACTATCTGGCTAACAGATGGATAATAGATGAGCAGTTTGCTTGTATTAGGGATTAAAAGAAATGTATTCTGGATATTATTTATTTGAATGTTTATTTTGTATCTTTTAAATATGAATGGATAACTTGAATTTAAACTTTTTTTTAATTTATTTCATTGTAATTGTATTTTATGTTGCAGTTTGTCAGGGATTGTAGCTGTTTTCCATAATACAGTTGTGTGTCTTTTGTGAAATAATAATTTTCCATCTTCTGTAAAACCATAGGTAGCTGCATATCCGCTACTCTTGGTTCCATGTATGTATGTATGTATGTATGTATGTATTATTATTATTATTTTGAAATAGTCCTCTGCAAAGACGCTTTGTGATCGACAGTTTAAATGAATGCCGCCCGGCCTGCACACGAAAATAATCTGCTCCATATGTTAGAATCAGACCCGAGTCAAAGCGGTGCTTAGAACTCTTATGAAAAATACTCATCTGGGATTGATTAAGTCTGCCTGGCACACGCCGAAGAACACGAAGCGTTCAACCCTGCTGCTAAACCCCACTGGCTGTCCTGACTGAGATCAATCACACAGCGTTTGGATGGATTTCAGCTCTGGTTCGACCGCGGGTCTGTGTGCACAGCGAGCACTACGCTAGCATCATCTGCAACGCAAGCTCTCGACACCATCAACTAATCAGTAGAACTAATCAGTAGAAACCAGGATTCATAAAGTAGCACTTTTTACTTCCCTTGTGTTCATATACAGTATGTTTTTGGAGAATCTGATTCAGTTCTGCTTAAAAGAAAGATTAAAAGGGTTTCTGTATTTATTTCATCATTTTTTTTTCTTCTTCTTTAAAAAAAAAAGGGGGATTTGATTTCTCAATTGAAACCACTGTTGTTCTTTGGTGTGGCTCTAGAAAGATCTGACCCTTGGCAAGACCACGGCCGTTCTGCCCGTTTTGCTCAACCAGGCAATGATTGGTACTGGGAGTATATGTTCCTTACACACACACACACACACACACACACACACACACACACACACACACACACACACACACACACACACACACACACACACACACACACACACACACACACACACACACACACACACACACACACACAGAACCCATCGCTATAACGATTCATCACATCTTACTTTGGGTTCTCATACTCTGATGAATGTGGATGTCATAAAAATGAATTAGTTTATTTCCAGCTAAATGGAGGGGAAAGGAGGGTGCATGCAGGGTGGAGGGTAATGCTTTAAATCATCGTCACCTTCAGTATTTAACCATACGCTCAAACATCACAATCCAACAAAAGCTTTCACTTTCAGTTTCTCATTTTCAATTCTATTTGGATTTAGTGCAGGGATTCTCCTCATGAGTATTTTATTTAACGTGAGTGACAGTGATCATTCCTGAGCTGCTAACATCTGAACTGTGTCTTTCATGGAGCTAATACGACTCTAGCTGTAGGATGCAGCTCTGATATGTACTCCACACATGCCTCCGAAGAATCATATTATAACGGGTCTTATAGCATTTTAGAAGCATTTTAGAAGCATGAAATTGTCCTATTCATAAAAAAACTAAACTACGGCCAGTAGTAGGAGAACGAGATAAAGAGATTAGGGATTCCCTCTTCATGTCTGCCGCTAAACATCTCACATTTCACGGAGATCATCATCTGCTGGACAGACTTGGTTCCCTGCAGGATTACATCGTAACAGAGGCATCAGCTGTGTGTGTGTGTGTGTGTGTGTGTGTGTGTGTGTGTGTCTATTACCAGCCAATGGAAACCAGATGTTCACACTTGCTGTAAGTATAGGGAACCCCCCCCCAGTGGAACCAAAACAACACACACACACACACACACACACACACACACACACACACACACACACACAATACTGAGAAGACTGCTTCAAACTAAATGAAGACATCTCTCTCTCTCTCTTCTCTGTCTCTCACCTAATTACCATCCACAGCAACAGAGGCTGTTTGGACCTCACCCTATAAGTATGTTATTGTTTTCTACACGCACCACGTAACCAATAGGGACGGCAGTAGCTCAGGAGGTAAGATTGGTTGTTTGCGAGTGGATGGTTGCTGGTTCAATCCCTGGGCTCCGCCTAGTTAAGTCTCGAGGTGTCCCTGAGCAAGACACCACCTAACCCTAACTGCTCCTGACGTGTTTGTTGGGGAGTGTGGAGGTAAGACCCAGGCGCACAGCAATGGAGGAGGCGTAAGTTCGGGTTCAAGCCCAGAGGGGCGGTTTAATTAAGTGCCACAAAGTAATGGAGGCAGGGTGAGGGCTCTGCGGGTTGGCTCAACTCAGCAGGGGGGGGGACCGGGATGCTGGAGGGATGAGAAGGAGAAGGAGGGTGAGTGATAAAGATCACAGGTAAGGCAAACAGGGTTGGCACAACAACTGCGTGAAGTTTAGTTGGCGAGAGAAGAAAGTAGGCTAAAGGCTATACGTTTACCACCGGTTGTTTATGGTAAGATCTGGCGCTGAGTGGAGTGGAGTGCAGACCGGGTTCTTGTAGGGGTTTGAAGGTGATTGAAGACAAGAGACAGGTGCGTGATTGGGATGACGAGGCAGGTGAGCAGGAGCCGTGCTGTGGAAGCGTCATCGATGCTCCGCCGTTGCGCACGAGCCGACGTGCTGGGAACGTCGGGATCCGACTCAGAGAGGTGAGAGAAGTGGGGAGGAGCCTGCCGAGAGGACAGGGCCGGCGGGGGACGGGGAACGTGAGAGCCTGGTAACCAGGGGGAACTCAGGGGGACGTGAGAGCCTGGTGGCCAGGGGGGGAACTCAGAGGAACGTGGAGAGCCTTGGTGGCCAGGGGGGAACTCAGGGGAACGTGAGAGCCTGGTGGCCAGGGGGGAACTCAGGGGAACGTGAGAGCCTGGTGGCCAGGGGGAACTCAGGGGAACGTGAGAGCCTGGTGGCCAGGGGGAACTCAGGGGGATGTGAGAGCCTGGTGGCCAGGGGGAACTCAGGGGGACGTGAGAGCCTGGTGGCCAGGGGGGAACTCAGGGGAACGTGGAGCCTGGTGGCCAGGGGGAACTCAGGGGGAACGTGAGAGCCTGGTGGCCAGGGGGGAACTCAGGGGGACGTGGAGAGCCTTGGTGGCCAGGGGGAACTCAGGGGGAACGTGAGAGCCTGGTAACCAGGGGGAACTCAGGGGAGCCGGAACGCCGTATGCCCGGTCCGAGGCGGCGCGCAGAGAAGCGCGAAGGGCGCGTAGCAGGAGGGGAGAGGGGCGGATGTGGAGGTGAGGACGGGCGAGCCGTAACAGTGTTGGTTGTTACCTTGCATGGTTGACACCGCCGTCGGTGTATGAATGGGTGAATGTGAGGCGCTGTATAAATGCAATCCATTTACCACGCGGTCGGTGGCTTGTATATAAATGAATGTTTCTCTGCTCTAGCATTTCCCACACTCAATATTATGCACACAGGCAGGTCTACACAGGCATTATTCTAAGAAAACTCACAAAAAAGAAAATAAATATGGGTCTAGTCTAGCGGTGGGGAGCTGCAGCACCAGGATCCACACACGCCTCAAACATCTGCACACCGACCAGCTGCTGGCTTTTCTGTTTCATGTGTAAAGTCGGTGGGCAGCTGCTGTGCGCACAAAAACACGTACAAGGAGAAGTTAATTTAAAAAATATATATTTATTTGTTTCACATTTTATGAAAGCAAGAAGCTAAAAGTTGAGTCAATTCCGCAGAACAAAGGGTTAGAACGTCGGACCTGTGCGACCCTCTGTGTGTATGTGTGTGTGTGTGTGTGTGTGTGTGTGTGTGTGTGTGTGTGTGTGTGTGTGTGTGTGTGGACAGACCGATGGACGGCGTGTCTGGATGATGTGTGTTTACCGTGTCAACATCATCAGGTCGGCGTTTGTGTGAGTGTGTCAGCCTGTACATGTTTACACTGTCAACATCTGTTGACGCATCACGATGGACGTATTGTGCTATGATGCATGAGTATGTGCATGTGTGTGTGCATGTGTGTGTGCATGTGTGTGTGTGCATGTGCGTGTTACGCCGTCATGACAGCATAAAACGCCATCTTTAGGCGTAATTGTGACCCCTTTGGCGTTCCATACAAGTGTGTGTGTGTGTGTGTGTGTGTGTGTGTGTGTGCGTGTGGGCATGTGTATGTGTGCGTGTGTGTGCATGTGTATGTGTCTGTGTCTGTGCATGTGTGCGCGCTCCTCCTATGCGCGGGGGTCCACGTTGACGGCGTGTCTCTCCTGCATCAGCTGGTTCTGTTTGACCAGCAGCTCACACACCTGCTGGGCGCTGTACTGACAGTGGCGGTCCAACTGCTGCAGCCTGCAACACACACACACACACACACACACACACACACACACATACACACACACCACCACATATAGACATGCATTAACACAAGGAGGTCACAAAGGACACTCACACAAAACACATGCTTGCAAAAGACACACACACACACACACACACACACACATCAACATACAAGTGTGATGTGTTCACATGTGTTTTGTATGTATGTATGTTTATTATAGCTGACAGTGTATTCTCTGAATGTGTGTTCAACTCAAGTGGGCAGATGGGAGAGAGAGAGAAAGTTGAGTCAGAGTGTGTATGGTGGTGGTGGTGCACCGGTTTTGAATCTGAATCCAGCGCTGGTCATTAAGGGGACATCCCAATTAGCGGGGGTCCCTTCCAGCCCAGTCGGAGGGGCCCGCAGCCTCCTCCGGCTCCTGGAGACAATGGGCCCTTTCAATGGGCCCTCTGGGGATGAGGGGGCCGCAGCACCACCTTGTGTGTGTGTGTGTGCGTGTGTGTGTGTGTGTGGTGGATGTGGGATCTGCAGCTGGGATCTGGGTGGTTGAAATATTGTTAGTGTGTGTGTGTGCATGTGTGTATGTGTGGGGGTGGGAGGGGGGGGTCTATGGTGGCATGTATGCAATATAGTTCCCACCGGCTACCCTGATATTTATTCAGTTCAGCCATTCACTCGTCTGCACCCTCAATGGCCTCAATGCACACAAACACACACACACACACACACACACACACACACAAAGAGACACACACACACACAGGGACACACACACACACACACACACACACACACGTGGGGAGAGAGGGGTTTATATTCTACTCTGTAAGGTCTTGTGTCTCAGATCGACGTGCATCACACGTCGATCAAAGTGGGCAAACGGGCATCCTGTTGCCGTGCCAACAGGCAGGGGTCTACACTGAAGTCAGAGATGGACCGAGGAGGAGACGACACAACAAGGAACCATGGAGTGTGTGTGTCCCTGTGTGTGCGTCGCTGTGTGTGTGTGTGTGTGTGTGTGTGTGTGTGTGTGTGTGTGGGTGTGTGTGTGTGGTGTGTGTGTGTGTGTGTGTGTGTGTGTGTGTGTGTGTGTGTGTGCCCTGCTGGTTCTCCTGGCAGCCGCAGCGCCATCTGTCTGTGACGGGGGGGGCGTGCACATCCAAGTCTCCCTCAAACGCCTGTAAATCCTCTCCACCTTGAACGTCAGATCTCCCAATCAAATCCCTCACTCTGCACCCCCCCCAACAAAAAAAAAAAACCAAAACCATATCTCCCCCCCCCCCCCCAATTCTTATTCTCACTTATCTCCAGATTACCAACAACCACAACCTCTCAGCATCCCAAAGGTGAAGCAACAATGAACTCCCTGGAAGAGACCTTGTATCTCAATAGGATCTTCCTGGCTAAATAAAGGATAAATAAATACAAACAAATACAACATAAATCCAGGGATTTCTTTATTGTCTGTCTCCCTCTGTGCTCTCTTCTGCTTTTAAACGCTCTTTATTTTTCTTGTATTTTATTTATTTTTTTCTTCCAACCTTCCGTTCCAAGCCCAGGGCATTCTGGACAGCTTGCCCCAGCGCCAAGGGGTGGGAATGGGGGGGTGGGCTGGCTGGCTGGCTGGCTGGAGGGGAGGCCACCCTGCTGCTCCGGAGGCCGGGGACGAAGCCTCCCCCTCACTTGGCAGCCGCTGCCTGCTGCCAGGCTGCCCCGGCTGGGCAGCAACACTCACCAGCCGCCCCCCTCCCCTCCCTCCGCCTCCTTTTTTTCTCTCTCCCTCCTCCCTCCTCTCCCTCCCACACTGCGCAGCAGTACAGCAATGCACAGCAGGGCGTCGCTGCGTCACGCATGTAGATAACACACACACGCACACACACACACACACACACACACACACACACACATGTGCACACTCGCGGCATCCTGCTGAGAGTAGGGAGAGACGCAAATGGCGTGCTACGCACTTCACATAGAAGCTACCGCCGACACATACATCAGACGCAACAACACATGGCATTAATACACGCACACACACGCGCACACACACACACACGCACACACACACACACACACACACACAAACAATGCAGTAAACAACAGATCACAAACAACACCTGTTCGGGAGCTGTAAATCTGTATTAAGAACTTCTGCGCTAAACAGAAGCCCCGCGACGCGCCACAATAATACCCGCCGCACTCGCACCTCGGCAGCTCTGAGCCCCACGCGCACCGGAGCCGACGCGCCCGCATCGCGCTTTCAGGAGGATCACCACCACGACACGCAGGGCTGAGAACGCCCCTCCTGGTACGAGCAGGAAGTCACAGAACACTGCAGCGTCCAACAACACCAACAAAAAAAACGCATTTGCTGGGAACGGTGGTGGCGGTGGCGGTGGCGGTGGTGGTGGTGGTGTTTCCTCAACTTGTAAACAAACAATAAGTATTGTGTGTGTCTTCTGTGGGAGACAAGTGGTCTATTGTTTGTTTGCTGGTAACGTTTCTGTCGCAGTGCATCCAAAAACCATGATAGTATGACAAATTGAGAAGCTGTGGAACTACGACCGTATAAACGAGAGATTCTAGATGATTCTCTTATTGAAGCGTGTGCGGGTTCGAGTTTGAGTTGAGCGTGTTCGAGTTCGAGTTAAGTACGTTACTGCACAACGCCACCAGCATCTCTGGTAAACAAGCGAGCTTGTCTGCGTGCCAGCCAATCGCGGCAGGCCAGTAAGTGTGCCAGCCAATCAGAAAGGGGCCTGGTAAACTAAGTCAGCCAGGGCGTGCCCCTGCATGGTGACCGCGCTGTCGGCTGGTTGTAAGCAGGCTGATGTGACACATTTGGTTGACGACCCTGTCACATGTAAAACACACACATCGTTCACCCTGTGTGCGTGTGTATGTGTGTTGTCTGGCCAGAACACAAAACCTCTGGCCTTCTTATATGAGTGAGTCTCTCTCTCTCTCTCTCTCTCTCTCTCTCTCTCTCTCTCTCTCTCTGTCTGTGTAATCCACTCCTGGCCTTGTGTCGCCTAGCATGGTACACAAGGGAGGTGTGTGTGCGCGTGCGTGCGTGCGTGCGTGTGTGTATGTGTGTGTGTGTGCGTGTGTGTGTGTGCGGGCGATTAAGGTGGCGCTACTTCCTGCAGATGAAGTCAAAGCCAATAACTGTTGTCCATCTACTGGCACACTCATTAATTACGCCTTAATACGGCTTAGCGCCGGGGCATTGTCGCACACACACACACACACACACACAAACACACAGAGAGAGACACACACACACCCTCCTACTTTGATGCTGCCGCAGGATAAAGCTTAGACATAATTGTGCTGGGAATGCCCATAAGTGGACAGTTAACAATGAGCTAATGAATAAATTAACGGAGGTTTTCAGTCTGTCTGCTTCTGACACAGTCACAGGAAAAACACACACAGAGTCTGCAGAGATCCCTCCAGCGCTCTGCTGGCTGGGGGGGGGGCGACCAGGAGGTTACTGAAGGGATAAGGGAGGGAGGAGAACGGGGGTGGGGGGTGGGGGGAGTGAGGGGGTGCCACCCCGCTGACCCGGTGAAAGGACACCATCTGCTGGACCATCACTGTGGACCGACCCGCTGGCCACAGGTAACGCCGGGGCACGGGGTGAGACGGGCAGATGTACACACACACACACACACACACACAACACACACACACACACACACACACACACACACACACACACACACACACACACACACACACACACACACACACACACACACACACACACACACACACGTTCCCATGATGCTTTGCTGCTGCAGTCCCGTACTCAGCACCCAGCATAGGATACCAAGGGAGTCCTCGGCTCACCTCACCCTGACCTCTGACCTTTGAGCTAAGCTATCACATTGAACCCGATGCATCAATGTATAAAAGCACAAAGTCTTGTAGGTCCTATGCATGCATTAATGACACAGGTCAATGTATGATTTAGTACAGTGCATTTGTTACATATAGCGCCTATAAGTTTTCCCAAATAAAAGCAACCCGCAATATTACATGTCAGAACTGATCGGCAGCAAACCGGGTCACAGCAATGTTTTCAAATGAGGATCACATGAGATTGACGAACTACACTATCGTATTATCAGCCCTGTACGTGTGAGAGACAGAATACAAACATTTTGAGGACAGCCAGCGTTGTGACGTGCGTTCAGCAGGTGTGTGTGTGTGTGTGTGTGTGTGTGTGTGTGTGTGTGTCTTCTGCTCACGGGCAGACATTACAACAGTAGCTACGGTGCTGCTTGGACGAGCATCAAAGTTATTTCCCCTGACGTACAGATCATCAAACTCATGCCACCGCACCTCTCCTGAATGGGAGATTAATTACGCACACACACACACACACACACACACACACACACACACACACACACACACACACACACACACACACACACACACACACACACAACCACAACATCTTCCACCGTTCACTGTGCAGTACCTGTCGGTTGTAGCCCAAAGCGAGTGTCTAATTGTGTGTGTGTGTGTGTGTGTAGTTAAAGTAAAATACAGAGTCAGTCAGAGTAGGGAGAGAAGAGAGAGAGAGAGAGAGAGAGAGAGAGAGAGAGAGTGAAAGAGAAATTAATTAATTATCAGAAGAAAAAATATGCGACATGAGGGAAACAGGAAAATATTTAAATAAAATACGACGACACCACTACTTCTTAAGCATCCAACGGCTTTGCAGACATATGTTGTTTGCCTGTGTGTGTGTTTCTGTGTATATGTTTATATGTGCATATGTATGCGTGCGTGCAAATATGAGCTAAATTCTGATGCCATCAAACATAACCAATTACCATATAATACACACAATCTGCCCCCAGACACACACACACTCTCTCTCTCTCTCTAAAAAGTATTTGGACCATGGAAAAAAAATTGCTGCACTAATAATAATGGACCATACTCACTAGTTTTTGCAAATCCCTTTCCGATGCCTGCGAGCCAAAGACAAGACCTTAGTCTGGTTGAAGTGAACAGTGCCCCCTCCACGTGATTCACACATCACGGCTTCTTCCTGGTCTTGGTGGCTCCAGCGTGTGTGTGTGTGTGTGTGTGTGTGTGTGTGTGTGTGTGTGTGTGTGTGTGTGTGTGCGGGGGCGTGAGGGGGGTCCAGCTGTGAGGTGGTCCTCTTGGACATACACCTGTGCCCACCTCTTAGCTTAGACCTCAGATCTGAAACACCAGCGTTGTCTTCCTAACTGGAGACAGATTCTCTGCTTTATTTGCTTCCGTGGCTTCGACCAGCGCGCAGGCGATGGCTGGCGGCCAACTGGCATATTTTAGCGTTTTTAATAAAAAAAATGTGCTACCATGTACAAAACTGTTGAGTGTTACACATGTTTTTGCAAATGTCTCTCTGGGTTGAATTATCTGGAAAATGTCAATGCCGCGACCTGATTGGCTCAAGCAATCTGAGCTGTTCTGTTGCTGACTCTGCCCCCCCACGCGCACAGCAGGCGACCGCTAGCTTTAGCTGCACGTGAGCTAGCGCCGCGGCAACACACCTGAGGAGCACCTGAGCCAAAAACTCTAAAAGGTGGACTTTATGGATAGGATACAAACTGTGAATTAAATCATATTATTATTGTTACGAGGTAGTGCCGGGATGGATGGAAATGGAACGGCTACGGGCGCACACGCATGCACATGCACACACACACAATCACACAGAGACACACACTGTCACATACACACACACAATCACACAGACACACACACTGTCACATACACACACAATCACACAGACACACACACTGTCACATACACACACAATCACACAGACACACACACTCACAAGTTGAAAGGTACTTTTTGAATGAAAATGTATTATTATTATTATTATATACCGTATTATACACAATAATAGAACACTAGAGCTCTCTCTCTGTGTGTGTGTGTGTGTGTGTGTGTGTGTGTGTGTGTGTGTGTGTGTGTGTGTGTGTGTGTGTGTGTAGAGTTGGGGGTCTGTGTTAGGGAATGCAGGCAGACTGCCTCGGTTTGCATGGATAAAATAATAACTGCTAGGGGCACAAAAGACTCATTGGCAGCTGCCTTCCAACACCCCCCCCCCCCCCCCCCCCCACACACACACACACACACACACACACACACACACACACACACACACACACACACACACACACAACACACACACACACAACAGGCACCACATCACTTCCACTCCACCATACAGACCATGTATGTTGTGTGTGTGTGTGTGTGTGCGTGTGTGTGCCAGCCTCAGGCCTCTCTGCACCCCCCCCCCCCTCCCCCTCCCCCTCAACAGCAACCTGTCAGGCCAGTTGTTGTGCTTGCTAACATGTGTATTTTAATAGCTGCATGCTGGGCCGGGGGGGGACGCCGTCGCGCATGCAGTAAAACTAAGAACAGTTGACCTGTGAACCCCCTCTTCCCACACCCTCCCCCTCTCCCCCCCGCCTCTGGAATGACTGTAGTTCTTCAGAATACAAATCTATGCACATTTGGATCTGTTCCTCTTTCAGATAGATAGATTGAATATGCTGTAAGAACTCCATACTGAGAATCTGCATCTCTGACCAGACTCCGCCTCCTCGCCTTCAGAATTGACCAGACTAGCATTATAAACATCATACTTCATCAGACGCATGTGTGTTAAGTGCAATCGAAGTCTTCAAGCAGACAGACGACCCCCCGAACCGCTGTCCTGTTGGCCGCGCGAGGACCCCCCACCTCCCCCCCGCCCCCCAGCCATGTTTCCGGAGGTTAGTCCGTCTCAAAAGGTAAGTCCGGG
>PIJE02000340.1:73821-91801 GCA_002895965.2 Coryphaenoides rupestris
AATGTGTGTCAAAGAATAAAATTGGGGGGGAAATTAGAAAGAGAAGGAAGAAATAAAAGAACAAGTGAAAAAAAGAAGGAAAAAAGACAGCACAGCCGGGACGAATGAGAGAGAGAGAGGGGGGGAGGGGGAGAGAGGGGAGAGAGAGAGAGAGAGGGGGTGGAGAGAGATGGGAGAGAGAGAGGGAGAGAGAAAGAGAGAGAGGGAGAGAGAGAGAGAGAGAGAGAGAGGGGGGAGAGAGAGGAGAGAGGAGAGAGAGGAGAGATGGAGGGATGAGAGAGGGAGGGAGAGAGAGAATGAAAGAGAGAGGGAGAGAGAGAGAGAGAGAGAGAGAGAGAGAGAGAGAGGAGAGAGAGAGAGAGAGAGAGAGAGAGAGAGAGACAGAGAGAACACAAGCTGCTGTTTCAAAGCATTTCCTAGTTAATTGTTCCTCTCTTCTTGTTCACTGCCACATCCTCATCCACAGGCAGGCAGGGGCCCCACAGGGGCCTCACGGGGGCCCCCTTTTTGAACAATCCAAAGCTGGACTTTCATCAGTGCTTTAAAACAGTCCAGTCTCCACATTCCTCACTGCCCAACATATGTCTGTTCTTTAAAAAAAAACAGAAAAATTAACTACAATGGCCAGCGTTAGGAATGAGGCAGAGCACCTGCGCCAGCATGCTGCTACAATAGCAACAAACAGCCTGGAATACAGGGTCACGCGTCTGGACCTTTTACTCTTCCATTTGTGTTCCATTTTGTTTTTGTCCTGCTATCCCATCATTTGATGACATTCACTGATGCAGTAATGGAATTTTAACCATTTTAATGACTACAGACATTACTCAATTGACAATAATTCCATTATTTCCATTTCCATTACAATAATTGAATAGTATAAATAATATGTAATAATAATAGTATAATTGAATAGTATTGTACTACAACCAAATCATATCATTAACTTATTTGTTTGGAGAGCTAGTGAAGTCATCAGTATCATTTGTCATTTGATTCATTTGAGTCATTTGATTTCTCAGCATAGCATGATGGCATGATAGAAGGGTTTTTTGGCGCTAATGCTGCACACTGAGAAATAATGTGGATACATCCCATTTAAAAATTCACAAATGCCTGAAACAAAAACAAACACACACACACACACACACACACACACACACTGAATGAAAGTTTGGTCAGTGGTGGAAAAGTTGCAGGAAGAATGCTAATTAAAAAGAGAAGCTTTGAAGGCGTCTGGCCTTGCGTAGGCCCACAAGAACCCTAGGACACAGAGACGACGCTAAACTGGCACCAGATATACACACACACACACACACACACGGGCAGAGAGAGAGAGAGAGAGAGAGAGAGAGAGAGAGAGAGAGAGAGAGAGAGAGAGAGAGATTGTCTTACACACTTTCTCTGTCTCACTGTCTGTCTCTCTCAGCCCTGTAGTCCCACCCCCAGCAGGTGGGTATTCTGGCCCTCCCAGTGAGGAGCAGGGGGAGGGGGGGTAGACATGTCGGGATTGAACCCATATGGTCCCTGGGTAGAGCCAGCCTTGCCCTGGGCCCTGGACATGCCCAGCTGGACCAAGAGACTGGTCTCCTCTTAATGAGCTCACAGCTCACTCTGTCAACACACACACACACACACACACACACACACACACACACACACACACACACATCCAAGCAATCAAACGAAGAAAAAGGTTGGAGGAAAAAAGAGGGAGAAGGAGAGAGAAGAAAGGAGAGAGAGAGATACAGGGAAGAGAGAGAGAGAGAGAGAGAGAGAGAGAGAGAGAGGAGAGAGAGAGAGAGAGAGAGAGAGAGAGAGAGAGGAGAGAGAGAGAGAGAGAGAGAGAGAGAGAGAGAGAGAGAGAGAGAGAGAGAGAGAGAGAGAGAGAGAGAGAGAGAGAGAGAGAGAGAGAGAGAGAGAGAGAGAGAGAGAGAGAGAGAGAGCCAGACGATGGAGAGAGAGAGAGCCACGCTGCATTTTGGAGAGCAAGAAAGCTAATTACCGGCTCGTCTGCCGGGGAGGAGGAGAGGAGGAGGCAGCGGCGTGGGCTACTTAAAGGACAACCCCTTACCCACCCCCCAGCCCCCTCCCCCTCCCCCTCCCCCCTCCTCCCTGCCCCCCCCCCAACCCCCCACCCCCACCTCTCTGTCTCCTGCTGGGCTCTGATGTCAGCTCTCTTTAGACAACACGTGTGCCCGCCGTACGCGCCAGAAAACAAACTCTTTGTTTAGCCACGCTGTTCCCTCTCTACATCCATCAAGCCATCTATCCATCATACACACAGACACACACACACACACACACACACACACACACACACACACAGATATACACACACACACACACACACACACACACACATCACGACACACACACACACACACACACACACACACACACACCACACACATATACACACACAGACATGCACACACACACACGCACGCACACATATACACACAGATATGCACACACACACACACACACACACACATGCACGCACACACACACACATGCACGCACACATACACACACACACACACACACACACACACACACACACAGATATGCACACACACACAAACAAACAATCTTTGTTCAGCATACCAGCAGGCTGCCTAGTTTAGTGTGTGTGTGTGTGTGTGTGTGTGGAGAGAAGGGGGGGGGCGGGGGCTCAGGTAAATTAAAAGCGAGCGGATTGAGGCAGAGCACAGGGAGGGAGAGAGGGAGGGAGGGGGGGGAGATGAGGGCTATCCAGATGGTGCACCAGATGTGCAGGCAGCAGCAGCAGCAGCAGCAGCAGCAGCAGCAGCAGCATCGGCAGCACTATCGGTGGCGGTGGCGTCAGCTCGGCGTGCGCGGGCAGACAGAGAGCTCAGCGGCGGGATCTGTCTCTCCTCTGTTTTCGTTTTGCGTTCTTTTTTATTTTATTTATTTTTTTTTTGCCTTCGCCACCGACCGCCAACCCAGAACTCAACACCTCGCCAGGTGGCACACAGAGTTCAGCACCATCAGCACCGAGGATGTTCACTTACTGCAGAGGTGTTGGGAGGGGATGTTGTTCAAGACTTGGAATTGGGTCTTTAAAAGAAATAAAAAAGAACCAGGTGCTTCTATTTGGACAGCACCATCGATTGCTTGGTGAAATGTGACGCTGTTATGCAGAGCCTCAATACATTAACATTTACATTGAGGGCATTTGGCAGATGCTTTTATCCAAAGCGACTTACAAAGAGTACATTTGTTGAAGGAGAGGCAGCAATATATCACTGTGGTACCTGAAGATAAGAATAGAGCTGTTCTAGAGCATTCATATTTACGAGACGAATAGAACGAGTTTCATAATTGCTAGGTTGCCTGCATAATAGCTGGGATAAGAGCAGAGGTGCCATTCTGAGCGTATTACCAACATTTAAGGACATACAATATGTTAAACAATGCTAAGTACTATTAATAATGCCAATACATTTGCGTAAAACAATCAAACGGTGGCATTATTTCCTCCACCTGCACTTCCCACGTTGGCGCTTGGGTGGAGGAGGATATCTCTAACAGACAGGAAGTCAGGTGTGGCTTTACCGCACCACCGCTGCGGTCTCAAAGCACACCGCATTCAAGCAGGCAGCCGCGTGATGCTGAAGGCAGCGTTTCACACCGTGAGCTCCTTCCCACTCTCATAACATTGGGTGAGACTCGAGGCACATAGTTCTGTGTTTGTTCAGTATTTTGACATCCAACATCTAATAAATGTTACATTTCCTTGACAGTCGTTTACTTTTTGTCAGGCAACCAGCGTGCCTGAGCTTAATGTTCCAACCAATAACAGAATAACGCTCCAGCCAACACAGCTGGCTGCTTTTGCATAGTACAGTACATAGTACTGCGTCATTCATAGTGCATAGTACTACGTCATTCATAGTGCATAGTACAGTACATAGTACTGCGTCATTCATAGTGCATAGTACTACGTCATTCATAGTGCATAGTACAGTAAATAGTACTGCGTCATTCATAGTGAATAGTACTACGTCATTCATAGTGCATAGTACAGTACATAGTACTGTGTCCTTCATAGTGCATAGTACTGTCCTTCATAGTGCATAGTACTGTGTCCCTCATAGTGCATAGTACTGTGTCCTTCATAGTGCATAGTACAGTACATAGTACTACGTCATTCATAGTATATTGTACAGTACATAGCACAGTACATGGTAATTAATCATTCATAGTATATTGTACAGTGTGTTATACATAATACATAGCACAGTACTGTTTCATAAGTAGATGTGCATTGTGAAAGGAACAGCAGTGCAGCTGTGTTTCAGCCAAAAATGTGCGAAACGAGAATTTGGACAATATTGACGAATATCTAACTGTTGTTTATCTAACTATTGTTTTACTACAAAATGCGTATGAAGCTGAACGCATATAAGAAAGTACTCTTGAGGGGCGGCTGTTAAGAATGTTATGGCAGGTCCGGGTCTTGACCCCCTCACCCGTCTCACCATCCGCGTCACCACCCGTCTCACCACCCGCCTCACCACCGGTCTCACCACCCGCCTCACCCACCTTGGTGCTCGTGCTGCAGCTCCAGTTGCTGGGCGTGTGCGGCCAGCTCGCTCTCCCGCCGGCGGGCAGATGTGCGCACAGACTCCATGTCCTCGCCGTGGCAACGATCTGCGCTCTCCTTCTCCTGCCTGGAGGGGCGGGAGAGAGAGAGAGAGAGAGAGAGAGAGAGAGGAGAGAGAGAGAGAGAGAGAGAGAGGAGAGGGGGAGAGAGAGAGAGAGAGAGAGAGAGAGAGAGAGAGAGAGAGAGAATTATTATGTTAATTTAAATTATGTGATATTCACATGACGGAAAAGAGGGAGTTTACTAATTTTATTTAAGTTTATACCACAGGTTTGTTGAAAAATGTTAAATAACTATTGGACGGAAGAATATTTTTATTTCAGCCGATAAAGCAGATAAAACCCAAAGGTACATTATATTCCCATACTTATATGAAATGGGGACACAAAACAGATAAAGGACAATACAGGTACAGAGAGAGAGAGAGAGAGAGAGAGAGAGAGAGAGAGAGAGAGAGAGAGAGAGAGAGAGAGAGAGAGAGAGAGAGAGACAGAGACAGAGGACAGAGACAGAGAGAGAGCGAGAGAGATGGTCGACCCGGGGAAGAGAGAGTTAGTTGGAGGGATAATGGAATGGCAGCGGCGGAGACACAGGAGGGGTGGAAGGGTAAAGGAGTCAGGCCCTTGTCAATGCCCAGACCCCTGAGTGATACTGCAGCTGTCCACCACACACACACACACACAAAGACACACACACACACAAAGACACACACACACACACACACGCACGCGCGCACACACACACGCACACAGACACACACGCGTGCAAAAGCAAAGTGGGAACAGCCCATAACGACGCCGAAAGCCCAACAGGCAAGGTTTAATGGAGCGATTGTTTAGGATAAAGATGAGCATTGTCATGTGAACAGTGTGCCGCATGGCCCATTAAGGTCCATTACGCCCACAGGTAATCTTGTTGCTCCGCACCTCTGACGCCCTCCGACCGCCGTCTTGTCCCCCATCAACCTGCCCCTCTCTCTTTAATCTTTAAGCTTTTTTATTTTTTCCAACGGAAACATTCGGGGGTCGACTTTGACGACGGGAGCCTATTCCGTGGCAAGACTTCGGTCGTAAAATAGGTATTACGCCGTTACTTCCGTTACTTGGACGGGAACGGGCGAGAATGCAGAACAAAAAAACAGATTACACTTTGTCGACGCCTACGTTTTTTCATACCTAAATGAGCACTAGATGGGCACAATTGTGGTGAAACGGAAAGCTACCCGACAACAACAACCACCATGACAACAACAACAACAACAACAACGGTGGCAGTGAACCGCCAAAAAAAAAGTCGAAGAAAAGAAAGGCAACAAACAGGACTCTTCCTGGAGTCCAAAGGCGCTAATGAAGAGAGAATTCACCAGTTTTAAGTGAAAACTTTTCTTCCCCACAGCGCTTGGCCAGCATCTCTAAAGTGACCGCGTCTGTCCACTCCAGTTTTGTGTGTGTGTGTGTGTGTGTGCATGTGTGTGTGCATGTGAGTGCATGTGTGTGTGTGTGTGTGTGTGTTCTCCTGCTGTCCTGCTGTCTGGGGTGTGAAAGCGGGTGGCGGGTTTGCAGGGGACACCAGGAGTGAGTGTGTGTGTGTGTGTGTGTGTGTGTGTGTGTGTGTGTGTGTGTGTGTGTGTGTGTGTGTGAACCCCCGCTGGGTTTGAACAGCAGTCGGAGCCACCAAAGCACACACCAGCGCCCAGCGGGAGACGGCGGGAAGGTGGCGCCAGCCATTTGGTCCTGCGAGAGGTTCCAGGGGGGGGGGGGGGGGGGGGGGGGGGTGGGGGGGGATGTGTGTGTTAGTGTAGCGGGTGTGTGCATCGCCGGGGTGCGCGTGTGCGTTTCGTGTGTACCATCCCATGTCTGTGTGTGTTGGGGCGAAGGAGGAGGAGGAGGAGGAGGAGGGGGGGGGGAGGTGTTTACCCACCAATTAGCATTAGACGGTGAGCCAGAAAGTTCCAGCAGTGAGGAGTGATGGGAGGAGGAGGAAGAGGAGGAAGAGGAAGGATGTACAACTCGAAGATTTCTTTTTTTCGGGTGTGTGTGGGGGGGAACTAAAAAACAAAACTGAACATGAAACACTTTCATTGTGTGTGTGTGTGTGTGTGTGTGTGTGCACATGCCTGCTTGTGTGTGCGTGCATGAATGTGCGTGTGAGAAGTCTTCGATTCAAGGAGTTACAAAGTCAAAAAACACCTAAAACCTTTTTTAAGGGACACAGAATATTTCCTGTTTTTAATTCCGATGTCAAAGTGATGGTAGAAAACAGGGTTCTCAGTCGGCGTTCTCTGGGTTTTAGGTGAGGAAGACGAGGAAGATGAGGAAGATGCTCCGATGCGGTCCAGGCTTGCAGCTGGTGCTCTGACCCCCAGTAGAGGGGTGGACAGCAGGCTGGCCGCAGGGAGATATGGGATGGAAGGTAGAGAACGGACTGTACTGTAACGCTGTTCACCAGCAAGGGGTCAACCTAGCAATCATGAGTGCTTAATACTTCTAGTTCTATTAACCCAGCAATTATGAAGTACTTGAAACTAATTCTATTCAAGTCTTACTGTACCACCAGGTACTGATATATTGTTGTTTCACTCTCTTTGGACAAATGTACTTATTGTAAGTCGCTTTGGACAAAAGCGTCTACTAAATGTCCTATATGTAGATATAACTGTTTACGAGCAAAGCACAGGCGGAAGGTGGAACAAGTAGAAATTAAATGAATACATTTACAATTTAGTTGAAGCTTCAAAAAATCGAGCATAAACCCTTTGCTGTCCAAGTCGACAAGGACAAAATAGCTAATGTGCGATACGTTGAGGAAAATGATTTGTCTGAGGATTTGCTTTTCTGTAAGCGTGTTCTACTGCAGACGGGAGTAATGGAGGGAGTAATGGCTGCGTGTACATCATGCAACAAATTCAATTAGTTTTACCACGGTGGGAACATAGGGGAGGGTAGGTGGGGTGGGGGGGGCTTGGCAACAAAAAGATAAAGTTTGGGGAAACTGAGCTCTACCCCGACCCAGGCACTGACTGAATGTTTACTAGAGAGAAACCAAAAAAATCTCCCCATTTGGAGGCTATGAGTATGTGTGGACGTCTGGACGGTGGACGATCCCCCCCGGACCCCCCGTCACCAGTTAGGTTCCAGCTTCACTGGCGAATGTGCTCTGGGTGGATGCCTGTGTGCGTGTGTCTGAGCGAGGGGATGGCTTGGATGTTCCAGCCTAGGTCTGTTTGCCTTCGCCCTGGCCCTCCGCGGCACATGCACACCCCGGGACCGCCTGCCAAGTCATCGGCTGCCTCCACGTGGGCCGGGGGCCAGGGGGGCCAGGGGAGCCAGGGGGGCCGGGGCCGGAGGTGGGGCGGTGGGGCCGCAGCCAGGTAACAGGCAGGCAGAGAGGAGAGGGGGGCTGCTGGGTAAGTGGGGTGATGGCAAAAGGTAGTGGCGAGGGCCTGGTCCTGGGCCTGGGCCTGGGCCTGGCGAGGCAGGGTGGGCAGGGTGGGCAGGGGTGGTGGGGGTCCGGTCGGTCTCCGCCTGCCTAAGTGGGCACTATTCAAGCTGTTGCCCATTAGATGTGGGGTGCCAGGGCCCAACCGAGTGCGTCGTTTGCAGCACCCTGTGGTGCAGGCGGGATCGCGCGCCAGGAAGCACCAAATGCCGCGTTTTTGGTGGTTGGTTGGTGGTTGGTGTGTGTGTGTATGTGTGTGTGTGTTGTTTTTTTTTTATCAGAGAACGATTCGCAAATTGGAGTCAGACGGAGGACTTGGAGACCCTCGGCCGCAGCAGACGCTGCCGACCGCTGCTCAGGCGATCGTAGAGAGAATTCACAGCCCACCGTCCCAATAAACACACACGACACACACACACACACAACACACATACAAGCCCCCAACAAACCAACACACACACACACACACAAACACAGACATATATGCACACTAGAGTGCAGCCTGCATACACCAAAAGCAGACACTTTGGTTGTTTGTGCTGAACTAGTAAAGTGTCGTTTGAGTTTTACATGTTTGCGTCGCAGCCACGTGTCACGTGATCAACTGTTTGAAAAAGTTCAAAACCAATAGGCTCTTTTTCAAACCAAACGGAAATGGTTTTGTATGAATGATCTGACCTTACCGTACCATTAAGACCATTCGGTACTGCACACACACACATCCATACACAATGTAAGTACATATTCCACACAAAAATATGAACCACAAGCTGTACGTTCAAAGTACAGGTCTTTAAAATCTTAATAAGAGGTGAGGGAGATGGGGATATACACTATATACACAGTATAACTATTTACACTATTTATAACAGATGTGATCAAATACACAACTAATTAATAGCTGGGGATATGGATATAAGTGGGGATATAGTGAACACAGATGAAAGCTGGAGTATAGGGACCAGGATAAGCCCTTTTTTTTGTATTATTCATGATTCATATTTTTCGTTATAAATCTGGGCTGAGGTATTTATACCGTTGATCAAATACACGTAATGCAAAGTCTATGTCTGTGTGTGTGTCAGAGAGAGAGAGAGAGAGAGAGACTACTTAATATTATGAAACCAAGAAAAATATATATATAAATACCAACGCACGTAAAGTGGCAATTTTGACGATTCAGAATCTAAGATAAACACACACACACACGCACACAGGCACAACACACACGCACACGCGCACACACACACAAACACACACACACAAACACACAGCTACGCCTTTCTCCGAGACGGACAAACACCACAAACCACTCGCCGCCGCCGCCGTCTCTAGTCGTTAATCCATCCAGCTGAGTGCTATCCCCTCCACTTATATCAGTCTCTCAGCTGCCCCACCTCTCCCTCCCCCCTCCCCTCCCCCTCCCCTCCCCCTCCCTCTCCTTCTATCTCTCCACTCATCCCTCCCACCTATTTCTCCTTTAACTAAACTGGCTGTGTGTCTCTCCATCTGCTGGCTCCTCCGTCAGCGGCCTTGCACCTGTTCACACCTCCTCTCCTGTTGGCCACAGCTTCTCTCTCCTCCTCTCTTCCCTCTCTCTCTTCCTCTCTCTCTCTCTCCCTCTGCCTCTCTCTTCCTCTCTTTCTCTCTCCCTCTCTCTCTCTCCCTCTCTCTCCCTCCCTCCCTCTCCCTCTCTCTCTCTCTGTCTCTCTCTCTCTCTCTCTGCTCAGCGAGAGGCTGCCAGAGCCATTCCTGGCT
The DNA here is from genome assembly GCA_002895965.2 of Coryphaenoides rupestris. Taxonomy (NCBI): domain Eukaryota; kingdom Metazoa; phylum Chordata; class Actinopteri; order Gadiformes; family Macrouridae; genus Coryphaenoides; species Coryphaenoides rupestris. The sequence goes on from PIJE02000340.1 coordinate 83,651, forward strand.
CGCGTAGCCTCTCTGTCATTCAATCCATCTGTCCGCGAGTCAACTTTGTTTACAGCGGGTGGCCCGAGGCGCTTCTCCCTTCCTCAAGAAGAAGAAGAAGAAGAAGAAGAGAAGAAGCCGCCCCCGCCCCCGCCCCCACGCTCCACCCTCCAACCCCCCCACCACCAACCATCCAGCATCATCAAGGTCGAGCCAGCCAAAAACAATCCAGCCTCATAAAACAGCGGGACCGCAACTGTTAATATACACCCTCCTGCCCCTCCCTCCCCCGTCGAAAAAGATTATATATATATACTGTATATATATATATATATACATAGACACACACACACACACACACACACACACAATATATATATATAAATATATATACTTGCACACGCTCCCACACACAAGTGCCTCATTTGGACAACCGTCTCGATGTACACACACACACACGCACAGACACACACAACACACACCTCTAGAGATATTCATTAATGTTCCGCTGTGCACGTGCACAAACCGTGCACACACACACACACACACACACACACACACACACACACACACCCACCACGTGTACGGCCACCACGCGCCGCAACATGCACCCCGAATTGAGCTGCTCTTACAACACACACACACCACACACACCACACACACAACACACACACACACACACACACACACACACACACACACACACACACACACACACACACACACACACACACACTGGTCACCCCTCTCCCCTCTCTCCCAAGTGCAGAGTGAATTCACTTCAGGGAGACGAGGTAATTAGACACCATGGCCTGTGCCCCCCCCCCACCCCCTGCATCTTCATCCATCACTCCTAAAATACACACAGTGAAAATAACGCAGGGAACTTTTTAATTGGCAGCCATGACCGACAGACCAACGCTCTGGTGCTTTTTAACACATGAGGAGCGGACCTTGGCATCGCAGACATCTGTCGATTTTTTTTTTTTTCGCCTCCTTCCTCCTCCCATGTATTTATTTCTTTCAGAAAATAAACACTGAAACGCGCGTACGTACAATATCGGCTCCCATCTCGCACGATCCAACCAGAAAGCCCGCCCGCACCGCCACGCGCCGCCTCGGCGCCCGCGCCCGTTGTCAAATCTGTTGCCCTCGATTCGGAAAATAGGGGAACATATTGGGCGAGGGCCCACGCAGGGGTCAGATCCCCTCGAGCGGCTTGTCGCTGATTCGTTACTCGTTACCCGCGGCGACGATCAAACTTCAACTTCTTCCACTTCGGATAGAAACGCACCGCGATTCATTGTGCAACTTGCAACTCAATGGTGAAACTGTTCCGAGAGAGAGAGAGAGAGAGAGAGAGAGAGAGAGAGAGAGAGAGAGAGAGACTGAATACAAAAATACTCTGTTGATCAAATTGCATCCTTGCGTGTGTTGCGCTGGAACAGAGCACAGCGGTTAATACCACAGCTATACACCCTCCCTTAGTAAACAAACGTGGGTATGGCTTCAAGCACAACAACAACAACAAAAACAACAACCACCATCAACATGCCAGAGAACAACAACCCTCGGTCCCACAGTCAAGTTCCACCTGTGTGGGGAATCCACACAATCCCCCCGATCTAGCGCTAACCCCCACGGCGGGTCACACACAGCCACAATACACACTCACACATGTTAATACATGCATGCTTGCACACGGGCCGCGCGCACACACACACGAACACACGAACACACACACACACACATCCATTTTGAGTGTTCTTTGCTGTCCTCCAGCTACGCCATGCTAACTTTGACTCCATACACATTACATCTGTGACTTATTGGAATCTGGTTAGGCTACGTCTGCAAAGTTTGTAATATTTTATATTATACCAAAGAAGTGCAGATGTTGTTGTACAAATGTGCATTATTACGGGTGGTTTGGGATCACAAGCATGTGACACAAAGTGACACCATGAAGCAAAGATACAGTCTACTCTTCTTTCAATTCAATTCTGTACCCTCCACTCCTCCACCCGCTCCTCACCCCCCACCTCCACCCTCCTGTTCACGGCTGTGTGGTCCCGGGCAGGGGATCAGATGGATCCCCGAAGAGTGGGTGGGGGTGTGGTGGGTGGGGAGAGGGGAGAGGGGATGGGTGGAGGCCACTGAGGCAGAAAACAAAAGGGGAGAAGGGAGAAGGGGGGAGGCTGTTTGAAAAGTCCTAGCGTGAGGCCACGGCTCAGACTGGCACCGTTCCCCGCCCCCCCCCCCACCCCACTACAGCCCAGCCATCACAGCATCTAACCCCCACCCGCCTCCCACCCTCCCGTGGCCAATCTTCTAAGCTCCACCCTCTACGCCCCCCCCACCCCTTGAAACTTGCACTACAAGCAGACATGCTCTCTTCTCTGTTACCGATCCTGCCCCACGCCAACGGGCTGCGCCGTATCATATCGCTTATCGTTTACATTTATCTCGATAAGTCCTCCCCACGATAAGAATGTTATCATACCGCGGTATTGATGATAGTTGATTACGTGTTGACATACTGTATGTGCTGCAACGTGAGCATCTAGAAGAAGAACAAGCATGGAGGAACTTCCAAACATAGGCGAGGAGTATGAGGAACAACGCTGTCTACAGCGGAGTTTTGAGGAAATTCAAGAATTTCCTTCAGGATTAATAATGTTCTTTTTATCTTATCTTATATCTCAACAGTGTTTCCCATACATTGATTAATTTGTGGCAGCCCGCTACAACATTGACCATCACTTATTGATGAAAAAATTATAAAAGTTTGACTGTTTAAAAACGCAGCGTGTTGATTCACTCAGCATCTCTTTGCCCGACCCCCCCCGCACTCTCCCCCCTCGCTCACACACACACACACACACACACACACACACACACACACACCACAACAACACACACACACACACACACACACACCACACACAACACACACACACACACACACACACACACACACACACACACACACACAAACACACACACAAACAAACACATTGGCAACGGAACAGTAATGTGTATTGTGAACTGCTTCTGACACGATCGAGCATCGGCGGATATCTAGCGCGTTAAATATGTGGACCTGTCGGGGAGTCCAACACGTGTAGAACATGCAGACAGTTCTTGCCGCCTCTCCGTGTCTCTCGAACCATTCGCTCCAGGGGCGTAAGTACAGAAGGGGAGCCCATCCCTATTGGGTAACAGTTGCGCAGCGCAATGAAAAAGTTCATGTAATACTGCTAAAATATATATTTGATGCTTTGAAGGGACGACAATTGCATTGCCAATGAATATTAGTTTAGATAATAAAAAATGTGCCCAATATAATCTGACTTCTGGTGTAAACCACGCCCACTTCTGGTCTAATCATTTATCGCCATTTACATCATTATCGTTATTAAATAAATACCGTGAAATATCGTGACATAGTTTTAAGTCTTTTGCCCAGCCCTAGCCCACGCCATCTCAATGGCCCCACCCTCACCCCTACTCCACTCAATGGGGTGGAGTAGAGGTGAGGGTTCTACACCACCCTGCTCCATCACTATGCATGATCTCTGTGTTCGACACCACCCTGTTACACCTCTATCTACGCATCCTGTTCTACATATGATCATTGATCATTTGAGCAAGATGAGGAAATTATCTTTTTTTTTTTTATCAGAAACCTAAATCTTGTGGAATGTGGTCCAAATTGTAAATTTTCTCAGGTTTTTCATTCATCTGTTCTTCCTTAGCCCTGGCGCCCTGATCTCAACACCGCCGCCGATGTCAATCTGGCTCCACGCTGCAATTTCAATTCAATCAGTCTTAATATGACACATTTTAACAAGCAGAGTCTATATTTATATAGCCTCTCTCTCTCTCTCTCTCTCTCTCTCTCTCTCTCTCTCTCTCTCTCTCTCTCTCCCTCCCTCTCCCTCTCCCTCTTCTCTCTCTGCTGTTGTCTACGTGATCGTGTCCTGCTACCATCTGCTGGGGCCAGCACTGCTCTGCTACCCAGCGGGCACGGCCTGGCACTGCTGGGTCTGCCTGCAAAGGGCAACGGGGGAGGGGGGCAGGAGGAGGGGGGTGGGGGGGGGGGGGGTTGGAGAGAGAGAGGGATGGAGGATGGAGTGAGGGCAAAGGGAAAGGAAAAAGCACACACACACACACACACACACTCTATTAAAAACAAGAAGAGTGAATAGACGGCACACATACACACACACACACACACACACACACAAACGGGATACAAAGGATTAACGGAGAGTGGGTACGGTTGGAGGATGGCAACAAAAGGTGGAGGGGGGGAAGAGAGGGCGGATGGGCAGAGGAGAAGGGAAATAAAGAGGTGGTGTCCTGATGGATACGAGGGCGGTGCCTGCCCCTACTGGGCCATGGGCACGGCTTAGAACCACGGATGCTGCCACCTTCACAGCGGGGGCACGCAGAAAGCACAGTCGTCCAGATGACACACACGCACGCACGCACGCACGCACACACGCAAGCACACATGCAAGCGTGTGTGTGTGTGCGTGTGCGTGCAGGCGGGCAAACACATGGCCTTTATCATAAATATCCTTTCATAGGACAAAAGATACACACAACAGCAGATACATCCACAAAAGTTGCGGCACCGCGCAAACATTTTACTCAACAGATAGCCCTCTGCAAAAGTACAGAAAAAAAATAAATAATAATATGTCAGCAACAAACAAATTAATGATACAAAACTGCTGGCGCTACGTTTTCTGATTAAAAAAAACCCTCTGATAAACGTGGGGGCGGATATCAGAAGATTTGACATGGAACATGAAATACTGCTCAGATCGGTCTATCAAAGAGTCTGTTCAATAACAACAGAGCTTTCAAAGAGTGAGAGTTAGTCTGTGTGAAGTGAGGGCAGGGAACAGACGGATAGCTAGCAGGACAGACAGACAGACAGACAGATTGGTAGACAGACAGACGAGACAGATAGACAGACAGACGAGACAGATAGACAGACAGACAGATGAACCGATAGACACGGGTAGACAGACAGGTAGACAGACAGACAGACAGATAGACGGATAGACAGACAGACAAGACAGATACAGACAGACAGACAGACAGACAGACAGACCGACCGACCGACCGACCGACAGACAAGACAGATAGACAGACAGATAGAGAGACAGATGAATGGACGTACGGATGAAACTTTGTGTTTCGCTGTCCTCAAGCCGGAGTGTGTGTGTGTATGTGTGTGTGTGTGTGTGTGTGTGTGTGTGTGTGTGTGTGTGTGTGTGTGTCTGTGTGTGTGTGTGCGTGTGTGCGTGTGTGAAATGTAGGCCAGTATCCCAGGGCTGATTTGGCTGGGGTGAAAACATTTGTAGCGGACAGATTTGCCTCCATCTAGCCTGAGGTATCTCAGTCAACGATCTGTCCATTCTATTCTCTCTCCAGCACCGCAAGATGGAGAAATCAGGGCTGCGTCAAAAAAGATCTGTCTAATAAAGTTCATAAAAGGTTAACGCGTCAGACCGCCTTTTAAAAAATGATTGTTCAATCGTAACCATAACTGAGGCACAATCTTTTCATTTGCTCAGCCTCTAAAGGTTCGATTGGATAGATGAATCAGAGAAATAAATTAAAAGCACAAAATGCATGAGTGTGTGGAATTTAGGGAAAACCAAAGTGTTGACAAACCTCATTGGAAAGGTATTTCATTTTTGACATGCTTACTGGCAAGAAAATAAAAAAAGGAAGATTCTGATTTGTTTTTAGCGACTTTCCAGATTTACACGTATTGTGCTGTGAAGGTTTTCTTTTTTGTGACAACATGACATGGTTCAAACGTCAAACCCCATTTTTTCCATTCAAGAAATACAAACTTTCTTCCCATCTTAGACTGCGTTTGACCTGTTTTCAATTAAAAAGCCACACACACACACACACACAACCGGACTTTACAGCACAAATCAACACATGAAGTGTAGTACAGACATGAGGAAGAGAACGTACAACAGAACCACAGGAGGCGACACCAGGACAAGGAGAGCTGAACGCTCGGTGGGGTAAAGTCAACCGGGAAATGACTTCCTGTCTTCTCCACGCAACACACACAAGTAGAAGTAGAGGAGAGAGAGAGAGAAGGTGAGAGAGGGAGACAGAGAGAGAGAGAGAGAGAGAGAGAGAGTACTCCCGACAGCGAGGGGCGAAGAACACTGCAAGGTCTCATCACCAGGCCAACGGGCCCACCACTGTCAACATCATGACACTCCGTTGCGGTGCCTTCACACACACACATACACACACACACACACACACACGCACACACGCACACACACGCACACACGAACACACACACACTCGCGGCTGGGCCGGCGGCCCTCCCAGCTGCCCTATCCGTAACTGTCTGATTAGTTGTGCTAAGCAGCCCCTCCCCTGCCAACCACAGTACCCATCTGCTCCCCAACAACATGGCTACCTACCAGACACACACACACACACACACACACATGCACACAGACACACACACGCACGCACCACACGCGCTCCTCATACCTGGGCGCTGCCCCGCTGCTGTTACATAAAGACACACACATCAAACTTCAGGGCACACACACATACACACAAACACACACACATAGCCCAGAGGTAGCGACACTGAACAGGGCGCACAAAAGGCGTGTGCGCACGATTACAATCGAATGACAAAGTGCCGCAACTGGGCACAATGTGAGGCAGGCAGGCACACACACTTACACACACACACACACACACACACACACAATCTGCAAACTGTGTGCATTAATTATGTGTGTGTGTGTGTGTGTGTGTGTGTTATGAGTGAGGTGACAGCAGTGTTGTGCCAAACCCAGGTAGATGGGCACTGTTAGTGTGTTGTGTGTGTGTGTGTGTGTGTGTGTGTTCTGTCAGCTGGCAGCACTCTGAAGTTCATTATTCCCCCCACCCCCCCAATCGTCTCCCCCCCCCCCCACTCCCCCCCACGCGCTACCGGGGCCTGTGCGGCGCCTGCCTCGGCCCTTTTATTCGGGGGCCGTGATTGGACAAGGGCCTCCCGCCGCGTTGGTTTGCAGCAGTTTTGTCGTGCCCAGATTTCACTCACCGCACAAAGCCAGCCTCTGGCGGGTCGCGGCATCTGCTACCTCCACTTCCTCATTTACACGTCCCCGCCCAAATGCACACGCTCACACGCACAGATGAGCACACGCAAAACACACACACACACACACACGCACACACACATGCTGAATTTTGTTCCCCGCCCTTCCAGATTCCAATATTGTAAGCTATCACCGTGGAGCAAGCAGTCAGAGGCTTGACGTGTTTTAATGGGGTTGAGGGGAACTTGTATTAGGAGTCACAGCGGTGGGCCTGGAGTTTTGCAAGGTTTTTTTTTCTCTCTCCTTGGTGTTGTGGAAAGTCTTTGTAGACTAAACTCAAGACGATAAATAAACGCTAGAAAGACACGAAAAGTGGGTCTGCAGCAAATAACCGGGGCCCACACTTTGCCACACTTTTGGTGGCTTTACCAGCTTTCTTGACGGGGAAGAAAAAGAGACGGTAGCCGGCTAATGCTATGCAGCTTTTTAATAATTGCAAGACAAATTCAAAAAGATCGCCCAGTGGCATAAAAAAGTATTAATATATGTTCCGTTAGTGGGCACGTCTTCGGGGTTACAGAGTTGGCCTTGTCTCCGGGGTATTATGGATCCTCATGAACCTACTCAAAGCTCATCCCCTACTGCTGCGTCAATCTCAGGGAATTTGCCACTCCGCCCCCCCTTGTTTCACCTGCCGACGCTAAACCACGCCCCCTTCATACCACATGGTTCACATGTAAAATATGCTGTGCTGCAGCTGTGTTACTTTCATATGCCTTGTTTAAAAGGGAATTCATCAACACTTTATTATGTTGACTGATTGATTATGGGTTGGATCATATTCGCTATGACGACCATGACGCTGGCGGTGATGACAATGATGATCTGTTCCTAGTAGATAATAGAAGTAACTAGAGGTTAACGATATGATTATTTTGATGAATGATCATTTTTGCATCACAATTTTCATGTTCACTGAAAAAAGATTTGTGGGGTTCTGTACTGAAAAACTACTGTAGGCCAGGGCATCAAAATATTGCGATCATCTGATTAGGAG
>PIJE02000340.1:98641-108641 GCA_002895965.2 Coryphaenoides rupestris
GCGTGTGCGTGTGTGTGTGTGCGTGTAGTGGCACGTATAATAGGATTAGGTACTACCTGGTGAGGTGCAGTTGGCGCTGGGTGCTTGCCAGCTGTTCTGCCAGGCTCAAGGCTTCGCTCTGCCATTGGCTCCCGTCCTTTTGGACCGCCTCCAGGCGATGTTGACAGCCAACCAGCACAGAGCTCAGCTTCTCCACTTCCTGTCCCACAGAGAGAGAGAGAGAGAGAGAGAGAGAGAGGGAGGAAGGGAGGGGAGGCGAGGTGAGAAAGTCTTACACAACGAGGCCCCGAATGCCCTCTTAAACAAACACGCCACCTAAAATGGCTGAGGCTACCGGGAGTTAATGTGAATTGATAACTCAGTAATGTGGATGACATATGACATGTTCATATTATAAAAGCAGTGGTTCTCAAACTATCTTTACTTATGTACCGCCTCTAAGATATTTTAAGTTATAAGTTATATGCTCTTATTGGAAAGATTTATGAACTGTTGTTGCTATATTACAATTCAGATTTCCTAAAAATTGTATTAAGGGAGTATTCATTCATTTTCTTGAGGTGGAATTATTGTACAATTTTCATAGCCAATATTAAAACAACTAAATACTTTTTGTTCATGTTCCAAACACCCCTTGGAATCCTTCAAAGTGAATTTACTGCCTTGTTATTATTTGTTAATATACCGAGTTTTATGCGCAATGCTTCTGCAATTTAAACTTTAGGTTCCAACACTCGTGGTTAAATCGCAAACTGGATGAAAAACAATATCATAATCTAATAACGCCGTCCTCCTCTCCAGTGAATAGTGGATCATGATAAGAGTGTTCACACGTCGGGACAGAACTGCCGGACCTGTGCGGCCCGTTCCGTCTGTCTGGAGGTCTTGGCGGCCAATTCTCGCAGTTCCGCCTGAGTCTCCTCTCTCTTCATCACCGCTTGGCTCAGTTGGCCACGCAGCTCCACACACATCTAGAAGAGACGCAGAGGCGCTTTGTTGAGCTTAAGTCCCATCCGGCCGCGTAGCAACATGCTCTCGGTAGCCTGGCTAGAGTCGCTTGTGGTGCACAAAGACGGGGTTGCCGGGTGTTGAGAGAGTCATGTCAGCTATCAAAATTAGCATAACATACAGGGATGTTTCTTTCATTCATATTTTTTTTGTCAGATCATATCCAACTTATTACAGCAGTAGGCAATAATCAATAAAATATAATTTCTAAATAAATTGTTAAAAGAAAGGATATACCTTAAGGATAATGATAAATCATAAATGTAAAATGTTTATGTTGACAATGGAACACCAACATTATCCTATTAACAAATAAAACATGTGTTTGTTGTATGTCTACTCTCCTACTAGAACATTTGACTTGAAGATAGAAAGGCTTTTGGTGCCACCTAGTGGTGTAGAAATGTGATTCCGCAGTGATCGGCATGATCGTGATCTAGTCCTTAAACAGTGGATTTTGCCTCTTTTCCTCCAATTCTATTTGTCTAAAATCATATGAGACGACAGATGTGCCACTGGTTCTTAATTAAAAAATAACACTGCGGCCACTACCCATATAAAAGTGTCATTCACATCATAGATTTTCGATGAAACCCAAACATTTCAATATTTCTTCCCAAAAAAGACATCACACGCAAACAGATAGTAACACAGACTGCAGCCCAATGAGATTGACTTGGCATATATCTTAAATAAGGCTTTCTGGTTATATAGGAAAGAGAAGTAAAGAGTATAGAGGAAGAGTGTGTTGTCATTATTCTTGGATATTAGGTTACTAAGGGGAACTGACCAATTGACTTATGTTTCCACGATTCTGACACACACACACACGCATACACACGGCTGAGTACCTTCGTGCTCTCTTGTTCCTGATTGGTCAGTTTTCGGAGGGTTTCTTCCAGTTGATTGGTCAGGGAAGTTCTCTCTCGGTTTGCCCGATCTAGTTGTCCCTCCAGTTCTGCTACACGCTGGGAAAGGTTTGACACCTATATATACATACACAAAAACACACACACACACACATATATATATATATATATATACACAGTTGTGGTCAAAGGTTTACATACACTTGTAAAGAACATGTATGTCATGGCAGTCCAGAGTTTCCAATAATTTCTACAACATATATGAGTCATATTTAAATGGGTCAGAGAAGTCACCAGCTGTAGTCAATCATATTCACTCACAAGAAGTTAAGAGGCCACAAAGATAATTTGATTGACACAACTTTCTACATCACCTAAATTGATCATTCATGTTGCTGTATGTATATTTTTGACCCAGCAGATTTGGTCACATTTTCAGTAGTCTCATAACAAATTCATAAAAGAACCAAACTTCATGAATGTTTTTTGTGACAAAGAAGTATGTGCTCCAATCACTCTATCACAGAAAAATAAGAGTTGTAGAAATTATTGGAAACTCTGGACTGCCATGACATTCATGTTCTTTACAAGTGTATGTAAACTTTTGACCACAACTGTATATATAAATATGATGCCTCTTCAGCCATGTGGGGCATGGATCAGGGATCAGGCCATCAAATATATATACAGTACATTTATCTTGCTTTTTGCCTACTTTTTTTGCATACTGTCACCTGACATGTCACAAGATTTTCACTGTTCATAATGGCCCTGTGTTATGAAGAACATATGAGAATAAAACACTTTGACTTTGACTATTGCAGATGATGTCATGGCGTCAAATTCATCCAGTACTCATCAATGACAATCAAATAAAACCAGCCATGGTTGTCCCTGTGGTTTGGCTTGAGTGTTTGCTTGCTCGTTTAAGAAAAAAAGGGCGGAGCTCCAGCCTACCATTTGCGCTAGCTCCTCCTTCTCCCGGCGGGCCTCGGAGCGCGCCTCCTCCCTGGCCTCCGCGAGCCTCTCCTGCAGGCCCTGGGCCTCCCGCTCCAGCCGCTCCCGCTGGCCACACAGCTCCCTGGACAGCTGCTCACACTGCAGCTCCACCTGGACACACACACACACTCACATAAAATAATGTCTTCCCAGACATGGGAAAAAATACACATACACACACGCCCGCCAAAAAGCTGCAAAAAATGTGTACCCCAAAGCAATGAACACATAATTATGATCCAATAATATCCTATATATTATATATATATATTGGTCCATTCAGCCATTCTGTACTTTTACTTTTTGTACTTTAAGTATATTCTGAGGCAAATACTTTTGGACTTAAAAATAGCTAATTTCTGGTGTGTCCGTTCTACGTGTCACTGCTGCTCATAATTACCTGTGACTACTGTATGAGTAATTTTCTCCAGAAATGAACCTTATGATGAACCATAACATTGAGGGTGTGTGTTTGGTGGCTGGTTTAAGCAGCCTCACCTGGCCTGAGTCAGGCTGATTAGAGTCTGGGGCTGGGTGAGGCTGCACACACGTGATGCATTAAGGCTGATACATACTTCGCGAGAAGCGAGAACATTGTTCTCGCTCCCAGGGCTGCGAGAACAAAATTACGTCATTTTGTTCTCGCAGCCCTGGTTCAGGAGTTCTCGCAGCTTGTTCTCGACACATCATCCGGGCCGAACTTTGTTCTCGCGTCGTGTCCGAGAGCTATTGTGTGATTGGTAAATTTGAAGTGGGCGTGGTTAATGCGCTTTCCGCCGGCGCGGAAGTTTGTTGCTGCACTTGAGTTCTCGCGGAGTATGAAATGTCCAGGGCTGCGAGAACTTTGTTCTTGTATACTCGCTTCTCGCGGAGTATGTATCAGCCTTTAGCTTATCAAGGCCCACAGGTTAAACCAGCCTTCACCACACACACACACACACTGAAGGAGAGCACTAGCATGCTGGCATTTGTTTCGCCTGCTCTCCTCTGGTTTATCTGCAATAAATCAGATTATTTAACATTCAACATCAACTACCTGCTGTCTTCGTGTTGGAGGAGCCCAGGAAAAAGCAAATTTATGTGGTGTGCGGTAAGTGTCACTGTCTGCCACAGTGTCGTTATTGTTCAGTGATCGAAGTGATCGAAGACAGAGAGCTTTTAATACACTTCCATGAACAAGTCAAGTCAAGTCGAGTCAAGTCCAGTGTGTGTGTGTGTGTGTGCGTGCGTGCGTGCGTGTGCGTGTGTGTGTGTGTACACTCCTGACCCGGGCTTTCTGCAGGTTGGCCTCCTCTGCCATCTCCACCGCCTGTTTGACCTGCAGACAGGCGGACCACTCCCTCTGTTGCGCCTCCTGCTGGCTGACGCGCACCGACCGCAGTGCCGCGAGCACCTCATCACGCTCCCTGGAGGCGCACACACACACACACACACACACACACACACACACACACACACACACACACACACACAAATAAGTATTTTTAGTTTTAGCAGAGAGACCTGGAAAATGAATTATGTTACATGAAACATCACTCTTAAATGTGTACAAGTAACTTTATACTATATATATATAGTATATATATACTGTATATATATATATTCTATCTCTAGTTTGACTAAAGATGGCCTGACCACATAATCTTTTTTCAGATATGTATCAGAGGAAAGTGTTTGATAGAAGTATAAAATATGAAGTATGGATTAAATGTATGTACCAAATATAAGGGTCAATTACATAAATGTATCATTTTCAAATCAAATTGATATGATTGGTTGTTTTAATGATAACCTGTGTTCATAAAAATAAATATCCGAAATGTGTCAAGAAAAAAAATCCCCTTAATTCCTGAAGATATGTATGGAAAACAACAAAAATAAGCGTAAATAAACAAAGAACTAAATGTAGAAATGCATAAATAAATACATACATGTAGAAATAAATAAATAGCCTTTTTCATGATCAAAATGCATTTATTTAAAATGTATTTATATAGTTATTTGTTTATCATATGTCATTTTTTGTTCTCCATAGATATGAACATTTATAGATGACCACAGACGTTGGTAATCGTGAATTTGCGTACACGTCTACATATGCAAATGTGTGTGTGGTGCATGTGTGGCACTACTTTATTAAAAGTACTTAGCATTGTTTAGCATTTTGTATGTTCTTAGATGTTGGTAATGTGCTCAGAATGGCACTTCTGCTCATCCCAGATATTTATGAAGGCAACTTAGCAATTATGAAACTCGTTCTATTTGCCTGGTAAATATGAATGCTCAAAGCCTGCTCTATTCTTGTCTTTATGTACCACAGTAATATATTGCTGTCTCCTTCAACAAATGTACTCTTTGTAAGTTGCTTTGGATAAAAGCGTCTGCCAAATGCCCTAAATGTTAATGTAAATGTAAAAGTGTGTGTGGTGCATGTGTGAGTGTGTGGGGGGTGGTGGGGAGTATGTGACTGACTTGGTGAGCCTTTCCACGGCCTGCATGTGTACGTTGGCGTGCGTCTCCGCCATGACGGCCTCGTGCTGGGCACACTTGAGGCACAGGCCTCCGACACGAGGAGTCGCTCCTCCGCCCCGCTTGGCCGCCGCGTCCGCCTGCGCCTCCCGGTGCCGCAGACGGCTCCCCACCTCCTCACACTCCCTCTGACTCACTGCTAGCTCCTTCCTATAGCCCCCCGTCCCCCCCATGCAGGAGAAGGTGTGACCGGAGGACCGGAGAGACCGGAGAGAGAAGAGATGAGGCAAAAACGACAACATGAGATTGACTGTTGGCTGATTCACTTCTCATTAATTTAACCTAATTCGCCCGGGGATTAACACAGTGAATCTTGTGTGTTGAGTCATGTTGCAGAGGTGTTTATACTGAATACAGATACGCATCATTTCAATAAGGGCGATGCCGGGATTACACAATATTTTCATCATATAACGTCACCTTGCAGTGTGTGTGTGTGTGTGTGTGTGTGTGTTTGCTGGCTGGTTTAGGCAGCCTCACCTGGCCCTGGCTGAGTAGTCTGGGGTTGGGTGAGGCTGTGTACCTGTGGTACATTGACTAATCAAGGCCCACAGGTGAAACCAGCCTCCACCTGACAGCATTCCCCACTTACTCTTCGCCATGTTTACATAATGTACACCAGAGAGCACTCTGTCATCCTATTGGTCAACGCCAAGGAACACGTCATATGAGTTGTCAAACTAGGCAGGAAAATACAAAAAATGTGTTGGCACGACATTACTTTTTGTCGGGGAGTCAAGCTGTCCTTGGAGTGGGGCTAATGGATCATAGCTTTGTGGCTAATGGATTGTAGCTTTGAGGCTAGTGGATCATAGCTTTAGAGCTAGTGGATCGTACCTTTGTGGCCAGTAGATCATACCTTTGCCGCTAGTGAATTGCAGCTTTGGGGCTAGTGGATCGTATATTTGAGGCTAGTGGATCACAGATTTGAGGCTACTAGATGGTATCTTTGAGGTTAGTGGATTGCAGCTTTGTGGCTAGTGGATCATCTCTTTGAGGCTAGTGGATCGTACCATTGTAGGCAGTGAATCGTACCTTTGGTGCAATGATGTACTGACCTGAGAGAGGTGACCTGAGCCTCCAATGTTTCAGTCTGGGCCTGGTGCAGCGCCTTCAGCTGCTCCTAATACATCAGCATGTAGCGCACACACACACACACACACACACACACACACACACACACACACACACACACACACACACACACACACTTTTTGATTATCAATGATAGGCAGTGTAATTGTGTGTTTATTGTGGAACTGAGCACTGAACTGAGATGGGACAACAGAGGAAAAATGATTTCCCACGCTCACCAGTTCCTTCTTCCATGTATGGTTATCCATTCCATGAGGAGACCTGTTGCCTGGTCTGTAGCTGGCCATGTGACCTTTGACCCCTGGAGATACATTGAGCTGGGAAACAAGCAAGCAATCCAAGCAAGGTCATGACAGTGGCACTCACGATGCACACTAACACACATGATTGAAAGTCGTGGGATAACAATATCATCATCATCATCATGAATAACTAGACAAACTGAGGCACCATCACCACATATACACACACACACACACACACACACACACACACACACACACACACACACACATACATACATACACACACACACACATAGACGTGCGCAGTACCGTGGACTCCAGTGCTGTGTTCTCCATCAGTGTTTTAGTCAGACTAGATTGCAGCTTCTCATTCTCCAGCACAACCACCTGCACCCTCTGCTTGATCCCCCGGACCTCCTCCTGAACACACACACGCACACACACACACACACACACACACACACACACACACACACACACACACACAGACACACACAGGCACACACACACATTAGATCCCCAGGCCCCCCATGAAGGAAAGGAATAGAGTGCATTACTGAGTACTGACCAACAGTCCTGATCAATCTAAACACACCGTCCACTAGGGCGGGGTGGGGGGGTGGACAAAATCAAGTATCAATACTTTTGACCAAATACCTTGATATTGATATCAACAATATTGTAGGGATGCATATTGGTGCTTTCATTAAATACAAATAAATAATCATCAGCAATGGGGATATAATGACCAAATGGGTCAAGGTATATAATAGAACAGCTAGCACATTCTGATGAATTCGGAAAATGACATAACTTTACTGTCATGCAGGTTTAAAAACCAGGAAAAGACAACTCCTGCACTATATCATGATATAACGATAAGGCGATATCTAGTCTCATATATTGATAGATATCATATATACTGTATCTATATATCATGACATCTGTATATTGCCCAGTCCTACAGTTCGCCAAACCCACCTTGCAGAATTTGACCTCAGCCTCCAGATGCAGGATGTACTCTGATTGGTTGTAAATGACTGGCACTAAATCCTGAATGGCTGGCATCCCAGAGGCACCCTCCCCCTGCCGGAGCTGTCATCAGGACACATGTGGAGAATGCATAAAGAAAGCGGATACACAGGTAGTCAATGGAAGGTTTGGGGATGCTGGGGACATATGGGAGATCCTTGTTAAACAATTACCTGAGAGGCTGGAACGTTGAGTTTCAATGTTGCTGCCGACCCAGAAACATGGTGTGATAACCACATCAGTATATTATTGGCTCACAAGCCTCAGTAGAGGCGGGAACCAAACTTTACAGAGGTAAACAAAAACACTCCATATGGACCCGTACAACATTTTTTAATTATTAATTATTAATCAATTATTAATCCGAATATTTTTTGGGGGGGAGATGCAATATTTATTATTCCACACCTTTCAAGAAGCTCTTTGGGTGCATTATTGAAAAAATAAATGTATATATTGTGGCAGCCGGCCACTGAGGAGCATAAGAGGAGAGCTATGGAAGAATTTGGCTGTTCCCGGCATTCACACTTCTGCCCATAGAGGGAGCCCCTGAGACACAGCCGCCTAGACCTACAATCATCCGAATTGGAAATACCTGCCCTTGTTAGAGGAACTCCACGGCAGCCAATCAACGCCCTGTTTACAGGACATAAATAGGAGAGGACCTGGGACTTGATGGAGGAAGTGCAAGTGATAGAGTTGATGGCCGAAGTGATATTGATATTAATGTGCTGTGATAATAGAAGAAGTTGGCTGTGTGCCTTTGCTGTCGAACGTCTCAGATCCCGCTTCGTGTCTGACCCTCGCCTGCCTGACTACCCTCCTGTCTGCCTTGCCCTTATCTGTCTGAGACTTCGTCCCGGTGTGCTAGACCCTGCTTATGGACTACGACGAATGTACTGGATTATAGACTTGGCACTGCTAATAACTATAACCTCTCACTCCCAGTTACAGTTGATAAAGTTTGTATTTCATTGAATTTTGGTGTGGACCTTGAATTCATCATCTCATGAACACTTCACCCCACTGAGTGTCACAATATATAATTGTCATTAAAATAAAAAGCAATTGAACCTTTAATGTGTGTGTGTAAAGCACCTTGGAGGGAGAGTATCTCTGAAGGAGAGAGAGGAGGAGATGTTTCCTTCTGCTGCATCAGTAGGAAGGTCTTCAACTGGTTGACTAGGACACACAGACACACACCATTTAAAATAAACTATGTATCAATAGGTATACTACTCTAGTGATTTCAATGATGAATCATCTCATGGGGGGGGGGGTGTGGTGGGGGGTATATTAGGCTATGATGACCAGTAGTAACCCTCATGTCATCACCTGCTTGGCTCTGGGGTCTTCTGCTCCACGCAGCAGCAGCATCATCATCATCACCCTGGTCCGGTCCTCTACCCGGGGTGCTGGCACCATCATCATCATCCACCTCCCCCGACCCTCCCGCAGCGGGGCCATGCCGCTGTGACAGCACACTGCTCAGCTGCTGGATACTGCGATTGGCCCGCTCTGGAAAACCACCCATCATCATCATCACATCATCACCATTAAACACGCTGGCCCACATGTTTTAATATCCACAGACTGCAATACAGACTGTCAACAACAGGTGGGATCCTGGTTGTTGCTGTTCCGAATTCCTAGTTCGCCTATTCATTTTACCTCTAAGCTTTTTCTGGTAGTCGCCGAGCTCATCTTCCTCGTCCGAGCCCAATGGTTTCATATTTTAAGCTATTTTAAGTTAATACACCGCAGCACCGACAACTTGACACGAACCAATGTTGTCAACCACTTGCAAGGATAATAGTATGCTCGATTCTGAGGCGTCGTTGACGGAAGGCGGTGCTCGCTCGTTGCCGAAGCACACGTATTGTAACTGCGCCGAACGTCTAAGGTGACATTTTGAACAAACCAAGCGCTCTTCCGAGCCGCTGCCCGCGAGTTCCGTAAACACAAAGCGCCCGGCGTACACGGGAGTTGTAGTTCTATGTCTCTGCGTTGTAGTTCTATGTTTCGGCGTTTCTTCTGCCACCGCGTGGTCACTGCTATGTACACACACAGCAATATTGTGTAGGATGATGTAGGTTTATAAGAAAAATATCTATCTTATAATATAATATATATAATAATTATTAATAATGATTAATATGAATGGGTGTGACTGTTAGGTGACGTGTATCTCACTAAACATTGATTTGTGTTTGTTTTTGCCAA
>PIJE02000340.1:113641-218641 GCA_002895965.2 Coryphaenoides rupestris
TGGTCCGCTCACGCCAAGGACAGAAGATGGAAACCTGCCGCCATTTTGGCTCTGCTGGAGATGTTGCTGGACTGGGTACTGTCCTGATGGTACACACAGCGCCATGCGTTTCATGTGTAGTGTGTGTGTGTGTAGTGTGTGTGTGTGTGTGTGCGCGTGTGTTCTGAATAATGTTGTGGCATGCCTAACAGGATTAGAGGTGACCTGGTGAGGTCCAGTCGGTACCAAGACCGTGGCCCAACAGCGTTTGTTTGTGCGAGTGTGTGTGCGCGTTTGTGTGTGCGTGTGTGTATGTGTGTGGCTATTATAATAGGATTAGCCATTACCTGGAGCGGTACAGTTGGTATGCTGGTCTGAATTGGGCTGGAATGGGCTATGCTGGGGCTGGACAGAGGGGAACCGTGTGTGTGTGTGTGTGTGTGTGCGTGCGTGTGCGTGTGCGTGCGTGTGCGTGTGTGTGTGTGCGTGTAGTGGCACGTATAATAGGATTAGGTACTACCTGGTGAGGTGCAGTTGGCGCTGGGTGCTTGCCAGCTGTTCTGCCAGGCTCAAGGCTTCGCTCTGCCATTGGCTCCCGTCCTTTTGGACCGCCTCCAGGCGATGTTGACAGCCAACCAGCACAGAGCTCAGCTTCTCCACTTCCTGTCCCACAGAGAGAGAGAGAGAGAGAGAGAGAGAGAGAGAGAGGGAGAGAGAGAGAGAGGAGAGAGGAGAGAGAGAGAGAGAGAGAGAGAGAGAGAGAGGGAGGAAGGGAGGGGAGGCGAGGTGAGAAAGTCTTACACAACGAGGCCCCGAATGCCCTCTTAAACAAACACGCCACCTAAAATGGCTGAGGCTACCGGGAGTTAATGTGAATTGATAACTCAGTAATGTGGATGACATATGACATGTTCATATATAAAAGCAGTGGTTCTCAAACTATCTTTACTTATGTACCGCCTCTAAGATATTTTAAGTTATAAGTTATATGCTCTTATTGGAAAGATTTATGAACTGTTGTTGCTATATTACAATTCAGATTTCCTAAAAATTGTATTAAGGGAGTATTCATTCATTTTCTTGAGGTGGAATTATTGTACAATTTTCATAGCCAATATTAAAACAACTAAATACTTTTTGTTCATGTTCCAAACACCCCTTGGAATCCTTCAAAGTGAATTTACTGCCTTGTTATTATTTGTTAATATACCGAGTTTTATGCGCAATGCTTCTGCAATTTAAACTTTAGGTTCCAACACTCATGTGGTTAAATCGCAAACTGGATGAAAAAAAATATCATAATCTAATAACGCCGTCCTCCTCTCCAGTGAATAGTGGATCATGATAAGAGTGTTCACACGTCGGGACAGAACTGCCGGACCTGTGCGGCCCGTTCCGTCTGTCTGGAGGTCTTGGCGGCCAATTCTCGCAGTTCCGCCTGAGTCTCCTCTCTCTTCATCACCGCTTGGCTCAGTTGGCCACGCAGCTCCACACACATCTAGAAGAGACGCAGAGGCGCTTTGTTGAGCTTAAGTCCCATCCGGCCGCGTAGCAACATGCTCTCGGTAGCCTGGCTAGAGTCGCACAAAGACGGGGTTGCCGGGTGTTGAGAGAGTCATGTCAGCTATAAAAATTAGCATAACATACAAGGTTGTTTCTTTCATTCATATTTTTTTATCAGATCATATCCAACTTATTACAGCAGTAGGCAATAATCAATAAAATATAATTTCTAAATAAATTGTTAAAAGAAAGGATATATCTTAAGGATAATGATAAATCATAAATGTAAAATGTTTATGTTGACAATGGAACACCAACATTATCCTATTAACAAATAAAACATGTGTTTGTTGTATGTCTCCTCTCCTACTAGAACATTTGACTTGAAGATAGAAAGGCTTTTGGTGCCACCTAGTGGTGTAATAATGTGATTCCGCAGTGATCGGCATGATCGTGATCTAGTCCTTAAACAGTGGATTTTGCCTCTTTTCCTCCAATTCTATTTGTCTAAAATCATATGAGACGACAGATGTGCCACTGGTTCTTAATTAAAAAATAACACTGTGGCCACTACCCATATAAAAGTGTCATTCACGTCATAGATTTTCGATGAAACCCAAACATTTCAATATTTTTTCCCAAAAAAGACATCACACGCAAACAGATAGTAACACAGACTGCAGCCCAATGAGATTGACTTGGCATATATCTTAAATAAGGCTTTCTGGTTATATAGGAAAGAGAAGTAAAGAGTATAGAGGAAGAGTGTGTTGTCATTATTCTTGGATATTAGGTTACTAAGGGGAACTGACCAATTGACTTATGTTTCCACGATTCTGACACACACACACACACACACACACACATACACATGGCTGAGTACCTTCGTGCTCTCTTGTTCCTGATTGGTCAGTTTTCGGAGGGTTTCTTCCAGTTGATTGGTCAGGGAAGTTCTCTCTCGGTTTGCCCGATCTAGTTGTCCCTCCAGTTCTGCTACACGCTGGGAAAGGTTTGACACCTATATATACATATACAAAAACACACACACACACATATATATATATATATATATATATATATATATATATATACACAGTTGTGGTCAAAGGTTTACATACACTTGTAAAGAACATGTATGTCATGGCAGTCCAGAGTTTCCAATAATTTCTACAACTCTTATTTTTCTGTGATAGAGTGATTGGAGCACATACTTCTTTGTCACAAAAAACATTCATGAAGTTTGGTTCTTTTATGAATTTATTATGGGTCTACTGAAAATGTGACCAAACCTGCTGGGTCAAAAATATACATACAGCAATGCTAATATTTGGTTACATGTCCCTTGGCCAGTTTCACCTCAATTAGGCACTTTTGGTCGCCATCCACAAGCTTCTGGTTGAATCTTTGACCACTCCTCTTGACAGAATCGGTGCAGTTCAGCTAAACTTCTTTCTTCAGCACTGTCCACATGTTCTCGATGGGGTTTAAGTCAGGACTTTGGGAAGGCCATTCTAAAACCTTAATTCTAGCCTGATTTAGCCATTCCTTTACCACTTTTGATGTGTGTTTGGGGTCATTGTCCTGTTGGAACACCCAACTGCGCCCAAGACCTATCACAAAAAATAAGAGTTGTAGAAATTATTGGAAACTCTGGACTGCCATGACATTCATGTTCTTTACAAGTGTATGTAAACTTTTGACCACTACTGTATATATAAATATGATGCCTCTTCAGCCATGTGGGGCATGGATCAGGGATCAGGCCATCAAATATATATACAGTACATTTATCTTGCTTTTTATCTTTTTTTTGCCTACTTTTTTTGCATACTGTCACCTGACATGTCACAAGATTTTCACTGTTCATAATGGCCCTGTGTTATGAAGAACATATGAGAATAAAACACTTTGACTTTGACTATTGCAGATGATGTCATGGCGTCAAATTCATCCAGTACTCATCAATGACAATCAAATAAAACCAACCATGGTTGTCCCTGTGGTTTGGCTTGAGTGTTTGCTTGCTTGTTTAAGAAAAAAAGGGCGGAGCTCCAGCCTACCATTTGCGCTAGCTCCTCCTTCTCCCGGCGGGCCTCGGAGCGCGCCTCCTCCCTGGCCTCCGCGAGCCTCTCCTGCAGGCCCTGGGCCTCCCGCTCCAGCCGCTCCCGCTGGCCACACAGCTCCCTGGACAGCTGCTCACACTGCAGCTCCACCTGGACACACACACACACTCACATAAAATAATGTCTTCCCAGACATGGGAAAAAATACACATACACACACGCCCGCCAAAAAGCTGCAAAGAATGTGTACCCCAAAGCAATGAACACATAATTATGATCCAATAATATCCTATATATTATATATATATATTGGTCCATTCAGCCATTCTGTACTTTTACTTTTTGTACTTTAAGTATATTCTGAGGCAAATACTTTTGGACTTAAAAATAGCTAATTTCTGGTGTGTCCATTCTACGTGTCACTGCTGCTCATAATTACCTGTGACTACTGTATGAGTCATTTTCTCCAGAAATGAACCTTATGATGAACCATAACATTGAGGGTGTGTGTTTGGTGGCTGGTTTAAGCAGCCTCACCTGGCCTGAGTCAGGATGATTAGAGTCTGGGGCTGGGTGAGGCTGCACACACGTGATGCATTAAGGCTGATACATACTTCGCGAGAAGCGAGAACATTGTTCTCGCTCCCAGGGCTGCGAGAACAAAATTACGTCATTTTGTTCTCGCAGCAGGAGAAGCGAGAATTGTTCTCGCTCCCAGGGCTGCGAGAACAAAATTACGTCATTTTGTTCTCGCAGCCCTGGTTCAGGAGTTCTCGCAGCTTGTTCTCGACACATCATCCGGGCCGAACTTTGTTCTCGCGTCGTGTCCGAGAACTATTGTGTGATTGGTCAATTTGAAGTGGGCGTGGTTAATGCGCTTTCCGCCGGCGCGGAAGTTTGTTGCTGCACTTGAGTTCTCGCGGAGTATGAAATGTCCAGGGCTGCGAGAACTTTGTTCTTGTATACTCGCTTCTCGCGGAGTATGTATCAGCTTTAGCTTATCAAAGGCCCACCAGGTTAAACACATGCCTTCACCACACACACACACGACACACTGAAGGAGAGCACTAGCATGCTGGCATTTGTTTCGCCTGCTCTCCTCTGGTTTATCTGCAATAAATCAGATTATTTAACATTCAACATCAACTACCTGCTGTCTTCGTGTTGGAGGAGCCCAGGAAAAAGCGAATTTATGTGGTGTGTGGCAAGTGTCACTGTCTGCCACAGTCGTTATTGTTCAGTGATCGAAGTGATCGAAGACAGAGAGCTTTTAATACACTTCCATGAACAAGTCAAGTCAAGTCGAGTCAAGTCCAGTGTGTGTGTGTGTGTGTGTGTGTGTGTGCGTGCGTGCGTGCGTGCGTGTGTGTGTGTGTACACTCCTGACCCGGGCTTTCTGCAGGTTGGCCTCCTCTGCCATCTCCACCGCCTGTTTGACCTGCAGACAGGCGGACCACTCCCTCTGTTGCGCCTCCTGCTGGCTGACGCGCACCGACCGCAGCGCCGCGAGCACCTCATCACGCTCCCTGGAGGCGCACACACACACACACACACACACACACACACACACACACACACACACACACACACACACACACACACACACACACACACACACACACACACACACACACACACACACACACACACAAATAAGTATTTTTTGTTTTAGCAGAGAGACCTGGAAAATGAATTATGTTACATGAAACATCACTCTTAAATGTGTACAAGTAACTTTTTGCCTTTGGTGAGTTACTTACTGTGTCACATGTATAAATATATATATATATATATAGTATATATATACTGTATATATATATATTCTATCTCTAGTTTGACTAAAGATGGCCTGACCACATAATCTTTTTTCAGATATGTATCAGAGGAAAGTGTTTGATAGAAGTATAAAATATGAAGTATGGATTAAATGTATGTACCAAATATAAGGGTCAATTACATAAATGTATCATTTTCAAATCAAATTGATATGATTGGTTGTTTTAATGATAACCTGTGTTCATAAAAATAAATATCCGAAATGTGTCAAGAAAAAAAATCCCCTTAATTCCTGAAGATATGTATGGAAAACAACAAAAATAAGCGTAAATAAACAAAGAACTAAATGTAGAAATGCATAAATAAATACATACATGTAGAAATAAATAAATAGCCTTTTTCATGACCAAAATGCATTTATTTAAAATGTATTTATATAGTTATTTGTTTATCATATGTCATTTTTTGTTCTCCATAGATATGAACATTTATAGATGACCACAGACGTTGGTAATCGTGAATTTGCGTACACGTCTACATATGCAAATGTGTGTGTGGTGCATGTGTGGCACTACTTTATTAAAAGTACTTAGCATTGTTTAGCATTTTGTATGTTCTTAGATGTTGGTAATGTGCTCAGAATGGTATGTCTGCTCATCCCAGATATTTATGAAGGCAACTTAGCAATTATGAAACTCGTTCTCTTTGCCTGGTAAATATGAATGCTCAAAGCCTGCTCTATTCTTGTCTTTATGTACCACAGTAATATATTGCTGTCTCCTTCAACAAATGTACTCTTTGTAAGTTGCTTTGGATAAAAGCGTCTGCCAAATGCCCTAAATGTTAATGTAAATGTAAAAGTGTGTGTGGTGCATGTGTGAGTGTGTGGGGGGTGGTGGGGAGTATGTGACTGACTTGGTGAGCCTTTCCACGGCCTGCATGTGTACGTTGGCGTGCGTCTCCGCCATGACGGCCTCGTGCTGGGCACACTTGAGGCACAGGCCTCCGACACGAGGAGCTCCTCCTCCGCCCCGCTTGGCCGCCGCGTCCGCCTGCGCCTCCCGGTGCCGCAGACGGCTCCCCACCTCCTCACACTCCCTCTGACTCACTGCTAGCTCCTTCCTATAGCCCCCCGTCCCCCCCATGCAGGAGAAGGTGTGACCGGAGGACCGGAGAGACCGGAGAGAGAAGAGATGAGGCAAAAACGACAACATGAGATTGACTGTTGGCTGATTCACTTCTCATTAATTTAACCTAATTCGCCCGGGGATTAACACAGTGAATCTTGTGTGTTGAGTCATGTTGCAGAGGTGTTTATACTGAATACAGATACGCATCATTTCAATAAGGGCGATGCCGGGATTACACAATATTTTCATCATATAACGTCACCTTGCAGTGTGTGTGTGTGTGTGTGTGTTTGCTGGCAGGTTTAGGCAGCCTCACCTGGCCCTGGCTGAGTAGTCTGGGGTTGGGTGAGGCTGTGTACCTGTGGTACATTGACTAATCAAGGCCCACAGGTGAAACCAGCCTCCACCTGACAGCATTCCCCACTTACTCTTCGCCATGTTTACATAATGTACACCAGAGAGCACTCTGTCATCCTATTGGTCAACGCCAAGGAACACGTCATATGAGTTGTCAAACTAGGCAGGAAAATACAAAAAATGTGTTGGCACGACATTACTTTTTGTCGGGGAGTCAAGCTGTCCTTGGAGTGGGGCTAATGGATCATAGCTTTGTGGCTAATGGATTGTAGCTTTGAGGCTAGTGGATCATAGCTTTAGAGCTAGTGGATCGTACCTTTGTGGCCAGTAGATCATACCTTTGCGCTAGTGAATTGCAGCTTTGGGGCTAGTGGATCGTATATTTGAGGCTAGTGGATCACAGATTTGAGGCTACTAGATGGTATCTTTGAGGTTAGTGGATTGCAGCTTTGTGGCTAGTGGATCATCTCTTTGAGGCTAGTGGATCGTACCATTGTAGGCAGTGAATCGTACCTTTGGTGCAATGATGTACTGACCTGAGAGAGGTGACCTGAGCCTCCAATGTTTCAGTCTGGGCCTGGTGCAGCGCCTTCAGCTGCTCCTAATACATCAGCATGTAGCGCACACGCACACACACACACACACACACACACACACACACACACACACACACACACTCTTTGATTCATTGAGACCTGCTATTGTGTGTTTATTGTGGAACTGAGCACTGAACTGAGATGGGACAACAGAGGAAAAATGATTTCCCCGCTCACCAGTTCCTTCTTCCATGTATGGTTATCCATTCCATGAGGAGACCTGTTGCCTGGTCTGTAGCTGGCCATGTGACCTTTGACCCCTGGAGATACATTGAGCTGGGAAACAAGCAAGCAATCCAAGCAAGGTCATGACAGTGGCACTCACGATGCACACTAACACACATGATTGAAAGTCGTGGGATAACAATATCATCATCATCATCATGAATAACTAGACAAACTGAGGCACCATCACCACATATACACACACACACACACACACACACATACATACATACATACACACACACACACACATAGACGTGCGCAGTACCGTGGACTCCAGTGCTGTGTTCTCCATCAGTGTTTTAGTCAGACTAGATTGCAGCTTCTCATTCTCCAGCACAACCACCTGCACCCTCTGCTTGATCCCCCGGACCTCCTCCTGAACACACACACACGCACACACACACACACACACACACAGGCACACACAGGCACACACAGGCACACACACACATTAGATCCCCAGGCCCCCCATGAAGGAAAGGAATAGAGTGCATTACTGAGTACTGACCAACAGTCCTGATCAATCTAAACACACCGTCCACTAGGGCGGGGTGGGGGGGTGGACAAAATCAAGTATCAATACTTTTGACCAAATACCTTGATATTGATATCAACAATATTGTAGGGATGCATATTGGTGCTTTCATTAAATACAAATAAATAATCATCAGCAATGGGGATATAATGACCAAATGGGTCAAGGTATATAATAGAACAGCTAGCACATTCGATGAATTCGGAAAATGACATAACTTTACTGTCATGGCAGGTTTAAAAACCAGGAAAAGACAACTCCTGCACTATATCATGATATAACGATAAGGCGATATCTAGTCTCATATATTGATAGATATCATATATACTGTATCTAATATCATGACATCTGTATATTGCCCAGTCTACAGTTCGCCAAAACCCACCTTGCAGAATTTGACCTCAGCCTCCAGATGCAGGATGTACTCTGATTGGTTGTAAATGACTGGCACTAAAATCTGAATGCTGGGCATCCCAGAGGCACCCTCCCCCTGCCGGAGCTGTCATCAGGACACATTGGAGAAGCATAAAGAAAGCGGATACACAGTAGTCAATGGAAGCGTTTGGGGACTGCTGGGACATATGGGAGATCCTTGTTAAACAATTACCTGAGAGGCTGGAACGTTGAGTTCAATGTTGCTGCCGACCCAGAAACATGGTGTGATAACCACATGCAGTATATTATTGGCTCACAAGCCTCAGTAGAGTGCGGGAACCAAACTTTACAGAGGTAAACAAAAACACTCCATATGGACCCGTACAACAATTTTTTTAATTATTAATTATTAATCAATTATTACCTCCCAATATTTTTGGGGGGGAGATGCAATATTTATTATCCACACCTTTCAAGAAGCTCTTTGGGTGCATTATTGAAAAAATAATGTATATATTGTGGCAGCCGGCCACTGAGGAGCATAAGAGGAGAGCTATGGAAGAATTGGCTGTTTCCGGCATTCACACTTCTGCCCATAGAGGGAGCCCCTGAGACACAGCCGCCTAGACCTACAATCATCC
Source organism: Coryphaenoides rupestris (assembly GCA_002895965.2). Lineage (NCBI taxonomy): Eukaryota > Metazoa > Chordata > Actinopteri > Gadiformes > Macrouridae > Coryphaenoides > Coryphaenoides rupestris. The sequence goes on from PIJE02000340.1 coordinate 122,825, forward strand.
GAATTGGAAATACTCCCTTGTTAGAGAACTCCACGGCAGCCAATCAACGCCTGTTTACAGGACATAAAATAGGAGAGGGACCTGGGACTTGATGGAGTATAGAGTTGATGAGGAAGTGCAAAGTGATAGAGTTGATGGCCGAAGTGGATATTGATATTATGTGCTGTGATAATAGAAGAAGTTGGCTGTGTGCCTTTGCTGTCGAACGTCTCAGATCCCGCTTCGTGTCTGACCCTCGCCTGCCTGACTACCCTCCTGTCTGCCTTGCCCTTATCTGTCTGAGACTTCGTCCCGGTGTGCTAGACCCTGCTTATGGACTACGACGAATGTACTGGATTATAGACTTGGCACTGCTAATAACTATAACCTCTCACTCCCAGTTACAGTTGATAAAGTTTGTATTTCATTGAATTTTGGTGTGGACCTTGAATTCATCATCTCATGAACACTTCACCCCACTGAGTGTCACAATATATAATTGTCATTAAAATAAAAAGCAATTGAACCTTTAATGTGTGTGTGTAAAGCACCTTGGAGGGAGAGTATCTCTGTGAAGGAGAGAGAGGAGGAGATGTTTCCTTCTGCTGCATCAGTAGGAAGGTCTTCAACTGGTTGACTAGGACACACAGACACACACCATTTAAAATAAACTATGTATCAATAGGTATACTACTCTAGTGATTTCAATGATGAATCATCTCATGGGGGGGGGGGGGGGTGTGGTGGGGGTATATTAGGCTATGATGACCAGTAGTAACCCTCATGTCATCACCTGCTTGGCTCTGGGGTCTTCTGCTCCACGCAGCAGCAGCATCATCATCATCACCCTGGTCCGGTCCTCTACCCGGGGTGCTGGCACCATCATCATCATCCACCTCCCCCGACCCTCCCGCAGCGGGGCCATGCCGCTGTGACAGCACACTGCTCAGCTGCTGGATACTGCGATTGGCCCGCTCTGGAAAAACCACCCATCATCATCATCATCATCATCACCATTAAACCACGCTGGCCCACATGTTTTAATATCCACAGACTGCAATACAGACTGTCAAACAACAGGTGGGATCCTGGTTGGTTTGCTGTTCCGAATTCCTAGTTCGCCTATTCATTTTACCTCTAAGCTTTTTCTGGTAGTCGCCGAGCTCATCTTCCTCGTCCGAGCCCAATGGTTTCATATTTTAAGCTATTTTAAGTTAATACACCGCAGCACCGACAACTTGACACGAACCAATGTTGTCAACCACTTGCAAGGATAATAGTATGCTCGATTCTGAGGCGTCGTTGACGGAAGGCGGTGCTCGCTCGTTGCCGAAGCACACGTATTGTAACTGCGCCGAACGTCTAAGGTGACATTTTGAACAAACCAAGCGCTCTTCCGAGCCGCTGCCCGCGAGTTCCGTAAACACAAAGCGCCCGGCGTACACGGGAGTTGTAGTTCTATGTCTCTGCGTTGTAGTTCTATGTTTCGGCGTTTCTTCTGCCACCGCGTGGTCACTGCTATGTACACACACAGCAATATTGTGTAGGATTATGTAGGTTTATAAGAAAAATATCTATCTTATAATATAATATATATAATAATTATTAATAATGATTAATATGAATGGGTGTGACTGTTAGGTGACGTGTATCTCACTAAACATTGATTTGTGTTTGTTTTTGCCAAATCCCAGAGCAGGCACCAGTCACTGTTTGACAGAACTTTTTTTTAAATGTAGTTAAACTTGAAAGTTATAATTAAGTGAAAGACTACAGATAATTTGACAGATTTGCCAGGTTTAGTTTTTATGTAGACACGTTATAATCATTTAAGACTCAAGATTCAGGATTTCTTTCTTGCCATATGTAACAAGTACAATGTAATGCTTACTACTCCCCATCCACTCCTGCAGTATTCTTCTAAACATAAGTTCTAAAACAACTAGTTTTAGTTAGATAGTATATAGAAGGAAAAATTGACAAGAGTAGTAATACTCCAGCTGGTGGTGCAAAAATGTAGTAAAAGTGTCTTACATGTGCAGTACAGTAATATTCTTATACTAGCATACAAATAGCAATTAGTAACTTGTAGATAGTAGCAGCAACATGTGATGATAAAGTAAAATGATAAGTGACCAGTGCAGTACAGTACAGTGAGAGAGCCTGCAGTGTTCAGGCTCTCTCACTAAGCCAGAGTTCCTCGTGTCATTATTGCTACAATTGGGTCACAGTGAGAACAAATTGCACAATCTTGTTATTTCCAAGTTTGTGTTTTTCTGTGGCTGTGAACTACAGACACCATTGTGGTCAGGTCAAGGCTACTTGTATAACAACTGGTTTGAGATGGCGCAATACTGGAATTTAAATGGCAATTCCATGATGGTTCCAGTCATTTCAAATTTAGCCAATCACCTTGAAATTAATCTTTTTGTTTATGAGGGGAACAAGGAACAAACAGAGGAACAGAGGGGTACAAGGAACAGGAACTCACTAAACACATTTAGTGAGTCATTTGAGCCATTATGTCCAGTAAACGATTCAGTTTTGTTCTGACATGTCGAGTTAATAGAGAACAGTTTAAACATAAAATACAGACTGAAACTGAAAAGGTGACCTCCTAACCTCTTAACACTTATTTTTGAATATAGATGGAATGTATCTGCTTATCTATCGAAACATACACACAATAGGATACACACGTGTATGAAAAAAAGTGATTTAATGGACAGCACTTTGTGCTGTGCTACACTGAGCAGGATTAGGAGCTAAAAATAAATATGTCACATTCGTTTTCAGTGTGAGAAAGTAGGGTTTTGCATTAAAAAAACCAAACAATACTTTACTGTACCAATACCATACTTCATGGTGCTGGCTGCTATAAAGCTATGCCTGCTGACAGAACACGTTTCCATTTAAGCCAGATAACAATGGCTCTTTATACTGGATTCGTAATTTAATCACACCATAATGCACCCCCTTCCCCTATCAAAGCAAATTAACTGTGACCTAAAAGGGAGTATTTGAAGGCTAGGGGTATTTCCAGGAAACCACATAGTAACCTATCAGTGACTGTGGTATAGACACACAGCTTTCAGTGCACTTCCCACACACAGCACACACACCTCTGCCTTTACTATACATAACCTTCAGAAGCCCCTATCTCACTCCACCCACCCACAGCATCAGCAACCGCTTCCTCACTCCGGTGTGTGTGTGTGTGTGTGTGTGTGAGAGAGAGAGCATGAGTGACTTTACCTCCACCCACTAGGCAGAGTGTTCACATATTTTTTGGTATCTTTCTTAGAGTGCACCTTTTATTAGGAAGCATCCAAAAACAGAGATGCACCTCATATTCTGTTGATCGCTTTTGTCCCAGAGATAGAACACGTACAATTATTAACACCTATTAGACCCCAATTAGACCAAATTAGGCTGCTAATGGCTAAATGAACTGATTGGGACACCTCAACATCCGCAGATAACATCTGTAATGTTATCTGATGGTCTTCTTGCCGTTCTGCTTCCTACAGAGAGGATGGGGTCACTTGCAGCCGTTGGTGGTAGATCTGCCCCGGCCTGATATAGTCAGCAATACATAGCAGAGGAAGGACCTCATTCGAGTGCAATGATAGAATCTCCCCGGAGACATTCACACCCAGTCTTATCTGCTCTTGCTCTGACTCACCGCCTTTTAATGCATGTTGTACAGGCACGCACCACACCAATACACACACACACACACACAAATAGACACACCTCTCATACATACACACACTCACCATTCTCTCACACCCACACACACATTAAGAACCACAGTGGACCAGTGTCAGATTTCTTATTAAAAATAATTCATTTCAGGACAACATATAAATAATTATTGAATCACACAATACAGATAGTATCTTGATATGAATAAATACTTAACAAATAAAAGAAGGCTTTTTTCATACAATACCCTATTGTCAAAAGGTCACCGAGAAACGTTTTGCATGGTATTTTTTGTTACACCCTCGGTACGCGGACGTGCATTCCCCCCCTCCCCCCGTGGCGTGGAATGTCCCTCGGCCGGTACGGAGCCACCGTCCCTTAATCTCGCGGCAGTTTACGGTAGCGCGTGTCACCCTGTCACCCGTCCCCCCCACCCCAGTCCCGCCCGACACACACACACACACACACACACGGCTCAATGCACGACCTCTCCCAGCCGGCCCTCTCCCCTCACGGAGCAATCAGTGTTTCCCCATCAATGATGTAAGGTTAGGTCTAGAGGTGATTAAAGCACACAGAGATCTATGTATAGGCCGACAAGTGCTGGAGGGAGTGGGGATGGGGGATGGGAGGGAGGGGTCAGCTCTAGATAGTTGTTACAAGAAGGCAGATCAAGAGCCTGTTTTTGTCTATACATTTCTAACATACAGCCATAGATGGATATCTGCCCCCGACAGCGGCTCTCAACAGGGGACGAGGCCAATTGAGAGATAAATAGTTGTTTTCCATTTCACAAATTGGAATTGTATCTCTCAAAGAGACGACTAAGTAGTGATGAAAGGACCATGAACATGGTTCACCCAACAAGCTGCAGACAGCTAGATATCTATCTATGGCACATTAGAAGGCATCCAAGCTGCTCGTGGTTGTTTTAGGAGGTAACGACGATGAATAGTAAATGTTGACACGTGTAAATATATATTAAAATATATTAAATCTGAGGAAAACAAAAACAAACAAAAACAAAAACAAATAGGAATGTTAGATTTGTGTGTGTGTGTGCGTGCGTTTGTGTCTTTGAGTCTTGACAATGAGGCATCAGGTGGTCAGAGGTCCCGCGGCGGCACGGACCAGATCCCTATTCACAAAGCGCTCCTAAACGGGGGCGCTTTGATCCACAATCACCCATAGTGTATCAAGCTCTCGTTAACGATTTAAAAAAAAAGGCAAAGCTTGATCAGCCCCGGGCCGGGGACTGGTAGAGGCCGCTGGGGCACTGAGAACACATTCAGATCGACTTGTGGGGCTGTGCAGGCATATGGGATTGCTGTCTGAACACTTGAACAAAAAGTTGTCTCCTTGGCACATACGGGGGTGGGGGGGGAGTGGTGAAGCAGAAGGGGAGGGTGTGTTCCTTCACACCGCTCTGTTTGCCTTCACATCACCTTAGGCTAGGGTGGGGAAGTTTTACAATCTTACAGAAAATGTGTGCGAATGTCTGCGTGTCTGTGTACGTATGTATGCATGTCTGTCTGTGTGTGTTTGTGTGACGTTCGTGTATCTAGGTGCTGCGTAGTCGAAAATAATAGCAACTACCAAGGCAACATATATGTTATACTGAGAGAAAAGAAGAAAAAGAGGAAGAGAAGGAAGGAAGGAAGAGGGGAGAGGAATCGAAAGCTAGGACGCTTCACATTCTACTGTGAATCACTAACCGTGTCTCCTAGGATGGGTTTGCTCTGTCCATCTGGCATTGTTCTGAGTCAAAAGTCAAACTTTTTTTAGCGACTTGTCCATCGCTTTGTGAGTGACATCACGTCATCTGAGTTTGGGTTGTTGATACTTGGATCTCCACTCGCAGAATAGATGAGAGGAACGGCTTTGTGTTTATTGGGACCGTTTAGATGATTTACAGGCCACGTTCAAAAGGAGTTAAAAAAAAATACAATTAAGAAAGACTGTTTGACTACAAAAACTGAAATCAAATTTACACTTCAACGGCTAATGACTGGAAATCCATTGCGTGTTTTTTAATTTGTATCTTTACGGTATGTTTCGTTTGAGCCGTCACACTCTGACTCTGGATTTGAGTTTGCACTCTTTGGCTTAAATTCATCTCTCAATTTTCTTTCTTCCGTAAAACTGCGACCATTACACCTTCTCTACACGGGCGGTCACTGTCACATCCCTGGTTGATGGCAGAACATTTGCGAGACGGACAGGACAGCAAACAAAGGGGACCGTTAAAAACAAGACAGACCGACAGACCGACAGACAGACAGACAGAGAGAAAGACAGGTCAGAGAGTTAGAATCCTTGGCTATGGTATAGAAAGCAGTGTCAGGTGCTTTTTCTTAATGTCAACATACAATCATTTTGTCCGGCACGATTGACTGTGTACCATTTAAATACATATTGTTGAGTCGTCAGCCACATGGAACCAAACCTCTCTTCATGTATCTGTACACGCCGCGTCAGGTGATCATAATTGCACAAAGAGGTATTCTGGAGGCCATGTCTACTGCGCACGCACACACGCACTCACGCACACACACACACACACACACGCACACACACACACACACACACACACACACATTCTCTCCACATTCTACATGAAAGGGGTTGATTTTCAGGCCATTAGGTTACTAGTTAGTGACTAGCTAGTTAGTTAGTTAGTTAGCATCAGAGGTGCATTGACTGGCATGGGGGAGGGGGGAGGGGGGGGGTCTCCTGCCCCAAACCATGAGGAGGGGAGGGGGGGGGGGTTGTTGGCTGTAGCGTAGCGTGTGGTGATCATGGTTTTTGCTGCACGCTTTGACACCCCCCCACCCCCCCCCCCCCCCCCCAAATGCCGCCACCACGCAGTCAGCGGTGGTAGACCTGCTTGAAGTGGTCACACTCGTTGCAGTAGCCCTGTTTCTCTTGGTTGGCGTAGTGGTCGCAGCCCTGTGTCCGGCACCGCTGCTTGGACTTCTCCTTGGGCGCTTGCGCCCGCCGCCCGACCTCCCTGCCCTGGCCGCGCGTGTGGCACTCCGGGCACAAGTCCGTGCAGCCCGGCGACTCGTTGCTGCAGCCGCTCCTCCGGCACTGGGTCTGCATCTGCGTCTGTGTTTGGGTCTGCGTCTGCGTCTGTGTTTGGGTTTGGCTTTGCTGGGAGGATCTGCTGGGCTTGGCTGCGCGGTCTCTCTGAAAATGTTAAAGAGGAGAGCAGTTGTTATGGAGGACTACTGAGTTGTTTCCCGGCTGTGACAAGCAGGCGCAGACACGGGAACAGATACGATCAGTTCATCGACATGTGGCAACACTGTATTGACTATATGGACTCACTAGCTTGGCTGGGAAAGTATGTCATCTTTTGTGTTACGTTGTGTACTAGGTTTTATTTCCTTTTTATTTACTTCCTCATTTACAGTGTTGCCGGGGTGAACTTGTAACGAGGTGAGCAGAGGGGGAGGGGGAAACAAAACTCTCTCGTGACATTCTATATTGGGATTCAGTCTGTTAAATTTGAATATAAAAAAAAAAGCCCCGGTGAAGACGAGGTGTGAAGCGAGACCCACCGTGACGGGGGGCGGCGAGTGCGGCGTACGGTGGGCCGCCTGGTTGAGCCGCGTGCTCTGCTCCTTGACGTAGCACTTATTGCAGTAGCCCTCCAGCATGGCCTTGCCCACCGCGCCGCAGCAGGGGCCCAGGCAACGCCAGGTGCTCTGGAAGCCCGCCTCCGAGCCGTGCCGGTTCTGTGCCGGGGCCGCCGGAGGGGTCATGTCTGGAGAAAACAGGAGAAAAAATACATTGTGAAAACAAATTGTGAAAAAAAGTTTTCTTCTGCAGAGCGGTGGTTCTGCAACAATTTCTTTTTACTAATGTGCGAGATATTTTTTAAGATAGATTTTAAGTGATTTTTACTGTGCTACTAAATTGTATTAATGGGCTATTCATTAATTTTCTTAATGTGGAATTATTTTACAATTGTTTATACCTAATATTAAAACGACAACATTGTTTTTGTTTATGTTCAGAGTACCCCATGCAATCCTTTAAAGTACCCCTAGGGGCGCACGTACGAGAAACACCACGCTATAGAGAACTGGTATGACTGAACTGAATAACAATATAAAATGACAAAAGTTATAAATGCACGTTGCACACGTGAACTTCACACAGGAGGCACAAGTCAGGCTCATGGAAACATGTTAAATGTAAAAAGGAAACTGTGTTTCCAGGACTTACGGTGGTTGGTCTGATAGTCTACATAGCAGATAGTACAGAATCCCAACTTCTCCGGAGTCCCAAAAAACGGGCAGCCATGCCGCTTACAGGGCCGTGCCAGGGGGGTCTGCCAGGCGGACGCATGCCCGGGGGTCAGAGTGAGGCACGGGCCTCGCTCCGGCTCTCTCGCCTGGCTCCAGGCAGCCGACGAGGCCTCGGTCCGCAGGTCGTTGTGCTGGCTCGCCTCCCCCCTCTCTGGCGCCTGCTGCCTCTGCATGCACGGCGGACACAGGCCGTTGAATATCCGTAAGGCCTCCTGCCTGCACATGCCGCAGCGCTCCGTGTCCGTCTCCCGCCCCGCCCACTGGCTCCAGCCGCCGCCCTGGACGGCGTGAGGGGCGACCGGCCCACCGCCGGTGTCCGAAGGTGGCAGCTGCGGCGGCGGCGGCCCCCCTGCGGCGCTCCCCGCCACATGTCCTCCGGGGGCCTGCCTGGAGTTGAAGCAGCGTTCACAGAGTCCGTCGTGCTCCACGCTGAGGGTGAAGAGGCAGCCGGGCGTCTTGCACTTCATGGCGTGCGTCTCGCTGTACAGGCTGAGGCTGGGGGCCGTGGGTGGGGCCGAGCGCGGGCTGGTCACCACCGCTCCCCTCCCGGCGGCGGCGGCGGACAAGCACGACGTCGACGACGAGGGCGGCTCACTGCCCCGCGCGCCCCGGCAGCTCACCACGTCGGCCACGCCCGACACGCCGAGCACGGCCACCGCCGTCGTCTGCATGCCGACGCCCCCCTTAACCTGCAGTGCCCCGCCCTCTACCCGGGGGCCTGTGGCCTGCCGCTTCTCGAAGCACTCGTGGCAGTGGGGCTGCGTGTCCACCGAGACGTAGAAGGTGCAGCGTGGCGTGGCGCAGCGGATCTCGATGAGTGACAACTGGGAGACGGAGAAGGGCGGCGGCCGGTGTGGCTGTGCGGCCCACGCCTGCTCCTTGTCCTCCTGCCAGCGCTGGTACTCGTGGTTGACCAGCTGCAGGTAGTCCTCCATCAGGTTCATGTCCTCCGGCAGGTTGCCCTCGTCCAGCCTGGACACACGCAAAAACAAGGACATGCGTGTTACACGTAGATCACATTTATATCAATGTGGGAGTGTGTGTTTGGTGGCTGGCTGGCTTAATTGGCCTCACCTCACCTGGCCCAGTTAAGGCAGCCAGCCACCAAACACACACACTCCCACAATCACGTTGTGTTATTTATGTAGTTTTGTTGTATGTTCTTGCTTCATCATCACCTGTAAAACGCACTATATAAATGAAATGTATTATTACATATCACTGGTCTCTACTATTACACCTGTAGAGCAGTAAACATCATACACCAGAACCTGGCATATGCTAGTGGAAAAAGTTATGTTCTGATGTAAAATGTTACATTGCACGGTTTAAACATGCTTCATATGGAGGTGGTGGTCTTCAGTGCGGCGTTCCTACCGCGCAGCGTTGATGATGCGCGTGGCGTCACAGCCCGGGCCGATGACGGGGATCTCCATGAGCATCAGGTAGTCCTCCAGCAGCCGGGCCCTCTGCTGCTGGTCCTGCTCCGTCAGGAAGTGAACCTTCAGCTCCTCGAAGCCGCCCCGCCCCGGGTTGATCAACGGCACCGCTCGGATTTCTGGGTAACAAAAAGAAAAAAATGACACCAAAAGACAAATGTGAGTCATGCTTAGAGAACTAGGAATGCTACTGTGTTACTGACTTCCTGTTCTTCAGGGACATGTCCATTGTCTCCATATTCATGTACATTTAGGGCATTCGGCTGACACTTTTATCCAAAGCGACCAGCCGGCCACCGAGGAGCATAAGAGGAGAGCTATGGAAGCAATATGGGCTGTTCCCGGCATTCACACTTCGGAGGGAACCCCTGAGACACAGCCATCTAAACCTGCGCCTTGTTAGAGGAACTCCGCGGCAGCCAATCAACGCCCTGTTTACAGGACATAAATAGGAGAGGACCTGGGAAGTGGTGGTGGTGGAAGTGGAAGTGAAAGTGGTGATATTAATGCGCTGTGTATGTTCTGTGATAATAGAAGAAGTTGGCTGTGTGCCTTTGCCTTTGAACGTCTGAGATCCCGTTTCTTGTCTGACCCTCGCCTGCCTGACTACCCTCCTGTCTGCATCGCCCTGATCTGTCTGAGACTTCGTCCCGGTGTGCTAGACCCTGCTTCTGGACTACGACGAATCTACTGGATTACGGACTTGGCACTGCCAATAACTATAACCTCTCACTCCCCATTACAGTCGATAAAGTTTGTATTTCATTGAATTTTGGTGTGGACCTTGAATTCATTATTTTCAATCTTGTGAACACTCTTCACCCCACTGAGTGTGTCGCAATATATATATATATATATACACACGTAAAAATATGATGCTTAGGTAGGGTTCGCCCAGGGCGCCATACAAGCTAGAACCGCCACTGGTGAGCGACTATAGATTCCTTGATAGAAATTAACCGGGTTCGAGCCCCATTCAGCCGAGGTTGAGCGATTTACCAGAATTCCCACCAGCCTTCCAGTCAGGTGCATCATGTCCTATAGATTAACAAGCAGTGTCCTCCCTCCTACACATAATCATTTACACTATCGACAACCCCATTATTGACCATCATGTTCATCCCTCATTCGGAAACCAGCTAATCAGTTTGCCAATAATAATAATAATAATAAGCATGTGGCGATTGCGTCGTCTGGCTTTGCCTTTCATTTCCCGGTCGTACGATTGATTAAACTGCCGATGATTTCTGTCCCAGTTGCAGCACCGCAGGAGGACAACTAAGCCCAGCCGGGTGAACCCGTACGTACCTGGCCCGCTGTCTTTGATGGTGATGAGGGGCGCAAAGTGCTGCGAGTCGTAGCCCAGGACGATGGGGTACTTGTAGCACTCGGTGGGCGGCCAGTGGAGCGGGAGGTAGACTCCGCCCACGTTCAGCGGAGAGAAGGAGGAGCCAGACTTCATGCTCCTCACCACCTGGTCTGTTCACAGCAGAGCAGTGGCGTCAACACGGGAGCTGGCCGGCCATATTTTCGCTTAGATATAGATCCTTTTTTTTCTCACAAGCTACGCAAGTATGTTTTTCTTTTTATTGGTATCCTCAGTGCTTGGTTGTTTTATTTGGATTCCCTTGTGAAGTTTTACTTGTCTTTTTTTTTTAAAGCCCATAGGAGAGAATGTTTTTTTTCTGTAGAGGGCAATTACATAAATAGCAGTGTTTATCAATAATTACAATAGTTGGCGGGAGGGAAGGAGTTTCCAAAGAGGCGGTGGTAAAATGTGTTACACATTCCAATAGCTCTCAATCTGGTAATAAGTGGAGACAAAAAAATTGTGGCTACCACCCACCTGCCTGTCTGCATACCATCAGCTGTAAACAAATAAGACCATAGCGTGCACAGCCGTGTGTGTTTCGGTGTCGTACCTGCGATGACGATGATGGGCCTGCGCAGGATGTTGGAGAGGATGAAGATGTGGATGTCTTCCAAGGAATCAAACTGGAGGCCGTTGCTACTGGAGACCGGGGACGCCATCTTCACAATTTTCTCCCATTCCTCTTCCCAGTTCTAGGAAATGGTCCAGACACACACGCGCAAACACATACATGCGCAATCACACACACACACACACACACACACACACAAACAATAACGTTGATTACTTCAATATACATCATTTGAAATAATATATCAATGAACATACAGTAGCCACACAATCCACCTCTGCAGATGCATAGCGAAGCACTAGCTAGCTAGCTTGTTTAAAAACATTTTTTAAATAATAATAATAATTGTACACCTTTTTAATAATTGCACACCCGTGATGTATTGGCTAATCGCTGCACACATGTTAAACCAGCCATCACCACACACACACACTCAGGGAGCGCTGACATGTGAGCATTGCACCAGCTGCAAACCATTCTTCATGCTCTGGAATAAACTGGTTTACCATCGATTACTACAGTACATGCATCCTATTGGTCGGAGGAGCCCCAGAAACGCCTGCGTGCGGCAGCGTCAATTGCCAGAAGAATGTTGTTGTTTTTTAACGTGTAACGTGCATCTTACAGATGTCTTCTGTTGACAACTGAACTCATGACGGAGGGGGGCGTGTCTCCGGGCGTACCATGGTGGTGTAACGCAGGCCGGTCTGGGTGAACTCCTGTGAGTGCAGCAGCTCCGCCTGGAAGCGAGCCCTGAAGCCACCCGTGTCCGTGTCCTTCAGGACCCCATGGAGGGCCTTCCTCAGCACCAGGTCGGTGTCCTGGACACCCAGCATGTACTGAGACGCCGCGTGGAGAAGGCAGTTCCCGTCCCCTATGGAAACACGTTGAGGAAACACACACACACACAACATTTGTTAAAACGCTGTGACTTTCCCAGAAGGCCGTTTGATTCGCGCTGTGTTAGCGTGCGATTGAGCCGAACACCGCATTTCTTTCGTGAATAAAGACGGAAACAAAGAGGAGGTTCTTCAGAACAACCCAGCAGACAGTGTGCGTGTCTACTATGTCAAAAGTCACACACACACACACACACACACACACACACACACACACACACACACACACACACACTCACACACACACACACACACACACAATATGTTACGTGCACACACACACACACGCGTACATAATGGGTACGCGCACACTTGAGGGGAACAAAAGCATGGGGATTTCCAGGCCGTGAGGTTGGTTGTCAGGTAGACTATCTGGTATCTACTACGCTCCAATCTGTGAGCTGTGAGTGGTTGTCAACCTACACACGCACATGTGATGTTAGGCTGCCTACTTCCCCTTTACTCTATCAGCTGCCTGGGGAACATATTTTGATAATTTTTGTGTGAAATACCTTTTGTGTCCAATAAATCATTTTTGTTGCATCTGCTTACACTAAAATAGTCACGAGGGGTATTTTTGTTTAGTTTTTATCAGTTATGAGCTTGTGTTTGTCTGATAGTGAGTGAGTGTAGCAGCGGATGTGTTTTAACATGATAAACTTAAAGGGAGTAAGTCCCTATTAGGTCACTTGAAGAAATCGGGGGATTTCTGTTTTAAATTCTTTCTATTGCAGTCTGGGCCTGTTATCGTTGTCAAACAGAACAGAATAAATAAGTATATGTTTGTTGATCTGAAATACCTCTGCTGCTGCAAAGCACATAGAGGAATTTCCCAGCTCTCAAGTGCTGCCTTTTGTGTGTGTGTGCGTGTGTGTGTGTGTGTGTGTGCGCGTGCGTGTGAGTGTGAGTGTGTGCGTGTTCCTCCTCTTGTGATCCCAAGTTAGGACTCATCATCAACGCCACTCAACTGGCCCGGACTTTCCACAGGGGCGGAGCTTGGGCCAGGCGGAATGTGGAGTGTTTGGCGTGTGCCATGAGCAACAAATGGAAGAGTTAATTAATGACTGCCTGGTTAAAAAAATAGACAGGGGCTCACCTTTCTTGTGTTAACACGCAGTCACACAAGCGGATCCGTAAAGTTCTCTATTTCTCAGCAACAGTTTGAATAATTGAAAGTGAAAAACATCACAACAGCACACACACACGCGCACACACACATACGCACACACACGACAAGTGCACCTGTCCTTGGATACTGTGGCTTGAGCCGCTTCCAGTTTTCATTCCGTTCTCTGCCTCTTATATGATTAATAGAAATGCTGCACTTCGCATCGGATCGATCCGTGCCCGTTAGCATCTTAGCAGGGTAGGCTAGGAATTCAAAGAAACGCCACTATATAATACAAATGAAGGAACCATTTAGGGGAGAATTTATTCAACAGTCAAGAAGTTTAATTGTCACATACACATACAGGATGTGCGGTGAAATTAAAAAGTGCCGATGCCCAACGGGATGTGCAAAAGATCAATACAATACAATACAACACGAATAACACAAATGAATGCCAGGATAATGTATGTATGAAAAAAGGTACAACGGAAGGTTTTCCTTCGGAGTTTCAGCTATGTGATGACATAAAAGGCTAGAGATTTCCATCCGTGGAATCGTTCTCAGAGGATCAGTTAAAGGAACGCTCAGTTATGCCCGAGAAGAGAAAAATAATCAAGCATGACGTGCGTCGATATCTGCAATCTCGTGTGTGGGTCCGACAAAAAAATACATGGGCCTCATGGGTGGTATGCACGCAGTAGGAAAGGCTCCCCGGAACGTCCCAGTGCTTCCCAACCGAGGAACCGAGTCACATGTCGTGAGAAGAACACCAGTTCCCTTTGTCTGCGGCATGGAGCCTCAGAGTCTAAAAACAAAACTCTTAACGTTGAGCCAGAGAAAGATTCCAGTTGGCTCTGGGAGTAAATACCTGCGCCACGTTGCCACACAACACTGCAGTGTTGAGTTTAACAAATGACTAATGCACATCCGCATACAAGTTTCCCCGTTGTCACTGCCTGGTCTGCGTTATCTGACTTAATGCATTCAAATAAATGTGATCATAAGGGCACAACTATAGGACTAATTTAAACAAATCCATGTATCTTTGTCTTTTTGTATTGTTTATCCTTTTTTCAAAACAGAGAGTTGATGTTGCAGGTTAGGTTAGGTTTCTCGTGCAGTTTCTTTGGCAGGCTAATTACAGTGTTACAATATAAATCAGCACATCAGAGAGCTTGGAACCTGGAAAAGCTTTATACGTTTAGTTAGTTATTATGGCGAGTGTGTGTGTGTGTGTGTGTGTGTATACGATTCAGAATTTAAGTAGCCTATATCATCAGTGGGCTGCGGATAATAAACAATGCCGACTTGCGGGGACACATGACAGGCATGAGACGCTGCGTGGGAAATACCCATTCAGAGGAGCACTTAGCTCCTCAGACACTTTGAGAGAGCAACACCGCTGTGGTGGAGAGGAGGGGCGTCTCTAGGAAACAGGCGACTCAGAAGGGTGTTTGGAGAAGTTGGAGGCTCCGTGTGGTGCTAAAGTGGTTCCTCGTTGAAAATGTTTTCTAACTTATAGTTGGATGGATGACCCCGTCTCCTTCACACTCCATGTTATCCAATCCAGCCATCGATCACATTCTAGCCACATCACTTCTCCTCCTTTTCCTCTCTGTATGTATGTAGAGTATCTACGACGACGGGGTGTGTGTGTGTGTGTGTGTGTGTGTGTGTATGTATGTGTGTGTAGGAGAGAAAGATAGAGAAACATTAAGGGAGAGTGTCCCAGTGACTCAGCTAGTGTGCGTGTGTGTGTGTGTGTGTGTGTGTGTGTGTGTGTGTGTGTGTGTGTGTGTGTGTGTGTGTGTGTGTGTGTGTGTGTGTCATATGTCCTCTGCTGAAAGTCATGACTGGGTCCTTCAGACTTGGAGACACTCGTACTTTAAACCCCTGTCCCATATTTATGACTCGGTCAGGAAATTCCATCCAGGGTGGTGGCAGTAAATCTAGGAATTAGTAATCAGAGGTCTTTCTGAAGTACAACCAAATCAGTGTGTGTGTGTGTGTGTGTGTGTGTGTGTGTGGGTTCAAAATTCCCTATCACATAAAGTTTTACAATCCACGTCATACCTCACAGCAGCATATCTCACAGCATACACCTGAATTGTCCCAGGTAACAATGAATAACAAAGTGGTAAGCTAATTAAAGTGGAAATCCTGAATATTTTACATTATTGCCTTTTTTCCTTTAGTGTAACACAAAACTAAATTGCGGGCACAGCCTACACCGATGTTAACTAGCATATAAGGAACAATAGAAATATGTAAATGAAATGTACCGTCACACATTTATGGACTTTTTTCATTCTGCAAACAAGTGAGTTCTCATTTACATAACTATCCTATTGAAATGTGTGACAAAGGCAACCTTATGAACAAGATGATATATTTATTGGTTCAATTAAAAAAAAAGTCATCATCTAGATATCATCAAATAACACTTTCTACCCCCCCAGGGAGTCTAACACAATAGTAGTTCAAAGTAGTTAAAACTAGACCAGCAGTGGCAGTGTAATTACAACTGAATAGACAATTGGATTGTCGTCGTCAATAATGAATCATCAATAGATTGACACTTCGGTCATCAGACATGGACAGAGCAGACCAAACCGAGAGAACAGACAGGAACAAACCAGCACATCCTGTGATGAACACCTAAAAAGCTGACATATGTCCCCTCCCTAGTGCTGTCTGCGCACACATCTACACACACACACATCCGCACACATTCGTGGAAATTTACAGGGAAACATAATGACGCAATGACAGCAGCCATTGAACCCCCACTGGAAACCGTGTCCGAACATCTGTAAACAACACGTAAACAAGCGTGCAACCACCGGCACCGCAGAGGATGCTGCTCAGAGAATTTCCCAGTGTTGAGTTCTGATCACGGAGGTGCTGGTGTCGGTGGGTGTGTGTGTGTCAAATCATGAGACACACATGATTTGATCCACTCCCATAAATGAGTGGGGGGGGGGGCTGAGGTTGCGACATGAGTAGTTGTATGAAAATGGAATCTCCATCTTCCGTCATTTACAGTAACGCGAGCGGTAGTGACCGAGTGGTAGCATCTGACCCCGACGTCAAACAGAACAGCGGTCTCAAAATGAAAATGAAAGAAAGAAAAAAACACACTACTACTCAGAAGACAAGTATTTGGTCTATTCATAACCTCTCTCAGGGTGTTGTACCCAGAGCCACGTGGTGGGGCCAAATAAACAATAGTTTGGGTGCAGTTGTTCAACTGCACAAAAGTAGATCCACCTGTACATCCAATATGAGTGATGGATAGCAGTCCACATAACAGGCTCAAGAGAAGGATACTGAATCTGAAAATATGTCTGAAACAAATGTCTCCCTTACAGAAGGAGGAGACAGGAGGAGTGTTTTCATTAGCCTATCTTCTGTGTACTACCATGTGTGGCGTTTTATTTTTCTAAAAGGCCAAGTTTACCCAAGTTTAGTCAAGTCAGGTTCATTTGTAGAGTGGCGGCAACGCTCGGCCCTTGAAGCTTCGAGCTTCAGAGCGGAAACAAGTGGTTGCCCGGACGACGACGCGCTCTTACCGTTGGTCCGAAGGGGCACCATCTTCTTGACCTCCCGACACCAGTTGAGTTTCTTCTCCTGCTCCAGGGACACCTGCATGGCCCGGTCCAAGATGGCGGCCTGCACCACCTCGCGGAAGGCCTGCGGGAAGTGGTTCATGGCAATCATCTCCAGCGTGTATCGGTGCATGCAGCGCAGGTGGTGCATGAGGCCGCCGCTGGCGCCGGGCTTCACCACGTCGTTGGGGACACGCTGGCGGATCTTCACCGCCTTCAGCAGGTTGGAGACGAACAGGAACTTGGGGAGGAAGTTCTGGCCTTGCGACATGGTGGGCAAGAGCGGAGAACGGGGAGCGGGAGATGGGAACGCCGGCCACCGCCAAACCTAGTAACAACGTGGGAACCTGAATGGGGAGGGCACAGAGTTATGACTGTGTAATAAACAACTCATGAGAATACATTAAACTTTGAATTGATTGATATATTTGATTTCTTTGCGGCCTTCAAAGGCCAGGCAGCTATACATGAGAAGGATGACACTTTAAAGCCTGGCTCACGTGTTACTCTCATCTGTTTTTAAAAGGTAAAAACATTGCGGACAAACATAGCCACCATAGTAAACGTCAGACGTGCCAGGTAAGCGTTTCATTATAAGTAGAGTAGGTCTTTTAAATCCCTGACTTCCTACCTTACAGAAGCCCACAACAACTTGTTATCACTTGTTAGTTACACTAGGCAGGTGTAGTGGTTCCCTTTAATGGCCTCTGTGACTCCCAGCCCGATCCTTCCCAGAGAGCAGCAGGTGCCAAGGACCCCGTTGGCCACACAAATGTGTGTCAGTGATCAAATTATAGAAAGCAACCATCGCTATCTCAACGCTATTGGCGTCATTGGCAACAGACTTTTCGAAGACAAGACAAGACAGTCGAGGGTCAGCCTCACTGGTTACACAAAAACACACAACAGACCCTCTTCACAGAGCACCAGTAGCAGAGTAAAGTAACTTCCTGGTCCTGTCATCTTAACATTAGGTGTGGTTTTGTGTATTTAGTCTGTCTCAGCAGCACCAGCATGGTATCAATGTATACCTACTGGACTAGTTGTGTCTCTACTGGTGCACTGGCAGACCTGACCCCAACACACCCAGTATTAATGTGATGTGTGATGAGCTACACCTGTATTTTCCAGTCTATAAACAGGAGAGTTCGCTGATGTCGGAGGAAGAGGAGGAGGAGGAGGAGGAGGAGGTTTTACGTCAATCCTACGACAACTACCATAGCGTTTAAATGTCTCTAACGCCTGGGTGGTCAATGTTTGTAAACGTCCTGCGTACTGGGTGGTGGTGGTGGTGGTGGGGGGTGGGGGGCTGGGGGGGGGGGGGGGGGGGGGGGGGGGGGGGGTGGCTGTCGTCTTTGTAAACAATGGCTGTCAAAGAGAAGCCAGTGAGTGTCGTGAGGCAGCCTCCAGCCTCCAGCCTCCACGTCCCCCCGCCAGCAGCCAGATAGATAGACAGATAGATGGACGACAATCCACGGCGCGACGCGAGGCCTACAGTATGGAGGATACAGCCGGCGAGTCTGACATTCACGTTCGGCCACAAAAGAGCAGCAGCAGCCGCCGCCGCCGCCGGAGAGAAGGGGACCGCGGAGCCGTACCTGGGTGATCGCGTCTAGCGGGTTAATAACAAAGCCTCCCTGGCTAGTGTCGTCCTTCTCCAGCCACTTCACTCAGCCCCACCGCAGCGGTGCTCGGCGCCATTCAACCTTTTCTTCTTCTTCTTCTTCTTCTCTTCTTCTTCTTCTTCCTCCAACCTAAGTCTGGTGGTGGTGGTGGTGGTGGTGCCTTCGGAAGTCTGCCCAGTCTGTCACGAAATAATTCATGCGCGTCCTCTTTGAGCTGGTTAAATGTTACACACACACACACACACACTCACACACACTCTCACACACTCACACACGCACACACACACACACACAAAAAGGAAAGCCCGGGTTAAGGGAAGGGGGATTTCCACTGAGGGACTTTCCACCCACCCTCTCTCTCTCTCTCTCTCTCTCTCTCTCTCTCTCTCTCTCTCTCTCTCTCTTCAGCAACACACAGCCTGGCGGGCAGTACCGCTCCCCGCCGCCAGGGGGGTGTCTCTATCTGTCTGACTCGATACTGACTCACACACACACACACACACACACACACTTTAGTCTAGCCGTGACCCACCTACTGCTGTGCACAAAGACGCGTCACTGGGATAGACAGACACAGTGCGCGTCATGTTTAGTCTCTCGTTATAGAACATTTATATGAACCAAATCAATTTGGAAACAAACTGAGTGTTGGGCATTGGGTATTGGCGAATCAAGACTATGTACATCAATAATGAAAAGATATAAAATTGTTTTAGACGGCTTGTAATGGCTAATGACCCTCACACCTGGTGGTATAATATGGCCCCTTTAATGGTCTCAGATATAGACTGGTGGCTTCATGAGTTTAAATTAGTTTACTCCAAAGGCTTGAACTAAATGTTCTCCAAGTCTGGATTGAATCATTGATCATTGATCTGGATTGAAATACCAATTCCATAGCAATTGCTATGCTGGATGGATAGATGGATAACACAAACATTCAAAGCTACTACTTTTAAAATTACAAAGCGCTCTATTCTTCATGTCTGTTGACTTGACACTTTAAATATGTCTCCTGGGGATCATTGATCAGGTTCAGAGAGCTGTGGTTGTAGACCTCCTTAAAACACTATCTGTATGCTCACTGATAGAATATGTCATCAGAATAGAGAGGGGATGAATGGACAGAAGTTCTGTTAAGAAGGGTAACTATCAATCTGATTAAGAATTCCTATTTTTATGTTATTTTCATTGCCATGTACTTTGAAATCAGGATTTGAAAGCAATGGTGTTGCTGTCCTATAGGCTCGTGACATGTTGTCTTTTACAGTGGAAATTGAGGAAGTTTGATATTAGCAAAGAATGGAATTATAACATTGTTCAGATCGCCTGACAATTAACATTGTAACTACCAACTGGAAATTGTCCGCCCTATTAATCATCATATTCCAGGAGACATATCCACTTATGCAATTTGTTTAAATCCAGTTTGCCCTGCCACACTTTTAAAGACCTGTGAGAACTTTGCCATTTTCTTGAATATTGTATGATTTCTGTCATTCATTTTTCCATAGGCTACCAATTCAATGCTCAGGCACATGTGTGTAGGCCTGTATGTTTATGTATTGATGTATTCTACATATTTAAGTAAAGTAGTGATGTAGACTCTTTACTCTCAACCCCCCCCCCCCCACACACACACACACACACACACACCTCCTCCCAACCACACACACATGCCTACATACATTCATTTGACCCCAAACCTACACTCTCCTGTATACTCACAGTTTTAGGCCTTTAGTCTTAGACTCTCCCCAGTGGTTGTTTCTCAGTATGAGGCACATAGGTGAGGTGTCAGAAGACCGGGGAGTACCACATGGGGAGAATAACTACATTTTTCTGTTCCCCTCAAGTGGAACGGAAACCACCAGGACGGCAGAAACACCGTCCACAAATCATGACGCAGAACAAGAGCAAACATTAGTTGCGCATCATTTAGAAAGTAATTCTGAGACACACGCGCTAGTTGACCTCACCCAGAAGCATGGTAAATCGGTGAACAGTGATGATGATTCAGAGTGCCCCTGAGAGGGAGAGGACTCTACAGAGCCCTGGAATTAAATTCACATCTGACGTATCAGTAGGTCATGAAATAATGCTAATTTACTGTAATTTACCACATGAAAATTATAACAAAAAGAGATTATATGAAAAGAGAACATTTTCTGAAAAAATACTAAAAGCCCAAAGCAGATCACTCATAGCTTGCAACTGTCAGAAGAAGCAAAGACAGTTAAATCAAGTCCCAGGAAGCTGAATAATTACTAATTAATGTTCTTTTTAAAAAAGGGGCATTCATCATGCAATGTTATTCACTTTTTCAAACACATTGCTACAGTTAATATATCTACTTTGTTTGTCTATAATGGCATTGTACTCTTTTCTGAAATCTGGTTCTACACATGTACACAGCCAACATATTGAATTTAAGCTCTTGATCTACTGATTGGTGGTGCGATCGAAGGTGGATTGCAGCCAGCTTCTATTTGTTATTAATGTTTTTAACATTCATCATAATTATTTGACACATTTAAACCTGTCAGCTTCATGTTTAAATGAAAATGCAGGAGTGTCACTTTATAATTGGGGTCAAGTCAAGTCAAGTCAGTTTTATTTATATAGCACATTTTAAACAACTATTGTTGACAAAGTGCTGAACACATTGGTTCCATTTCTGCATAGATGTGAGTTAGGACTAAGTCATAATTATGATATGGAGTGGATATAGCAACAGTGCCAGCAGTGGGCATGATATGTCCCTAATATGTTTTCCATGAACTGAAATGTAAGTATTTTGATATACTTTTAATAAATGGATAATAAAAGTGTGTGATGCGTGCCATATCTAGGGGCTCATAACATTTCCTTTCATGAGGCCTTGCATTTCTGGCCACGGCCCTGCCTACAGTAAAGGGTTAGTCGATGGGCTACATTATAAACTGCCATGTCTGGTAATCCAACTGCAGGAAGATTTCCTGATTTAGTCTGACCCCTAGTGGCAGTCAGTTAGAACCACACATGCAATACCTGTAATAACACACACATGCATTAACATGCTAGTCAGCTAGGGGGAGGCATAATCTGAAGGAGTACTCGGATTAAAACCAATAGCATGCATGTAAATATGTGATAAAGAAAAAGAAAGAAAGAATTATAGTATTTAAACAATATGCAATTGCTTCTATTGACTTGGACCAAAATGAAAGTTGTTCTTTAGGAATTGCACTTTTAAATGAGATATTGTGTTCACCCACATGTATTGACAGTTATTCTCTTCTTTGTGGCAAGTGTTGATGATTGATGAATTGCCATATCCCCACAAATTACAGAGGGTTTATGAATTATCTGGGAAGGAATAAGTCATGTTCACACAATTCGTTAATTTCACCTGTTTGCTTGAACAAGGCAGGTATTGACATGACATGACTAATGTCCTATTGTGACATAGCATAGCCCCATGCAGCTGTTCCTCCCCTTTTTTCTTTCATTTTTTTCATTTTCATCCATGCTTAGGCCTGCTCTACGCCTTTTTTCCCACAGGCACATTTTAAACTTGAAAGGCTGAAAAAATGTGTAAGCCTACAACAGATCTGGCTTCGTTGACACAAACAGGAATAATGAGGATACCATAAAACCACAAAAACAGTCTTGCAGGCCCGTTGGTAGACCTACTACCCCACTGGGCCTAGCAGCTGGTATTGTTGTTTTGTCAAACAAACTGCAAATTTGGTAGGCTAATGTTAAAAAGTCTTCCACGGCAGTGGTGGTGGGCTGAAGAAGTGCATAACCCCTGCTTTGACTCTCGTCGGTGCCATGCTACCGACCATACCACAGAATTAGATCACATGTTTTATGAAAATAAGCACATTCACACAATTAGTTTACCCTCTGTATGTATGTATGTATGTATGAATTATAAAGCAAGGTGGTACATTACATTATTAGTTCTGTGTTATTACAAAAATATAGATACTATTTATTTACAGTAAATCCCCACATGCATTTTCTTTTTTCCTACAGCCACTAGGGGGAGCCTCTCAGTCAGTCCCGGGAACCGGAACAAAACTTCACCTCTGCTTTCCCCCACTGGGTGCTTCCGAACCCTTTCACCCTGATGTCATTACTCTCGTTCCCTTTCCCTTTCCACCACTCACTCACTCACTCACTCACTCACTCTCCCTCCTCCCCCCTCATTCCTTGTCATTGGCTTGTGGCGGAGGCTGAAACTGAAGCTGTCTGGGCTTGCTAAACGGAGATTTTCTCACCCAGGCCTCGCCCTGGGTGGGGCTCGTAAGGTGTGTGTGTGTGTGTGTGTGTGTGTGTGTGTTATTACAAAAACCATGTGTCATATTTACGACCAGCTCGTCCTCGCCCCTCCCAAGCCGTGACACTGTTGTTGCCTTTAGCTCTTCTTTTTCTTGGCATTTAGTGTTGCAGGCTAAAATATTGACTAGATCTGTGGTTCTCACGCTATTCTTTAGTAATGTACCCCCGAGAAAATGTTTTCTGCCAAGTGAGAAACCCCTTTCATTACATCATCATTAGAGATGGCAAATATTTGTTGGGTTTTCCTTTCAAAAATCTGTATGGTACTGACATGACATAACAGACATGTTCGTGTTTGTCTGTTTCTTTTTAGCAGACTCCTTCTTTTCTCCATTGTTCTTGTTCATAGTCCCAGTTCCCCCTGCACATTTTACCCCCATTTGAGAAACACTGGACTAGATAATCTAAATAGCCTACTGTTATCATCTCACGAGGGTTGGACCCAAATGCAGAGCCGAACACAGAGTAGGGGAAAAACAACAGTTTATTGAAGGAGTGAGAGGGAAACCGGGGTCGGCTGGAGCAGAGGCAGGGAGAAGCCCGGGGAGACCTGTGATAGATGCGGCTGGTAAGGCAAGCGGGTGGTGAGTAGGCAGGTAGACAGACAGGCAGGCAGGCTGGTAAGTGGAGGAGCGGGATGATGGCGGGATAGTAGGCAATGATCCTGAGACAGAGGAAGACAAGGTCAGCACAATGTAGAAACACACAGGGAGACTAGAACGCACAATTCTAGGAGCCGGAAACGAGGAATACCACAGTGGCTGAATCAACGATCTGGCGATGAGTGGGATGAAAGACAGGGTTTAAGTACTGGTGGAGATGAGTAGATGGATGGTAGGTGTGCGGAGTAGACCAGGTGAGCAGGAGAGAGTGATGAGCCGAGGAGGAGCCGGAGTTGGAAACCACGGCCACACAACACACAGACAGACAGAGACAGACAGGTAGAGGTACATGGGGAATACAAGAGGCACGGCCGAGACCATGACAAATACTCAAATGTAATGATTTCCTCAAAATTAATTCGGAAATAACGGAAGCTTATGAACTTGCACAATCCGTGCAATTATTTGATGAAGATCATGTTTGTTTTTTGTGTCCTTGTGTCCTCTCATTTCATCAAGTCAAGAAAAAGTTAATAAAAATAACTAAAGTTTTGAAAGTGAATCGACAGCGCATTTCTTATTGTTAATAACTTTATAACTATTTGCTGATCTTTTTTTCTTTTAAATATGATTGTCTTCAACACAAATAAGTAAAGAAAATGTACTTTATGAAAACATTTTATTGCATAAAATACACACACTTTCAAAGATAAACAATTTTAACTACAGCAGAAAAAACAGCTTGGTCTCAGTTAGTAGAATGTGCTATTACCTAGACAGTATATCCACAACAGTACAAATTACTTGTTAATGCTGGTTTTGAATTAATTTGATTCCTCAAATTCTTAGCCTATGTCGCCATGACGTATTACAGCAGTAAAAATATTTTTTTTCAGCATAAGTGATACATTTAAATACTGCTTTCTCACATGAATGTAATCAAACATACCTGTGTACAGTTTAAGCCAGATGAAAAGCTACTATTTTGCATTTGAAATCTAAAAGCCACCACTGATCTTGCATCAGTACTCTATGTGGACAACAGGCAGGTTCATATGTTTAGAGAGTCTGTTGGATCGGGTACTAGGAATTCCACATGACAAAAAAAAATAAGACAAAAACAAACAAAAGAAAAATGGAACAGTACGGCGTCCGTATGAGAGATCATCCCATTGTACAGCTAGGTGTTAGCATCTTGCCTTCCAGCAGGCATTTGATAGTGAGTGTGTTATGAAGACCTCTGGACAGTCTGCAACAGTCTCATAACATGTTGCTGATTACTACACCACTTGCAATGGAGTGAGTAAGGGGGGGGGGGGGGGGGGGGGGGGGGTGGCAAGAAATAATAACCAGTAAAACAACTTCATGATGACTAATAGATATTCTTTATCCTCAAGGTCACATGCACCTCTACACTGTATACCGTATATCTACCCATGAAATCCAAAAAAACTATTAAAATACAATACAGCAAATGTGAACACTCAAGAATTCAAAACTCGAGGAAGCAGGTTAATGGATGATAGCACAACGGTTGAAAACATCTGCTGTGACAGTAGACAAAGTACTATGTTTGCAAGTTACAACATTCCCCTTCTGTATCCGTATACTTTCTTACTTGTTCCCTTACATAGACCTTATGTGAGCTATACACAATGCAAAATGCTTTTTAGTACAGCTAAGAGATTGACAAAAGCTCCTATTTCTTAACAATCTGCACGCAGTCCAACGTGTTTCTTTACATCCATTGCATCGAGTGCAATGGCTATTGATATGGACATACCTTTAACACTTTGCATATAATTCATGAAAGAAACCTAGATCATCTTAAAGTTATACAATTACAAAATGACATCCATAGTTTTTTTAAGTGCACTTGGGTGATGTTGCATTAAAGAGTTAAAAGTAAAAAGATAAAGTGATAAAAACATTAAAGGTAATCTATACTGAATACGTTCCAATTTTGATCATCAATGTTTTCGGTGTTTGCACAAAAAACAAAGATGTATATCGAGCGTCAGGCTGCAAGGCTTCAGCCACTGTGCAGAGCCAGGTTATTAACTAACAGAGCTTCGAGACATTTTCTATAATATAACTCAAGTGGGGAATGCTCAGTGGCCGGCCCAGAACCGCTCGCGCTCAGGGTGGTGGGCACAACGGACGTACTTCAGTGGCTTTTAGACTTTTAGGTGGAGGAGTAGATGTATTTGGTCTTCGCCAGGCCCGTCAACTCGTCCTCGTAGCGGGGCAGGCAGCAGAAGAGGATCCCACAGCCGATGGTGAGGATGGTGGCTCCCCAGCCGAAACCGTAGGCCCAGGTGTAGGAGTAGTGGCCCTCAAAGATCAGGTCTTCGTTGAACTTCACCGGGTAGATGATAAGCGCGATGATCTGGATGATCACTGGACAGGAGAAGAGGAGGGAGCGGTTAGTGGTGAAAGAGAGCGAGAGAGAGAGAGAAAGAGCTCACAGCTCAGCTCTATGACAATATCCAATGTAAAAAAAACTCATCCAGGTACACGTTACTAAAGGACAGAGCACGCAACACGACTAAACTACTCCGCCCTACTTAAAAATGTTTGGACGCAAAACAACCCTTGATTACAAACAAGTTCAGCAAGTTGGCATAGCTCTCACATTATGTGTTTGACTGCGAGTTACGACAGTTGGGAGTCCATGAAAGGGCAGCCCCACTCAGAATTTGACACAGCCGTGAGAGAGTCACAGACGCCAACCACATAGCTTACTGTCGAGAGAAATCTCACGCAGTACAATGGGAAACAGAGTTGCTCAACATTGATTCCATGTGTAATAAAGTAATCCTGTACAAATTACTCTGCTTTTATGTAATTAGTAATGGCTTTTTAGATGTTAAGGGGGAGGTTAGAGGCAGAGGGAAATAGACTGAATGTGTACGTTCTGTAATACGTTCTGTAACGTTTCCCTTGCAACACACTGAACAGCTCGATGGTAGCCATGTGCGGGCCTTATTTATATAATGGGAGGTTTGTAAGTTTATATATTATCATTGGTGGAATTATTATAAAGCCCCGCCAATGAAGTCGAGTTCTTGTCAGCCACAAAAACTTGAGGTGGTAAAAGTTTCGTTTCGATGAGTAAATTTCAAGAGTACCGAGTAACGTAATCGTTCAACCGTTTCCCAAACAACCAGAAGTACACAACAGGAGGCAGAGAGCGCAACGTTGTCGCTCTATAACCAGACGGGCGTGTTATGTTTCAAAAGCAGGGTGTGGGAGATACTATAGCGTCACCACCTGAACATCTGCACTGTCTGCGCGAGTCAGGCTGGGACAAACACAGCGACTGACTCGTCTTGCCAACCGCTACAGTGGAGGTAATGGGTGACGCTGAACTTTTACAAGAAGACTGGTGATTCATCGATTTTTTTGGCACGAATGATTGTTTTTAGCTAATGGAAGTGGCCGAGTGATGCTTGTAAAATGGTAAAGTAGAGTTACACTTCTACAGTTAAAACAAAGCCAGGGCACGGTGCTTGCACTGTTGCCTCACAGCAAGAAGGTCCTGGGATTGATTCCCGCCTGGGGTGCTGTTCACTCTACTACATGGATAATTGTACTTGTGAAAATGACATAACATACAACGCCCAGCCTTTCTCTTGTAACACCTAACTTGATTTGGTTTCTCCAACGGTGTGTGTGTGTGTGTGTGTGTGTGTGTGTGTGTGTGTGTGTGTGTGTGTGTGTGTGTGCGTGTGTGTGTGTGTCAGGCTTTGTTCTATAATCATAAACTCAGCTTGATGAGTCAATCAGAGAAGTGGACTCTGAACTTTAGTCCTGACTTGTCTGTTCCTATAGCAACTCTTGTTTTCTTTCACCTCCCCTCCGCCTCCCTACCCTCTACCCTCTCAATTCTTGTCACTCTCCCTCCCTCTCGCCATTCTTTCTTCCTTGCGGCGGTTAACAGTTTTATCTTTTGGTTTCGTAGGAATGTTTTCAATGACTCCCCTTTACATTCCCATTCAGTTAGAGAATCACACTTCATAGACTACACTACAGACAAGGCTTAATTGTGATGGGTGATAACCATAGACTGTGCATTCTTATCAATGACTGAAAGGATGCTGGTCACCAATAGTTTTTCAGTGGGGTACTTTTACAATAATGCAGTGATGCAACCATTTTCACAGAAGCAGGCTCTCTGGCACTCTGTCTCACCCTTTCCCTCTGTGTGTCCTTGTTATTTTTAGATTCAATGTGCATTGTGAACCCTTTCTCTGTGCTACTCTTTGAACACTCACAGGGCCACAGTTTGTCCTTCCAACATTCGTCTCTAGGTTTCTTCACACTGGGAATCCAACCGGCACCAATACAGCCAACCGGCACCAATATAAAGTCTTTATAGCTGTTTCAAGTCTCCACGGGTGATTTTCAACACAAATAATATGCTGAATTGTTGTTACTGTTGACATACTACAGCTGAAGTGTCAATTTATTCCATGGTTACTATATTTGTGCGTGTGTGTGTGTTTTAGATCTGTCTGGGCCATATGGACAAATGTACTATGACGATAATTATGGGGAATTCTATATGATATCGATAAATATCATGTTATGCTTATGAATTCTTAATACCATCCATAACCGAGGGTCATTACATTGAGTGCCGGGCAGCAGTGCTCCTCATATATATACAGTTGTGGTCAAAAGTTGACATACACTTGTAAAGAACATGTATGTCATGGCAGTCCAGAGTTTCCAATAATTTCTACAACTCTTATTTTT
This sequence comes from Coryphaenoides rupestris, assembly GCA_002895965.2. Taxonomy (NCBI): domain Eukaryota; kingdom Metazoa; phylum Chordata; class Actinopteri; order Gadiformes; family Macrouridae; genus Coryphaenoides; species Coryphaenoides rupestris. Next base: position 151,145 of record PIJE02000340.1, read on the forward strand.
CTGTGATAGAGTGATTGGAGCACATACTTCTTTGTCACAAAAAACATTCATGAAGTTTGGTTCTTATACATACAGCAATGCTAATATTTGGTTACATGTCCCTTGGCCAGTTTCACCTCAATTAGGCGCTTTTGGTATCCATCCACAAGCTTCTGGTTGAATCTTTGACCACTCCTCTTGACAGATCGGTGCAGTTCAGCTAAATCGTTGGCTTCTGACGATGGACTTGTTTCTTCAACACTGTCCACATGTTCTCGATGGGGTTTAAGTCAGGACTTTGGGGAAGGCCATTCTAAAACCTTAATGCTAGCCTGATTTAGCCATTCCTTTACCACTTTTGATGTGTGTTTGGGGTCATTGTCCTGTTGGAACACCCAACTGTGCCCAAGACCCAACCTTCTGGCTGATGATTTTAGGTCTCCTGAGGAATTTGGAGGTAATTCCTCACTTCTTTCATTTATGTGCCATTACTTTCTGTAAAGCACCAGTTCCATTGGCAGCAAAACAGCCCAGAGCAATAATACTACCACCACCGATGCTTGACGGTAGGCATGGTGTTCTTGGGGTTAAAGGCCTCACCTTCTCCTCCTCCAAACATATTTCTGGTCATTGTGGCCAAAGAGCTCCATTTTTGTTTCATCTGACCACAGAACTTTCCTCCAGAAGGCCTTTTCTTTGTCCATGTGATCAGCAGCAAACTTCAGTCGAGCCTTAAGGTGCCGCTTCTGGAGCAAGGGCTTCCTTCTTGCACGGCAGCCTCTCAGCCCATGGCGATGTAAAACACATTGACGTGGACACTGACACCATGTTGTTCCAAGCAGCTCTAATTCAATTGCAGACTTGCTTTTTGGTGGTTCTCGTTTGAACTCTTGACCATCCCTGACCAATTGTCTCTCAGCACAGGTGATTTTCTTTCCTGATCGTGGCAGTGACACAACTGTGCCATGCACTTTATACTTACAAACCAGCAGATTTGGTCACATTTTCAGTAGACCCATAACAAATCCATAAAAGAACCAAACTTCATGAAATGTTTTGTGAACAGAAGAAGTATTGTGCTTCAATTCACTTTGAGTTGTAGAAATTATTGGAAACTCTGGACTGCCATGACATACATGTTCTTTAAAAGTGTATGTAAACTTTTGACCACAACTGTATGCCCTAAATATAGAGCTATCATTTAGTTTATATTTCATGCACAATCAGGGTACAAGTAACCCTGCTTGCATCAAAATCGCCTGACTAGAACACAATTCAACTAGACAGACCTAATTCTGCCCCCAATGGCTATAATGTTAAAATCTGCTCTAAAACCTGCTCTGATTGGAGTACCGAGCAAGCAATCAACCTGAAGCGCCTGCATTAAAGAGGGAAATTGCTCTGAAAGAACACACTGGCTGCTGTGCTTCGTATCTTTTGTTTCTTCATTGAAAGGAAAACAAAGGAGCTCAGAAAAACACACTATGTGAACAGTAGCCCATTGTGATGTAGTATGCGTGTGTGTGTGTGTGTGTGTGTCTTACCGACGATGAAGAGCAGCACTCCTACAAGAGGCAGAAGGGTGATATTCAGGGTGCAGCACAGAGCCACGAGGGAGATGATGAAGGCGACGATGAGGATGAGAAGTCCAATGATCATCAAAGCAGCCACGGCCTGGGCCCAAGCTGAAAACACACACACACACACACACACACACACACACACACACACACACACACACACACACACACAACACACACAACACACACACACACACACACACACACACACACCACACACCACACAACCACACACACAAAATGTTACATAAATAGACACAATTGTAACAGGATAAAACAAATGTGCATTTACTGTTATTACTTTTAATACACTATATATATATAATGCAAACTCATGTATTTTTAAAAACCAAGAGAGAGTTTTACAATTGTGGGTGGAATTAACTTCCCTATTTCTAGATTTCTGAAGAGAGAAGTGAATCTTTATGTACAGGTTTGGAAAATAGCTGTTTGGCAATTTATAAATGCATCTCTAACCCGGGACAGGAAATCGGTTTTTGAGGCCATTATGCTCCAAATAAAATTTTGTAAATTAGTCCAACTTGTTGCCATTTCAATACAGTATACATAGAATCGACATTATTGGGTGCTATTTGTCCAGTTTTACGAGTGCATTAACTTCAATTTGACACTGTGGCATATCCTTTTATGAATTATATTAATATCTGTATCCTGTTATTCAGAATACTACTTGTATATTTTCACAATGTCACTGAACATTCCAGAGGTTTAGACAATTATAAGCTTTAGGAATATGAAGAGAGAGAGACAGATGGGGAGTGGAACAATATTTACTCTCTCTCTCTCTCCCTCCCTCCCTCCCTCTCTCGTAACAGTGTCATTGCTCGCTGGTTCAATCTCCCCATAACCCTTTACTTTGCAAAGATTACACGCGTCTGTTATTAACCAGACCTACATTAATTATACATGGCATATATAGCCAAGACGCACATGCACGCACACACACACCCCTACACCCACTGTATTAGACAGTTACATTTGACTTCAGTGAACATTGGTGGCTTCATTGGCTGTTTAATGAACTTGGTAATTCTGTACATCCATTTGCTAATATGTATCCATATATTCTTCTTGATGTGTTAAATGTGTTTCAACGTTCAATAAATTATAGCAATTATAGCGTTCTGTTCCCCGTATTCAAGGGAATTTTGATGGATGTCCATACTTCCCACACCCAACACACTTGCCAGCACATATTACAGCATAAACGATGCACACAGTGATGCACACCAAGGTGAATAATGCATGACCGGACAGCTGTCGTCAGGGAGGATCCAGGAGCTGTCTCGAGAATAGAATGTGCAAATGTGTCATACCATGTGAAAATGTTCAATGTTACGAAAGAACACAATCAATGGTTTAAGTTTTTGTGTGACATTGAACTAGTTAACTTCTTCCATATGTGCTGGCACACGATGCAAAGACCCCATCATCACAAATGTTTGTGTTTTGTGATTCTTTTTTGCTATTCATATCTTCAGGATTTCAATTAAATAATTCTGGGTTAAAATAAGAATAATTGTACACATTCTGTATATATATGTAGATAGATAGATAGATAGATAGATAGATAGATAGATAGATAGATAGATAAAGAGAGAAAGAGAGAGAAATATTAGAACATTTGCCTTCGTATCTGTGCTTCAGGCACATTTTTAAAAAAATGTTTGTTGAGACAAACATATTTAGACAGGTTTTGTTCAGACAGGTTTTTCAGTATTTTTTAAAGAGTTAGGGTCAGGGTTAGGGTTAGCACGAAACAACATGAAAACTGTATTTTGCTCTGCGAGAATGTCATTTTGTTCATTTTGATTTTCATCCCTGTTGAAAATATCTCAACATATTTATATTTGCATACGAAAATGTGTCACGCTATCACACTTCCCAAGTAGGCAGATCGTGCTCGGACGTGCACGGCGAAGTAACGCGAGACCTCACCTCACCACGCACGGCGAGTTACCGCGAGAGCTCGCCCTGTCTCGGCGAGGACATAGTTTGGGAAGGTGAGAAGGGAGTTTCTGTCCAATCGTTATTTGGCAGTGAAGTACGGCCTACCTACTGTATGGAAGGACTAAACAACACAGTGTCTACAGCCTAACACATACCATTATTTTAGAGACATTATTTTAGAGACATTGTTTCTTGATATGACACTTGGTGTTAAGTCGGCTACATGTCGTCGTTGTTTTGTAAACGTAACGCCGCTGTCCTGGAGGGAGCTGCGCAGCGTCGTGTCTCTCGCTCGTCTCTCTGTAACACAACACTCACAGTGCGACGACACACAACACACACACACACACACACACCGAGGACACTTACAGTAAGACATGAGTGTTTTGCAGGCCCAGTTGTCGTTCCGTCCGCGGCAATGTTGCCACATGTTGGCGTAGTGGGACTTGGCGTCCTCGTCCTCCACCCATCCCGACGTAGCCGCGATGGCGATAATGTCGAAAATAATGGCGAAGAGCAGGAGCAGGGGCAGGATCCACCTGCAGCGAGGGTAGGCGATCCCACAGCGAAACATGACCGACGACGATGGACTGTAGTAGTAGTAGTAGTAGTAGTCGTCGTCGTAGGGCAAAAAAAAGAGAGAGAGAACAGAAGCTCCGCGTTATTACCCAAAGCTGTGTTGTGACCACTAACGCGGGTTCAAGCAGCCAGATATAGCAGTGCGCCGCCCCGCCCGAGTGTGCGACGCGTTCCAATGTAAAGTAAAACCTGTCCGGGGACCTGGCTCGGCTAGGGTGGGGCTGCTCGGCTTTCGTTGCGCTGGCCGTCCCACACCCGGAGCGTCGGAGTCGAGGCAAGAAGCCCAACCCATTGACAGTTTCAAATTACACTGTAGGCCTGATGTCTATTTACATGGTGTGTAGATGGTGCTCGTATACGGAGAAGCTCATTGTAAACGGTGTTGAGCAACAAGTGGGTGGACTGAATGTGTAGGTATGTTGCTTTATCCCATCCATGTAGGCCTGGGCAGCCAAGGGGCTGAAAATGCCTAAAGGTTGTTTTATGGAAGGAAATGAATGGCAAATGTTAGGATGATTTGAGTTACTTGTATGTACACACGAAATTGATCATATTCAGGTTTGTGTGTGCGTGTTAGAACGAATAGACGATTGGAAGACGTGTAGAGAGCTCCCTCGTGTGGTGCTCATGAATATCATTGTATGTATATATTCGATCATATGTTAGGGGTCATTAGGGGTGAAACCTATGGGGTTAGAACAGTCTCAAAAGTATTCACAAGCAAAGGACAAGTTACGTATCTAGTATCTAAAACACAAAGCAAGAGCAAATGCAGACTTATAGACAGTATTTAATAGAGCCTGATCGATTTTATCGTTTGGCCGAAACAAGTGTTTGATAGTCACATTTGAGCGATCATTGCAAGAAAATTGTTTCTGTAAGAATATTGGCCGATATACCTTATACATTTTTACTCCCTAAAGCCAGCCATACACTGAGATTTGAGCCAGTTTTTGACACGATTTTTGAGTCACACAACTCAATTTAGAGTTGGGCCAAATTTCAACTTCATCAGGCATCGTGTACCTTGCAGTCTGTAGGGGGGAGCGAGGACTGATCCGGTCCGATCGGCGGGTCTACCCAGGATCTCGCACAGTTGAAGCAGAGCCATGAGTCTATTCCCCACGATCAGCGCCTTTTTTCTCACTACGCTTGCGTGAAGTGGCAAACAAAGCATCTGAAAGCGACATGGCGACACAACGTGTTGTGTGGACAGAAAATATGGAGGCCAGGTTGGTCGAACTGTGGCAACAGCATAAGTGCCTCTTTGATGTTTCCTCCTCCTCCTATCACGACCGATATGAACAACAGAAACATTGGCCCGAAATAGCTCTGTTATACGCAAAGTTAGATTACACACGCCAGCCAACGTGATTTGCTTACCAGGGGCCAGGGCTCCCGACATAGAAGCTAATCTTAGGTTGCTGGCATGCGGTAAGGACGGAGTTAGACTAGATGCACCCACCACCGACACTACCTTTAACAACATTGTAATTCATGTCGGCACAAACGATGTTAGGATGAGACGATCCGAAGTCACAAAAAGCAACATAGTTAGGCTGTGTGACTTCGCAAGAAAGATGTGTCGGCATCGATTAATTCTCTCTGGCCCTCTACCTGTTAGGGGTAAGGATGAGCAATATAGTAGATTAATGTCCCTAAACCGTTGGCTGGCTAGCTATAGTTTACAGCAGGGCCTAGGTTTTGTGGATAACTGGCCCTCAATGTGGGACCGCCCTGGCGTGCTGATGAGAGACGGCCTTTACCCCACTGGGTTAGGCGCCTCAATTTTGTCTGCAAACATAGATAGTTGCCTTAGTCAGACGTGACAGATCCACCTACAGCACACTGGGATGCAGGTGATTAGCAAGCTTGCTAGCAACCCAATTGTCAGCGTTGCAGAGTCTAGAACACTGAGGGGCAGTTTCGCAGACAAGGCTTAGATGAAGCCAGGAGTAGGCCTAATTTGGACTAGTTAAACTAGGACATTTAAGTGGCTTGCATGAACGTGGCTTAAATCTGGCTTAGTTAGTCGTAGACTATGGAGTCCTGGAGTAAGCCTAAATGAGAACACCTGGGTCAAGCCTCATTAGGTTAAGTAGGAGCAAAGGCTGTTGGTTTAATGGTGCTCATCAAAACCCGGAATGGAATTGAAAACACCATTACTGGAGTGAATTTTGAGACCAAACAATGGCAGAAGCAAAAAGAACTTGTTATTGTTACTTGTTATTACAGTTATTGAAAGTAAGAACCATATTACTGCTACTGAGCAAAAGAAGAAGAGTGCTTGGGCTGCAATTTGCAGTGAATTCAATGCAAATGAAAATGTAACCACAAGAGCAGTACAGCAACTGAAGGTATGAAATATCTTCATTATTATCAGTATTTCACATTTCTCATTCATATTTTTGTGACATCACTTATATTGAATGATATCTGCCTTCATAGACTCTGTGGAAGAACCTTAAACTAGATTTAAAAAGGAATAATGCAGAGGCCAGAAGAGAGCGATTTACTACTGGTGGTGGACCACCAAGAAAAGACAAGACAGATGAATTGGGTGACTTGCTGTCTGGAATAATAGAGGACCAGCAACCTCTGGATGGTGTACCAGACGATGACCATTTGGACAGTGGACATGAACTGAGCTCAAATGGTAAATATACTAAAGAAAGTAAATCAGTTGCCTCCTTTGGTAAATATATTCCACTGTCTGTGTCCATCTTTATTTCTATTTCATTCTATGGACCATATTTGTTTCTAACAGTGTTCTTTTTCCAGAGGAAACTAATCTCATCATGTTGGAAGAGCCAATGCACAGTCAGTGTGTACCTCCACATCTGCTATGGCATCCCACCTCCCAGCAGAGACCAAAAAGGATGCCCATGCATGAAAAGTTAGCCAGAGAATTTCATGAGCATAAAATGAAATAATGAAAGAAAGATATAAGAACATGACATGAAAATGAGAATTCTACAGTTGGAATTGGATATGAAGTTGGAAGAGAGAGCTGCTCCAAGAAAGAGAAAGTAATGACACAACTGTGTATACCAGATATGCTGATGAACGTGATGAAGAAAAATTGTGAAAATAAATGTTTAGTCATTTGGCATGAGTGTGAGTATTTTAGTCACCACCAACTACATTTTAAATCAGCCTTGGTTGAATCACTCATTTAATTTTGCTGCATACTATTTACATTTTGTACAGAACAAACATTAAAGCAAAAATAAGCCATAATGAATACATAGTTAAATGCATCTTGTCTAGCTGAAGTGCTGCAATGTGAAAGCAGCTCTGTGTGCAAGTCCTCGTTGGTCATTGCCTGCCACTGCCATGGGCACATCTGCATGATGCTGATCTTCCATTGGAGGATCAGGACAGTCATGCTGCTTCAGGTAGTTGTGCAGCACAGCTGTAGCAATGATCACCTTGCAGCATCTTCTTGGCTTGAAACGAAGTGGATATGACCATATCCACTGTCACCAAGTAGTAGTCCACTATGTTGTCCTCTCTCAAACTGAGTACACAATGAAGAGTTGAGGAAAATCTTTGAATCGTGAGTTGCACCTTTCCAACGGGCAACAATGTTTGAAAACTCTAAATTAGGAGTGCATACACCCTGAACATTGATGGAAAACCAGTTCTTACGGTTCCTGTACTCCTCAGCATCAGGAGTTGATGGACACTTAATGGGAACATGACATCCATCTATACAGCCAATCACTCCTGGGAAGTGCCCATATTCATAGAATTGCACTTTATAGTTGGCTTGCCCAACAGCATTAGGGAACTTGATGTAGAGACTCCTCAGAACTCACTGACACTACACAAATCACCATTTTCACGATGAAAGATTCCAGATGCCAAGAACCTCAAAGTGATCAGAACTTGGAGAGAACTGGGTACAGGGCTTCCTCTTTGAGACAGAGGGGAAAGTCTAGGCTCAAGCAAAGTAATTATCTCCAATGCATTTTCTTTGTACATACGAAAGCGGTCTCGGAAAGTTATTTCATCAAACTGATTCAATGGATTACTTCTATCCACAAGTACTCGTCTGGCTGGCCCCTGTAGTGTATATTGGTCTTCATTTAGATATTCCAAATAGTCCATGCTCCCAAACAGTCCATGCTCCCTTTCACAAACAGTACTAAGCAGAGGTTAAACCTACCGCTTTGGAGGATTAATTTAAGCTTCAATTTAGTCCCAGAGTAGCTCTGATCCTCCCTCTTGCAATCAGCTTTGTTTAATCCAGAACAGGCTAAATCTACGACTATTTTAAGATGAGTCTGTGCAAGTGACTTAGAGTTAAGCCAGCTCAAACTGCATTTTAGTCTGGGACTAGGCTTAAGCCTTGTCTGCGAAACCGCCCCTGAGTGGGTTAACTAGCTAGTTGGGGTGGGTGATGTAGCTTGTAATACAGACACTGAGGCGCCTCCTAGCTCAGGCCACAGCAGCGTCTGTCAACTGGAGGTTTATAGTTTACCTACTGCCATTAGTGTTGTGTCGCTGCTAGGGTTGGGAATCGTTTAGATTTTTCCGATACCGGTGCCAAAACGGTACCGGTTCCTAAACCGGTTCCTAAACCGGTTCCTAAACAACAACCTAAACAACAACGTTAAAGAATGTCTTTCCTGTACACACCGTCATGTGTGTACAGGGAGTACAGTAGGAGGCTCAGGATGCAACCCTATGGGGATCCTGTGTTCAGGGTGAGGCGTCTGAAGGTGCGTTTGCCCACCCTGATGACCTGGGGCCTGGCAGTTAAGAAGTCCAGGATCCAGGCACACAGGGGGGTGTTCAGACCCAGCTCAATCAGCTTGCCAGCCAGTCTGCAGGGAGCTATGCTGTTGAAAGCAGTGCTAAAGTCAATAAACAACATTCTCACATAGCTCCCCTTCCAACTGTCAAGATGAGGGTGGGAGCTGTGTATTACCTGGGAGACAGCATTGTCCGTGGATCTGTTTGGCCAGTAGGCGAACTGCAGCGGGTCCATGGAGGAAAGTATGAAGGCGAGATGTAGTCCTTGATTAGCCTCTCAAAACATTTCATGACCACCAAAGTGAGAGCCACCGGTCGGTAGTCATTCAGGCATGCTGGAGAGGAAGTCTTGGGCAAGGGGACAATAGTGGACCACTTGAAGCAGGCAGTTGTATATTGTGGTGAACACTGGAGCTAGCTGGTTAGCACAGGTCTTGTACTTGTCCAGATATGCCATCACTGGGGGATGCTGCAGAGTTCTGCAGCCCAACCGGAACAGGGATTGGAGACTGAGACGGCTGGGACCCAGCAGCGGGAACAGGAAGCTGCTGCAGCCCAACCGGGACAGGGACTGGAGATGGTTGCAGCCCAGCAGCGGGGACAGGAGGCTGCTGCAGTCCAACCGGCGGTGGGAGCTTGCTGGGCACTACGAGGTCCTCCCAGGACCATGCAGGTTCCTAGGGGCTGGGGCCGGCTGAGGACTGGTGGTTTGAAAGCTAACATGACCAAGCCTAATTGATTGATAGATGACTGTGAATATGATAAAAGCCAGACTTGGGCTGGTAAGTGGGAAACTGGTGGGGGGTTGGGGCTGGTAACTGGGGCTGAGGTTTTGGGACAACTGTGTGAGTCTTCTGTGAACAGCATCCAGGTGGGGAATGACTCACCCACAGCTTCTCCTTGAAATAAATTATTTTGAAATGAAACCCTTTTCAGGAGCGGAGCACGTTGATGTGGGTAGAGGTAGAGGTAATACATTCTGACACAGTCCGTTCAAACTAACTAACAAGCATAACTGACTTGTTGGGTGTTACCTTGCATGGTTGGCACTGCCATTGGTGTATGAATGGGTGAATGTCAGGCAACTGTAAAGTGCTTTGGATAAAAGCGATATATACTGTAAATTAGGGATGCACTGATACCGATACCAGTATTCGGTATCGGTCCGATACTGTGCTCATGTACTCGTACTCGTACTCGTTAAACTACTCCGATACAACCGCACCGATACCACTTTGGCAACGCAACGTTAACCTTGTAATATTCTTAGCCAAGGAATATTGAAATAAAGAGATGCGACCGAGTTGTCGTTTATGGATGTTTAATAGCAACTGCGCATGGTACCGAGCATGGGCGTAGAATTTAGTGGGGACGCTGGGGACATGTCCCCACCAATTAACGGAGCACCCCCCCACCCCCATCAGAACCGCGAATTAACGGAGCACCCCCCCCCCATCAGAACCGCGAATTAACGAAGCACCCCCCCCCCCCCATCAGAACCACGAATTAACGGAGCACCCCCCCCCCCATCAGAACCGCGAATTAACGGAGCACCCCCCCCCCCCATCAGAACCGCAAATTAAGGAAGCACCCCCCCCCCCCCCATCAGAACCACGAAGTAACGGAGCACCCCCCCCCCATCAGAACCGCAAATTAACGGAGCACCCCCCCCCCATCAGAACCGCAAATTAACGGAGCACCCCCCCCCCATCAGAAACGCAAATTAACGGAGCACCCCCCCCCCCCATCAGAACCGCGAATTAACGGAGCACCCCCCCCCCCCATCAGAACCGCAAATTAACGAAGCACCCCCCCCCCATCAGAACCGCAAATTAACGAAGCACCCCCCCCCCCATCAGAACCGCAAATTAACGAAGCACCCCCCCCCCATCAGAACCACGAAGTAACGGAGCACCGACAACAGACAAAGCAGGAAGTAAACTATGGGTGAGGGGCAAAAAGCTTCATGGGAAAACCAAACACATGAACAACCAGCAGGGAGGCAGATTGTGACATCAATAGGCTATTACTTTGATGAATGGTATTTTCAGGCGATGCCAATAACATCTTCTGCAGCAAGCTTGTGACTGGTTATATCTTTGGCCACATGAAGGTAGAAGTGAAGTGACTGTAATGCCGCTTTTCCACTGCATAGTATCAGCTCGACTGAACTCAGCTCGCGTTTCCACTCGGCTAAAACTACTTTTCTAGTACTTGCTCTGTCAAGGTTCCAAGCGAGCCGAGACGATACCAAAAGCTGACGTGCAAACAACTGGGGTTGTCAAAATAACACGTTAATGTTGATTAAACAATTGAAAAATAAATAATAATAAAAATGAACGCATATTAATTGCGATGGCCTATATAAATAGCCTATATGTTTCTCAACAGTCCTCTTACTGGTAACATACAATACATATGACATACATCTGTTATATATATTGATCTTTAATCTTGATAGTCGGCGTTACAAGCCAATGTATACTTGCACTGCTGTAGGTTGCTTTTGATAACATGATGGTTCGTTTAAGGTATGAATAAACAAGTTATGAATAAACAACCGCATAAAGTAAAAGTCAACGTGTCTTATTGTCACATGTGCATCATAACACAGGGCCATTCTGAACAGTGAAGTTCTTGTGACAAATTGTTGTAAAATAACTATATATTATAATATGTTATATCCCCTCATCCACTATTTGACACAACATTATCAAGTAAAACTCCATTAGAATTGAATGGACAGAGCATAATCTGATGCTTTATGAGGTCATGGATTGAATGTTTTTCACTATCGCGTTCGAAAATGCTGGATATTCTGCAACACCACTCCTACAGCGAGGCTAGCTGAGGACCAGGACGACTGCAATCTGTCCCTAACCACGGCGGACGTGAGGAGAGCTCTTTAAAGAATAAACCCACGGAAGTCTCCAGGGCCAGACGCACCGACCAGCTAGTGCAGGTATTCACCTCTATATTCAACATCTCCCCGTACCACTCTGCAGTCCCCGCCTGTTTCACACAGACCACCATTGTCCCCATACCACAGAAACCTTCCATCACCTGCCAGAATGACTACCACCCTATAACACTGACCCCCATCATAATGAAGTGGTTTGAGCGGCTAGTCTGACGCCCTACATCTGCTTCCATGACACCTTGGATCCCCCATTCAAATTTGCAATACCCGTCTCGCGGATAGATCTCACGGACGACGCCATCACCCTGACAGTCCACACCGCCCTGCTCCCACCTGGTAGTAAGGGTAAACACCATACATAAGGATGCCTTACTCAGTTGACTACAGCTCAAGCATTCAACAACTATTGTAGCCCGTCAAGCTCGATCAGCAAGCTAAGAAGCCTTGGGTTAAACTCTGCCTTTGCAACTGGATCCTCAGTCCACTCTGTACGCGCTGTACACGCATGAATGTGTAGCCACACACAGCTCCAACACCATCCTTCGTGGAAGGATGGCACCACCATCCTGGGTCTCATCACTAACAAGACTGCCTATAGAGAGGATGTCAGGGACTTGGCAACATGGTGCTAGGACAACAACCTCTCTCTCAATGTCTGCAAGACTAAGGAGATGATCGTGGACTTCAGGAAGTGACAGGGGGTGCGGGAGCTGAAGTAGAGAAAGTCTCCTCCTGCTTCTTCAAAGATGACCTCATCTGGTCCAGGCAAGCGGACTCGGCTGTATAAACCCAAAAGCGCCTTGACTTTCTGAGGAGACTCAAGAAGTTTGGCATGTCTGCAAAAACCCTCACAAATTTTTACATGTGCACCATCGAGAGCATCCTCTCTGGCTGCATTACTGCCTGGTTTGGCAGCTGCTCTGTTGCTGATCACAAGGCCCTCCATAGGGTGGTGAAGACAGTGGAGCGCATCATCGGCTGCCATCTCCCAGCCGTGCAAAGCATCTACCACACACAATGCCTTGGGAAAGCATAGAAAATCATTGAGGACTACAGCCACCCAGGCCATGGACTGTTCACGATGCTGCCGTCTGATAGACGTTACCAGAGCATCCAGGCATGGACTACCAGACTCAAAAACAGTTTGTTTTTTGCCACAGGCCATCAGCCTTCTCAAACAGCAACAGCAATCTCATTGATCATATTGATCACTTTATATCTACATTTATAACATTGTTAATATTTAGATGATTCAACTACTCTGGATACATATGCCATATTCCCTATGCTATATTTAAATACTCATGGATATATATACTTCATACTTCACTTTGCTACTTTATCTTTTTTTGCCTACTTTTTGCGTACTGTCGCCTGCCATGTCACAACAATTTCACTGTTCAGAATGGCCCTGTGTTATGAAGAACATGTGACAATAAAACACTTTGACTTGACTTTGTGTCGCTGTGACGTCCTGCTGCATGGAGCGTGTACTAAATCTGTAGTGGAAAAGGAGCAGGTACCAAGCGAGGCGAAGCGAGTACTATTCAGTGGAGAAGTGGCCTAAGTTTTAAATATTATTGTGGAGAAAGTCTGTAATTGTCATCCATTCATCATTGTTAACTATTCAGACTTCAGCATTTACTTTTTGGTAAAGTGTTAGAATATGCCGAATAATGCCTATTTCTTGATTGAACGCTGTTCTCTGGTTGATTCTCTCCTATCTGGGCAGAGCCGGTTCTTTGGCAAAGGCGACATAGGTAGCCGCCTAGAGTGCACAGAACTGGGGGTGCACAGAAGAGCGCCCCCCGTGGCAACACAAAATTACAGCGACCAACACATGCTGGTGAAGCGACATATTCCACGAATATAACTGTTTATTGAGTCATGGGTTTTTTTATTAGTTTTTTTCATCTATAATATACATGCTGACATCCTCAACTTGTCAGGCACAAGTTAACAAAACTTATTGAAAACACTGTTGCTTGTGTGTGAGTTTACGTGTCACTCAAATGGATGTAAAAGAGAGAAGAGATTGTGTGATCAGTTTGGAGTGATATTACTTCAAATGAAACGGTTCCAAGCCTTCAGCGCGCAAGCAAGGGGCGAAGACGGAGAAAAAGAGGAGGAGGAAAAGAATGCCACAAATAAAGTATGTCGTCTTGTATTATATTAATAGACATTTTCATTTGTAGTAGCTGGTTAAGAGCAATACAGCTGGTGCAGCACTTGATGCAGTGGTATAACAGTATGGTCGTATATCTTTGACTACAGCTGCAGGTCAAGCAACATCCAGTACCATGACAAGCACTCCAGCTACCTGCAGTGACACACAGCCTGCAGGAGTGACTTCTGTTAATTGTTTGTTACAGCTGCTCTTATGTTACAAATGTCAATATGGTCAAATCAATCCAGACACATACATGTAGTCAATATTAGACTGCACCATCTAGATGTATTCAAGTTGTCTATAAAGACACATAAAAGCTAGAATAACGTATTCCCATCAACAATTTAATTGATGGGAATTAAATTAGAAGCTGTGTCAACCATTACCTATAATTTATGGCTTTCAATGTTTTTATTCCCTGATGTGTTGAAATTACATGAATCATTGTATATCCTAAAGGATTAATAACTATATTTGCATGTATGTTTTGAATTGCCTGCAGGTGAAGGACAAGCAACAACATACCACTGTCACTACTCTACAGCCTGCAGACACCTCCATCAACTGGAACATTTATTTCCAGTATAGACCAAATTTTAAAAACTGCACAAAGTTGTCTTGTTTGTAGAGATTTTTTGTCGCACAGCTTTTTTTAAATAATTTATGCATTTAATTCTGTATTTATATTCTTTGATATGTGATTTGTTTGTTTGGGAAGTTATTGTTATCTGTAAAATAAAAGTATATATCGTTGTCTTGGAACCATTGTGGTGTCTGTTTATAGTCCTATTTTTATTTGTATCTTTTTTTTGTTGGGGGGGGGCGCACCACAATGGCCAGAGCTGGCCCTGTATCTGGGGTATTGGAAAATTACCATCAGGGTTTAGGCAACATTACAATGTTGTTGTTTATTTTTGAGGGGGTTAGTGTGTACTAAAATATATGGCTAGCGGCAGCTAGCATCCATAAATGGTGCATTACTGCCATCTACTAGAGAATTCTGGAACTTCCCTGCACTTGTGGATTTTTTGTGAAACATACGGCACGGTAGAACAAACTCAAACGTATCCGTGTATCAGTCTCAAAAGGGTCCATAGATATTCACAAATAAATGCATAAAATGCTAAATTGACGATTCACACATTAATTTAAGGTTTGCAAATGTTATTCAGGCATGGAAATGGGCATTTGAGTAAAATTATGACTATATTTGTACAGATTTACAAATTATGATATAGGCTACGAGTTGTAAATAAGTATGTATTAATTAATTGTTACAGATACAAATCACTTGAGTGAACGAATCTACACAATATGGAGATTCACATTCCTTTCCAAGGAAGGATTCCGAGACAGATACAGACATGTATTAATATGTGCTGTGCAGATATAAATATAAATACAAATTCTTTAGTAGAGCAATAAACAGGAAGCAAAAATTCCTCATTCTTTTTTGAGGCAGATGTTTTTGTAATTAAATGAGTCAGTTATTGTGTTTAATCTACTTCCTGTGTGTGTGTGTGGTGTGTGTGTGTGTGTGTGTGGTGTGTGTGTGTGTGTGTGTGTGTGTGTGTGTGTGTGTGTGTGGTGTGGTGTGTGTGTGTCCTCATATGTCTGCTACTAGTTAGTTGACGACCTGTAATCCTGGTAGATGATGATCAACCTGTACAAGTTCAGTAAGGACCACCAGTGAGTTCTTGATGGCAAAGAAGATCAGCATCTTCCAAGACTCCATGCCTTTAAAATAGATCAAAACAATGAGCCTGACCACCAGGAAGGGCCCGTCTTGAATGAAAAGGGCCTGGACAATAGTCCAAAGGTCTTTGCTGTACTTGGTCAGTAGCGAGAGATCTGGGTTTTCTTCGTCCCCTGGCTTGGTGTTGACCACTGGAGTGAGAAGAGGAAACAGGACAGGGTGGACTCAGACTTTGTTTTCCCCAGAGAACAAATGGCTAATTGCGACTTCGAACAATACAGCATACTTCAACAGAGACGGCATTCGCCAAACATGGTAAATGTGCACATGGTAGAGAAAGGCCAGCAAAATGTAATCAACTTATTTAAAGTTCCATAATATAACAAACTTTTATTGTTTGTTTTTTTGGCCTCTGTAATCTATGTAAGCTTCTTATCTAGTAAAGGCTTCTGATATTTCCCCTTACCAAGAAAAAAACTAATGAATACAAATGAATCATCAAGCAAATATAAGGGAACAAAACATCCACTAAACAGTGCTTTGTCTGGAGAATTGGATGTAGTCACTGACTATTATAGTACAAAATTGATTGTTTAAAATTGTCCCAAAAATTGGGGCAATGCTATTACCAA
The DNA here is from genome assembly GCA_002895965.2 of Coryphaenoides rupestris. Classification (NCBI taxonomy): domain Eukaryota; kingdom Metazoa; phylum Chordata; class Actinopteri; order Gadiformes; family Macrouridae; genus Coryphaenoides; species Coryphaenoides rupestris. The sequence continues at coordinate 167,433 of PIJE02000340.1, forward strand.
GACACCATAGTTAATTAAGTCAAGTTGGTGTAGAAGAAGCATATGTATACAATTACAACACATAAACAAAGGAACATGAATGCACCCACACGTGCACACATGCACACCACACACACACACACACTGACCAGCCAGATTTAACGGGAATTGCAACATGCTCCAGGTCCATACAGCTAAGATCAGGTACTTCTGAAAAACTGGAATACATGGACAGAAAAGCATGACTCAGGATTACAATGTCCAATCAAAGTCAATGGATTGAGTTTAATTTGATTGGCAATCTGTATGTAGTTGGCCAGACCATGTGACTCATACTAATTGGGTGGTTGAGAACATTTGTGTGTGTGTGTGTGTGTGTGTGCGCGCACATCACAGAGTGTCTGCTTACCTCAGAACTGTAGGTTGTGTCATCTGTGAATTCCAGAATATCCCCCGCAGTTCCAACGAACATGAGCAAGGAGCTGAGAGAGCTCGTCCTTGTGAACCCCCCCCCTCTAGGGAGGAGCCACTTCCCCAAGATGAGCAGGATGAAGTAGGATCATGTGGAACGTCAGGGTCCAGTCTTTGGCGCACAATGAGGAATTCAACTGCTTTATGTAGTCCTTGAATGTGCAATTAATGATATAGTTAGTTAGTAAGTGTGAAACATAAACTGTCACACTGTCGCCATTGAGAAGAGTTGGTGGAAATGGCTTGGCATGGAATGTCTATTGGTTATTGGATTTGCACTTTGTTATTGGTTGAATTGTGCCAAGTGATGTTATTTCTTTGCCATTTAAACTCCTTGTCACTTGGTCTAGGTGTCATCACCTTTAACTAATTGTGTTTACTGCTGTACCAGTATGTAACCAGTATGGATAGATTATGTCAAGCTAATCAACATCTCTCTGCCCCCCCCCCCCATGTCAATCAAAAGTCCAATGTTGCTAAAGTATGACATGATGTTCTCCTAAACACATGTATCGCTCCGGCGCTGCCAAAAGAACAATGAAGAAAACGAAGAACAATAACAAAGAACAGTGGACAGCAGATACTGTAAGAATCAGCCACATTCATTTATAGATCAATGCAGACTGATGTATTGACTTTCCTGCTTTAACCGCAATAAGCATTAGTTTCTGTGCCGATTTTGGTTGGAGAGTTTAATTGAACTACATGACTTATATTTTCAGCATTAATCTGTTGTTGCAGCATGTCGGCAGTAATTGTAATTGTAAAAATCACCAAACCAGCAACAGTAACGCTTGCCTGAGCTTATAACCATAAATCTATTAAATAAAACACTGTTCTGGCACAGTTCATGCAGGCAATAATTCATGACAACATACAGTACATTTTTATTTTTCAGTTGGAAAGATGAATGAATGGTTGTCTAATGCTTTAAAAATGCTTTATAATGCATGGATGTTCTTGCCACATTGTGTTATCATGTTGTCCTCATAAAATAGTTTTATGTAGTTTATACTTTTATTTCATAGTTCTCGGCTCCAGGCAAAGTAAAGAGGGGCCCCAAAGAAAATCTTGCCTAGGCTCCCTGTTGTCTAGAGTCGGCCCTGCACACATTACACAATGTTTCAAGGAGGAATCTCCGACTAGTCTGTCTCGTCTCCAAACTACTCTTTAAGTCATGAAAACATTTGTGGATGGACTCTTTCACACTGGATGTTCACTAGGAGGACAGACATTCATATTATTATTTTTTAATAATATCGTTGCTTGACAGTAGTGGAAGCTGCTTGGCTGTCGAATGACTTCTGCTTTATATTCTGTTGTTGTAGCTTTTGTTCCAGCTTTGGATGTTTCCTTTGCTTTGAGCAGCTGGGCAGCTTTTTCTTGGAGTTGCTTGAGAATGTGGACTCCTTTTTCAGCTTTTCCATTGGACTGTGCATGCAGAGGGCTAGATGTCACATGGTTGAAGTCATACAGTTCTGCAAACTCTCGCCACTCTCTGCTGTTGAAGCATGGTCCATTGTCAGTCACCACTGTGTGTGGTATGCCGTGTCTGGCGATGATCGATTTTGTGTGTGTTATGACACAGGTTGAAGATAGCGATGCCATTTCCGGGAAGTTTGAATAATAGTCAATGACTACTAGATAGTCTTTTCCCTAGAGATGAAACAAGTCCATTCCTACCTTGTGTCATGGTGCTTTTGGCACATCAGTTACCATCAAGGTAACTGATGTGCCAAATCTTTGGTTTGCTTGTTCCTGTGTTCCTGGCGTATTTCACATCTGCTTAACAGTCTCTCAATGTCTTTGTTGGTTCCAGGCCAGAAAACAGTATCTCTTGCCCTTATTTTGCATTTCTCGACACCGAGACGACCTTCATGTATCCTTTGTAGCTTGTCCTGTCTCAATGCTTGTGGAATGACAATTCTGTTTTGATTCCACAACAGTCGTGAACACTCAGTTCACCTCTGATGAACCTGCAGGAACCTGCAGGCCATCCATTTTGCATAGGGCTGTGCGATATATATTGATAGATTTTGATTTTTTTCAGATTTTTATCACAATATATAATTTGATAATGCTGCCAGTTTGTATCCTGATAATGACTGATGCCTGAAGATAAAAGCGTCTGCCAAATGCCCTAAATGTAAATGTAATATAGTGTAGTCTGCTAGTAGGACAGGTCGTGGGTCATGGTAATATAGTGTAGTCTGCTAGTAGGACAGGTCGTGGGTCATGGTAATATAGTGTAGTCTGCTGGTAGGACAGGTCGTGGGTCATGGTAATATAGTGTAGTCTGCTAGTAGGACAGGTCGTGGGTCATGGTAATATAGTGTAGTCTGCTAGTAGGACAGGTCGTGGGTCATGGTAATATAGTGTAGTCTGCTAGTAGGACAGGTCGTGGGTCATGGTAATATAGTGTAGTCTGCTAGTAGGACAGATCGTGGGTCATGGTAATATAGTGTAGTCTGCTAGTAGGACAGGTCGTGGGTCATGGTAATATAGTGTAGTCTGCTAGTAGGACAGGTCGTGGGTCATGGTAATATAGTGTAGTCTGCTAGTAGGACAGGTCGTGGGTCATGGTAATATAGTGTAGTCTGCTGGTAGGACAGGTCGTGGGTCATGGTAATATAGTGTAGTCTGCTGGTAGGACAGGTCGTGGGTCATGGTAATATAGTGTAGTCTGCTAGTAGGACAGGTCGTGGGTCATGGTAATATAGTGTAGTCTGCTAGTAGGACAGGTCGTGGGTCATGGTAATATAGTGTAGTCTGCTAGTAGGACAGATCGTGGGTCATGGTAATATAGTGTAGTCTGCTAGTAGGACAGGTCGTGGGTCATGGTAATATAGTGTAGTCTGCTAGTAGGACAGGTCGTGGGTCATGGTAATATAGTGTAGTCTGCTGGTAGGACAGGTCGTGGGTCATGGTAATATAGTGTAGTCTGCTAGTAGGACAGGTCGTGGGTCATGGTAATATAGTGTAGTCTGCTAGTATGGTAATATAGTGTAGTCTGCTAGTAGGACAGGTCGTGGGTCATGGTAATATAGTGTAGTCTGCTGGTAGGACAGGTCGTGGGTCATGGTAATATAGTGTAGTCTGCTAGTAGGACAGATCGTGGGTCATGGTAATATAGTGTAGTCTGCTAGTAGGACAGGTCGTGGGTCATGGTAATATAGTGTAGTCTGCTAGTAGGACAGGTCGTGGGTCATGGTAATATAGTGTAGTCTGCTGGTAGGACAGGTCGTGGGTCATGGTAATATAGTGTAGTCTGCTAGTAGGACAGATCGTGGGTCATGGTAATATAGTGTAGTCTGCTAGTAGGACAGGTCGTGGGTCATGGTAATATAGTGTAGTCTGCTAGTAGGACAGGTCGTGGGTCATGGTAAATATAGTGTAGTCTGCTAGGTAGGACAGGTCGTGGGTCATGGTAATATAGTGTAGTCTGCTAGTAGGACAGGTCGTGGGGTCATGGTAATATAGTGTACGTCTGCTAGGTAGGACAGATCGTGGGGTCATGGTAATAATAGTGTAAGTCTGCTAGTAGGACAAGGTCGTGGGTCATGGGTAATTATAGTGTAGTCTGCTAGTAAGGACAGGTCGTGGTCATGTAAGTATAGTGTAGTCTGCTAGTTCGGACAGGTCGTGGGTCATGGTAATATACGTGGTAGTCTGCTAGTCAGGACCGGTCGTTGGGTCATGGTAAGTATAGGTGGCTCGAGTCTGCTAGTAGGGACCAGGTCGTGGGTACATGGTAATATAGTGTAGTCTGCTGGTAGGACAGGTCGTGGGTCATGGGTAATATCGTGTAGTCTGCTAGGTAGGGACAAGGTCGTGGGTCATGGTAAATATAAGTGTAGTCTGCTGGCCAGGTCGTGGCCGTCATGGTAAAGGTAGTTATTAGTAGACAGGGGCAGTGGGTCATGGGTAAGTATAGTGTAGTCTGGCTAGTAGGACAAGGTCGGGGGTCGATGGTAAAGGTATAGTGTAGTCTGCTAGTAGGACAGGTCGTGGGTCATGGTAATATAGTGTAGTCCTGCTAGTAGGACAGGTCGTGGGTCATGGTAATATAGTGTAGTCTGCTAGTAGGACAGGTGTGGGGTCATGGTAATATAGTGTAGTCTGCTGGTAGGACAGATCGTGGGTCATGGTAATATAGTGTCAGTCTGCTAGTAGGACAGGTCGTGGGTCATGGTAATATAGTGTAGTCTGCTAGTCGGACAGGTCGTGGGTCATGGTAAAGTGTATCTGGCTGGTAGGAAGGTCGTGGTCATGGTAATAGTGTTAGTCTGCTAGTAGGTACAGGTCGTGGGTCATGGTAATATAGTGGTAGTCTGCTGGTAGGACATGTCGTTGGGTCCATGGTAATATACTGTAGTCTGCTGGTAGGGACAGGTCGTTGGGTCATGGTAATATAGTGTAGTTCTGGCTGGTCGGACAGGTCGTGGGTCATGGGTAATATAGTGTAGTCTGCTGGTCGGACAGGTCGTGGGTCATGGTAATATAGTGTAGTCTGCTGGTAGGACAGGTCGTGGGTCATGGTAATATAGTGTAGTCTGCTAGTAGGACAGGTCGTGGGTCATGGTAATATAGTGTAGTCTGCTGGTAGGACAGGTCGTGGGTCATGGTAATATAGTGTAGTCTGCTGGTAGGACAGGTCGTGGGTCATGGTAATATAGTGTAGTCTGCTAGTAGGACAGGTCGTGGGTCATGGTAATATAGTGTAGTCTGCTGGTAGGACAGGTCGTGGGTCATGGTAATATAGTGTAGTCTGCTAGTAGGACAGGTCGTGGGTCATGGTAATATAGTGTAGTCTGCTAGTAGGACAGGTCGTGGGTCATGGTAATATAGTGTAGTCTGCTAGTAGGACAGGTCGTGGGTCATGGTAATATAGTGTAGTCTGCTAGTAGGACAGGTCGTGGGTCATGGTAATATAGTGTAGTCTGCTGGTAGGACAGGTCGTGGGTCATGGTAATATAGTGTAGTCTGCTAGTAGGACAGATCGTGGGTCATGGTAATATAGTGTAGTCTGCTAGTAGGACAGGTCGTGGGTCATGGTAATATAGTGTAGTCTGCTAGTAGGACAGGTCGTGGGTCATGGTAATATAGTGTAGTCTGCTGGTAGGACAGGTCGTGGGTCATGGTAATATAGTGTAGTCTGCTAGTAGGACAGGTCGTGGGTCATGGTAATATAGTGTAGTCTGCTGGTAGGACAGGTCGTGGGTCATGGTAATATAGTGTAGTCTGCTAGTAGGACAGGTCGTGGGTCATGGTAATATAGTGTAGTCTGCTGGTAGGACAGGTCGTGGGTCATGGTAATATAGTTTGAGCGGCTAGTCTGACCCCACATGTGCTTCTTGACACCTTGGACCCCCTTCAATTTGCATACCGTCCCGATAGATCTACGGACGACGCCATCACCCTGACAGTCCACACCGCCCTCTCCCACCTGGAGAAGGGTAACACATACATAAGGATGCTACTCATTGACTACAGCTCAGCATTCAACACTATTGTGCCCGTCAAGCTCGATCGCAAGCTAAGAAGCCTTGGGTTAAACTCCTGCCTTTGCAACTGGATCCTCAGTCCACTCTGTACGCGCTGTACACGTATGAATGTGTAGCCACACACAGCTCCAACACCATCCTTCGTGGAAGGATGGCACCACCATCCTGGGTCTCATCACTAACAAGACTGCCTATAGAGAGGATGTCAGGGACTTGGCAACATGGTGCTAGGACAACAACCTCTCTCTCAATGTCTGCAAGACTAAGGAGATGATCGTGGACTTCAGGAAGTGACAGGGGGTGCGGGAGCTGAAGTAGAGAAAGTCTCCTCCTGCTGTGTTCTTCAAAGATGACCTCACCTGGTCCAGGCAAGCGGACTCGGCTGTATAAACCCAAAAGCGCCTTGACTTTCTGAGGAGACTCAAGAAGTTTGGCATGTCTGCAAAAACCCTCACAAATATTTACATGTGCACCATCGAGAGCATCCTCTCTGGCTGCATTACTGCCTGGTTTGGCAGCTGCTCTGTTGCTGATCACAAGGCCCTCCAGAGGGTGGTGAAGACAGTGGAGCGCATCATCGGCTGCCATCTCCCAGCCGTGCAAAGCATCTACCACACACAATGCCTTGGGAAAGCATAGAAAATCATTGAGGACCACAGCCACCCAGGCCATGGACTGTTCACGATGCTGCCGTCTGATAGACGTTACCAGAGCATCCAGGCATGGACTATGTAACGGTACCAGAACAGGTAGAACCCAAAAGCACGACACAGCACTACTAGATGCAATCAAAGTCCACAAAGGGTTTAATCCAAACTCGGTAGTCCAACAGGCAAAGGTCACAAAACAGGGTATCCGATAATCAGGCATCAAAACAGGCAGGGATCAGGCAAGAATCAGAGTCGAGAATAATACTAGCAGATATCGAGTCAGAGAAGTAGTGATAGGTACACTAAGCTCCGCTGCAAAAACAATCTGACAAAGACAAAGGGGATAAGGCAGGTGTTAAATACTAGTCTAATGAGGGAATGGGAAACAGGTGAGTAGAGCAGACTCAGGTGATGGTAGGAGTAAGGTGATTAACTGGGCGGGACAGAGTCAGGTGATGGGATGGGCTCAGGATACTGTCGGCAGGTGGGAGTGGCAGGATCTGAAATGACAGGACAATGAGTGGAAGAATGGCAAAGCATAAAATAAATAATGACTAAACACAAAGTTTCAGGATGCCCTCATGACAGACTACCAGACTCAAAAACAGTTAGTTTTTTCCCACAGGCCATCAGCCTTCTCAAACAGCAACAGCAATCTCATTGATCATATTGATCACTTTATATGTACATACTCTGGATACATATGCCATATTCCATATGCTATATTTAAATACTCATGGATATATATACTTCATACTTTGCTACTTTATCTTTTTTTGCCTACTTTTTTGCGTACTGTCACCTGTCATGTCACAATAATTTCACTGATCAGAATGGCCCTGTGTTATGAAGAACATATGACAATAAAACACTTTGAATTGACTTTGTGTCGCTGTGACGTCCTGCTGCATGGAGCTTGTACTAAATCTGTAGTGGAAAAGGAGCAGGTACCAAGCGAGGCGAAGCGAGTACTATTCAGTGGAGAAGTGGCATAAGTTTTAAATATTATTGTGGAGAAAGTCTGTAATTGTCATCCATTCATCATTGTTAACTATTCAGACTTCAGCATTTACTTTTTGGTAAAGTGTTAGAGTATGCCGAATAACTCCTATTTCTTGATTGAACGCTGTTCTCTGGTTGATTCTCTCCTATCTGGGCAGAGCCGGTTCTTGGCAAAGGCGACATAGGTAGCCGCCTAGAGTGCACAGAACTGGGGGGTGCACAGAAGAGCGCCCCCCGTGGCAACACAAAATTACAGCGACCAACACATGCTGGTGAAGCGACATATTCCACGAATATAATTGTATTAGTCATGGGTTTTTTTATTAGTTTTTTTCATCTATAATATACATGCTGCCATCCTCAACTGTCAGGCACAAGTTAACAAAATGATTGAAAACACTGTTGCTTGTGTGTGAGTTTGAGGGATATTAGCTTCACAATGAAACGGTCCAAGCCTTCAGCCGCGCAAGCAAGGGCGAAGACGGAGAAAAGAGGATGAGGAAAAGAATGCCACAAATAAAGGTATGTCGTCTTATATTATATTAATAGACATTTTCATTTGTAGTAGCTGGCTAAGGAGCAATACAGCTGGTGCAGCACTTGATGCAGTGGTATAACAGTATGGTCGTATATCTTTGACTACAGCCTGCAGGTCAAGCAACATCCAGTACCATGACAAGCACTCCAGCTACCTGCAGTGACACACAGCCTGCAGGAGTGACTTCTGTTAATTGTTTGTTACAGCTGCCCTTATGTTACAAATGTCAAAATGGTCAAATCAATCCAGACACATACATGTAGTCAATATTAGACTGCACCATCTAGATGTATTCAAGTTGTCTATAAAGACACATAAAAGCTAGAATAACGTATTCCCATCAACAATTTAATTGATGGGAATTAAATTGAGAACTGGTCAACCATTACCTATAATTTATGCTTTCAATGTGTTTATTCCCTGATGTGTTGAAATACATGAATCATTGTATATCCTAAAGGATTAATAACTATATTTGCATGTATGTTTGAATTGCCTGCAGGTGAAGGAACAAGCACAACATACACTGTCACTACTCTACAGCCTGCAGACACCCCATCAACTGGAACATTTATTTCCAGTATAGACCAAATTTTAAAAACTGCACAAAGTTGTCTTGTTTGTACAGATTTTTTGTCGCACAGCTTTTGTTCATAATGTATGCATTTCATTCTTTATTTGTATTCTTTGATACGTGATTTGTTTATTTGGGAAGTTATTGTTATCTGTAAAATAAAAGTATATATCGTTGTCTTGGAACCATTGTGGTGTCTGTTTATAGTCCTATTTTTATTTGTATCTTTTTTTTGTTGGGGGGGGGCGCACCACAATGGCCAGAGCTGGCCCTGTATCTGGGGTATTGGAAAATTACCATCAGGGTTTAGGCAACATTACAATGTTGTTGTTTATTTTTGAGGGGTTAGTGTGTACTAAAATAAAAGGACCGCTGGCAGCTAGCGTCCATAAATGGTGCATTACTGCCATCTACAGGAGAACGCTGGAACTTACCTGCACTTGTGGATTTTTTATGACACAAAACTGCGTGGTAGAACAGTCTCAAAAGTATCCATCTATCTGGAGAACAGTCTCAAAAGAGTCCATAGAGATTCACAAATACATGCCTGTCTAAAAATGCTAAAGTGACAATTTGCTCATTAATTTAAGGTTTGCAAATGTTATTAAGGCATGGCATTTGTGTACAATTATGACTATATATTGCACAGATTTACAATTTATCATAGTTTATCATAGTTGTAAACATGTATTTACGAATGTTGCCGCATATTTTCTAATCTGTTTAGGCCTACATGTCTTCAAATGATGGGTTACAGATACAAATCAATCTGCTTGAGTGTAGGAATCTACACAATATGGAGATTCACATTCCTTTCCAAGGAAGGATTCCGAGACAGATACAGACATGTATTAATATGTGCTGTGCAGATATAAATATAAATACAAATTCTTTAGTAGAGCAATAAACAGGAAGCAAAAATTCCTCATTCTTTTTTGAGGCAGATGTTTTTGTAATGAAATGAGTCAGTTATTGTGTTTAATCTACTTCCTGTGTGTGTGTGTGTGTGTGTGTGTGTGTGTGTGTGTGTGTGTGTGTGTGTGTGTGTGTGTGTGTGTGTGTGTGTGTGTGTGTGTGTGTGTGTGTGTGTGTGTGTGTGTGTGTGTGTGTGTGTGTGTGTGTGTCCTCATATGTCTCTACTAGTTAGTTGACGACCTGTAATCCTGGTAGATGATGATCAACCTGTACAAGTTCAGTAAGACCACCAGTGAGTTCTTGATGGCAAAGAAGATCAGCATCTTCCAAGACTCCATGCCTTTAAAATAGATCAAAACAATGAGCCTGACCACCAGGAAGGGCCCGTCTTGAATGAAAAGGGCCTGGACAATAGTCCAAAGGTCTTTGCTGTACTTGGTCAGTAGCGAGAGATCTGGGTTTTCTTCGTCCCCTGGCTTGGTGTTGACCACTGGAGTGAGAAGAGGAAACAGGACAGGGTGGACTCAGACTTTGTTTTCCCCAGAGAACAAATGGCTAATTGCGACTTCAAACAATACAGCATACTTCAACAGAGACGACATTCGCCAAACATGGTAAATGTGCACATGGTAGAGAAAGGCCAGCAAAATGTAATCAACTTATTTAAAGTTCCATAATATAACAAACTTTTATTGTTTGTTTTTTTGCCTCTGTAATCTATGTAAGCTTCTTATCTAGTAAAAGGCTTCTGATATTTCCCCTTACCAAGAAAAAAAACTAATGAATACAAATGAATCATCAAGCAAATATAAGGGAACAAAACATCCACTAAACAGTGCTTTGTCTGGAGAATTGGATGTAGTCACTGACTATTATAGTACAAAATTGATTGTTTAAATTGTCCCAAAATTGGGCGATGCTATTTACCAAGACACCATAGTTAATTAAGTCAAGTTGGTGTAGAAGAAGCATATGTATACAATTACACACATAAACAAAGGAACATGAATGCACGCACACGTGCACACATGCACACCCACACACACACACACTGACCAGCCAGATTTAACGGGAATTGCAACATGCTCCAGGTCCATACAGCTAAGATCAGGTACTTCTGAAAACTGGAATACATGGACAGAAAAGCATGACTCAGGATTACAATGTCCAATCAAAGTCAATGGATTGAGTTTAATTTGATTGCAATCCGTATGTAGTTGCCAGACATGTGACTCATACTAATTGGGTGGTTGAGACATTTGTGTGTGTGTGTGTGTGTGTGTGCGCGCACATCACAGAGTCGTCTGCTTACCTCAGAACTGTAGGTGTGTCATCTGTGAATTCCAGAATATCCCCCGCAGTTCCAACGAACATGACAAGGAGCTGAGAGAGCTCGTCCCTTGTGAACCCCCCCCCTCTAGGGAGGAGCCACTTCCCCAAGATGAGCAGGATGAGTAGGATCATGTGGAACGTCAGGGTCCAGTCTTTGGCGCACAATGAGGAATTCAACTGCTTTATGTAGTCCTTGAATGTGCAATTAATGATATAGTTAGTTAGTAAGTGTGAAACATAAACTGTCACACTGTCGCCATTGAGAAGAGTTGGTGGAAATGGCTTGGCATGGAATGTCTATTGGTTATTGGATTTGCACTTTGTTATTGGTTGAATTGTGCCAAGTGATGTTATTTCTTTGCCATTTAAACTCCTTGTCACTTGGTCTAGGTGTCATCACCTTTAACTAATTGTGTTTACTGCTGTACCAGTATGTAACCAGTATGGATAGATTATGTCAAGCTAATCAACATCTGTCTGCCCCCCCCGCCCCATGTCAATCAAAAGTCCAATGTTGCTAAAGTATGACATGATGTTCTCCTAAACACATGTATCGCTCCGGCGCTGCCAAAAGAACAATGAAGAAAACGAAGAACAATAACAAAGAACAGTGGACAGCAGATACTGTAAGAATCACCCACATTCATTTATAGATCAATGCAGACTGATGTATTGACTTTCCTGCTTTAACCGCAATAAGCATTAGTTTCTGTGCCGATTTTGGTTGGAGAGTTTAATTGAACTACATGACTTATATTTTCAGCATTAATCTGTTGTTGCAGCATGTCGGCAGTAATTGTAATTGTAAAAATCACCAAACCAGCAACAGTAACGCTTGCCTGAGCTTATAACCATAAATCTATTAAATAAAACACTGTTCTGGCACAGTTCATGCAGGCAATAATTCATGACAACATACAGTACATTTTTATTTTTCAGTTGGAAAGATGAATGAATGGTTGTCTAATGCTTTAAAAATGCTTTATAATGCATGAATGTTCTTGCCACATTGTGTTATCATGTTGTCCTCATAAAACAAATAATAGTTTTATATAGTTTATACTTTTATTTCATAGTTCTCGGCTCCAGGCAAAGTAAAGAGGGGCCCCAAAGAAAATCTTGCCTAGGCTCCCTGTTGTCTAGAGTCGGCCCTGCACACATTACACAATGTTTCAAGGAGGAATCTCCGACTAGTCTGTCTCGTCTCCAAACTACTCTTTAAGTCATGAAAACATTTGTGGATGGACTCTTTCACACTGGATGTTCACTAGGAGGACAGACATTCATATTATTTTTTTTAAATAATATCGTTGCTTGACAGTAGTGGAAGCTGCTTGGCTGTTCTGTCATCGAATGACTTCTGCTTTATATTCTGTTGTTGTAGCTTTTGTTCCAGCTTTGGATGTTTCCTTTGCTTTGAGCAGCTGGGCAGCTTTTTCTTGGAGTTGCTTGAGAATGTGGACTCCTTTTTCAGCTTTTCCATTGGACTGTGCATGCAGAGGACTAGATGTCACATGGTTGAAGTCATACAGTTCTGCAAACTCTCGCCACTCTCTGCTGTTGAAGCATGGTCCATTGTCAGTCACCACTGTGTGTGGTATGCCGTGTCTGGCGATGATCGATTTTGTGTGTGTTATGACACAGGTTGAAGATAGCGATGCCATTTCCGGGAAGTTTGAATAATAGTCAATGACTACTAGATAGTCTTTTCCCTAGAGATGAAACAAGTCCATTCCTACCTTGTGTCATGGTGCTTTTGGCACATCAGTTACCATCAAGGTAACTGATGTGCCAAATCTTTGGTTTTTCTTGTTCCTGTGTTCCTGGCATATTTCACATCTGCTTAACAGTCTCTCAATGTCTTTGTTGGTTCCAGGCCAGAAAACAGTATCTCTTGCCCTTATTTTGCATTTCTCGACACCGAGATGACCTTCATGTATCCTTTGTAGCTTGTCCTGTCTCAATGCTTGTGGAATGACAATTCTGTTTTGATTCCACAACAGTCGTGAACACTCAGTTCACCTCTGATGAACCTGCAGGAACCTGCAGGCCATCCATTTTGCATAGGGCTGCGCGATATATATTGATAGATTTTGATTTTTTTCAGATTTTTATCACAATATATAATTTGATAATGCTGCCAGTTTGTATCCTGATAATGACTGATGCCTGAAGAAACCAGAGGTTTCATTAGCTCAACTTTAGAACATAGTTTATTAATACAAATAGAATGACATGTTGTAAACATTTAACTGTGCAAACATGCTGTGTCTGCCTTAACAAAACAATACAAGTTCACTTGCTCTGTAAATTATGAAAATAATACAAATAAAACTAAAAGCTGTGACTACCTATCACAAATTCACATATATCACACGTTTGTAGAGGTACAATCAAGACAGAAGAGTAAACAAGTGGATCACAAAGGCCCTGTACATTTAAGTACAACTGTAATTTAAAATAAAGTAATGTCGAGGACTCATAACATAATTCACCACATGGAATTCTACACAGGGTTTCGGTTGTGTGTGCGTCCTACATGCAGTGTTACAGTTGTGTGTTGAGAGAGACTGTCCCTTTAAGAGGAGTGACTGATCGGTTTGTTGTGATCGGCTGCGCCATCTTGAAATGTTGTTGTGGTTTAGTGATGGGAATTACGGCTCTTTGAAGGGAGCCGGATCTTATGGCTCCGTTCCTTTCTGAGAGCCGTTCAAAAGAGCCAATCACCAGGATAATGATTGACTGTATTAAAGGATAATGATTGACTGTATTAAAGGATAATGATTGACTATTAAAGGATAATGATTGACTGTATTGCCAGACCTTAATGTCAATGATCTGCATTGTAAACATGACACAAGTTGGCGCCATATCCATGTCATTCATGTCAGTGAATGTACTACTTTGAATGTACCCTCTGTAAGTGTTATGTCAATAAAGTTGCCTTGCCTTGAATGCAATTCATGCAACTCTTAATATTAGAACACTTTTTTTTTGCTTATGTTTTGGTTGAAGTGCATCCAAATGCTGCTGCGTTTTCACGTTTGGCTCATTTTTTCACCCGAAAAACACGTCGTCTACCTGAACCACTTTAACTTGTTGTGACCTGACTCAGAGTAGGGGGCGGGTCTTCACGGAATACGCTTGGGGAACAAATTCAAGCTTTCTCACTGTTCACGTCAAGGGGAGTGGATTTAGGGCAGCCAGTGAACGAACGATAAAAAGAACGGCTCTCACCAAGTACGACTCGGTTCCCTTCGTTCGTTCCAAAGAGCCGTTCAAAAGAATCGGATCGTTCGCGAACGTCACATCACTATTGTGGTTTGATGTTTCAGAGTTGGCTTACTAAACGGCACACAAGTTCGTGTCTCGTGAGAAATTGTCTTTCTGGAGTTATTCGGAATTTCCACAGTAAAACATTTAAACATTTAACTGTGCAAACACGCTTTAATAAAAGTAAACGATGTCGGACACTGCACTCATGATATCCGTGCTTCTCTTCGATTGCCTTTTATATCATTCATTCTCCTCCTTTCAGAGCTTTCTTCGTCTCCGCTGTTAGTAAACAATGCCTTGCGGTAAATTGGCATGTGCGAGTCAAACACTGCAGACTGATTGGCTGTTAATTTCTGCTGCGTGAAAGGCTGTTGGCCGTATCCATATCGAGTAAAAATGTCAAGGCTTATCGATCGTAATCGAGGAATGTCGAGATTTTATCGCCCAGCCCTAATTTAGCATGTTCTCAATGACACGTTGCAGCTCGGTGTCTTTGCCGTTTCCTCAGCTATTTTTCCTGGACTTTGTGTCTGAAACAGGAAGCCCAGCAGACACCATGTTCACATGGCTCTGAACATCATCTGCAGTCGTACTAACACTATTCCCTGTCGGTGCGTCAGCGAGTATCAGGTGTTTTCCTGGTGTGTAGATCAGCTCAAAGTCGTACCTCTGCATTTTCATCATTAGGCGCTCTATCTCATTCAGATTATTTTTGATGATGGCGACTAGTGGATGATGGTCTGTCTCTACGGTGAGGGAGGGTAGGCCATATACGTAGCTGTTAGGGGTGGCGGTTCACAAAACCCACGGTTCGGTTCGTATCACGGTTTTCGGTTCTGTACGGTTCTTGTTGTTATTTTTTCTTTAACACTCCAGCAAATGCGGTGGCCGGTGGGGGGGGAAAGGGGAGCCCAATACGTCGATCGCGATCGACCGGTCGATCGCAAAGGAAGTCCGGGTAGATCGCATGCCATTAAAAAAAATTTAGATATCGGATGAATGATAACAGAATGTAGTGGGGACGCTGGGGACATGTCCCCACAAATATCCAGCGATATCCCACCCCCCCCCCCCCCTCCGGATCAGAACCGCGAATAACGGAGGGCCCCCCCCTCCCGATCCGAAACTGCGAAGTAACGCGAGCACCCCCCCCTCCCCCTCCCCCATTCAGAACCGCGACATGAACGGAGCACCCCCGCCCCCCTTTATATGAAGTATACTCGGGATATATTTAGCATTTTTAGTGTAGGTAGATCATCTTGGCTTGGTCATTTTTAAGCGATTTCGAGCGGCTGTTTGCGCAGAGGATACTCATGCTTTTTTTTTTTTGGACAGCCCGTTCTGTCTGGTTTTTTCGTGCGTGTGTATGTGATGACGTCATCAATGACGCGTCGACGTTACGTCGACTTTATCGATAGAAAAGTCGACTTGAAAAAATCAGAAGTCGTGCAACCCCTACTACATAGTATACATACTACTCCACACTCTACACCTCTTCTTTCGCGCGAAAGGGAAACACACTGTCTGAGGTCACATACGGTCACGAGGCTGCGCATGACATGAACCGTCGAACCGTACAACGCACACATCCTCCGAACCGAGATCATGAACCGTGCCACCCCTAGTAGCTGTGGAACCTCTCGAAGCCAAACACGAGCCCTAGGCATTCTTTCTCGATTTGAGCATATCGACACTCTGTCTCTGTCATGGACCTAGATGCATAGGCTACTGGTTTCCAATGCTCACCTTCAGCCTGTAGGAATAATCCCACAATTCCATTCTTTGGGGCATCTGATGATACATTGATCCTTGGGTCAAAGAATGTCAGCACAGGTGCAGTGGGCAGTGTCCTCTTGAGCTTTTTCCACTCATGCTCATGTTTGGCTGTCCATTTGAACTCACTTTCTTTGTGCAGAAGCTTGCGGATGCAGAATGTCTTCGCAGATAGATTAGGAATGAATTTACCTATGAAGTTGACCATCACCATGATGCGTAGCAGACCTGTCTCGTCTGCGGGCCTTGGCATGTCCAGTATGTCATTGATTTTCTCCTGGTCAGGTTGGACACCTTGTGCAGAGAGCTTGTCTCCGAGGAAGATGACTTCTTGAGCTCCAAACTGGCGTTGACCTTCACTCCATTCTTTGTTATGTGCTCCAGCACTTTGGTCAGCCTCTCATTGTGTTCTTGGATTGTGGAGCCCCAGACGGTGATATCGTCGACATAGGCTCGAACTCCATCCAGCCCCTCGATGATGTGTTCCATTGCTCTGTAAAATATTTCGGATGCTGATTTTATTCCAAAAGTCTGAGAAAGCAATACCTGCCAAAGGGTGTATTGAAGGTGCAATATTTGGTGTTGCTTTCATCCAATTTCAGCTGCCAGGAGCCTTGTGATGTGTCAAGCTTTGTGAAGTATCTGGCACCTGCCATCTCACTGGTGATCTCTTCACACATGGGTATCTGGTAGTGTTCACGGTTGATATTCTCGTTCAGATCTTTTGGGTCCATGCATATTCTCAGGTCACCATTCTTTTTCTTCCCACACACCATGGAGTTGACCCAGCCTGTTGGCTCTTCGACCTTCTTGATTACACCCTGCGTCGCCGTCCTGTTCAGTTCTTCCTTTAGACAGTCTCTCAGTGCTGCCGGAACTCTTCGTGCAACATGCCCAACTGAGTTTTCGTTCATTTTCTTTCAGCTGGATTGTGTAGGTGAATAGCAATACACCTAAACCCCTGAGACATCTTAATAGTTCTGTACTAGGGATTCAACAGAGTCACTTGATGTACTCACAGCTGTGTTGATGCGATACACTCTTTGTACCAGCTCCAGATGTTCACAGGCTTCATCACCTATCATTGAATCGAGTCCTTCAGCAACAACAGAGAAGAGTAGGTGCACTTTTCCTTTACTGTTACTTTCAGCTTGCACGGACCTAAACAGTGTCCCATTTATCTACAGTTGGTGCTATCCATTTATATTTGTTCCATTCCATTCTGTTTCCACTATCAATCATTAAATTATTAACTCATCAGCTTAATCACCTCGACCCTGCTTCCCGGCTTCATGATCATCAGCGTGTCCCTGACCTGACTATCTGTCTGTCTGCTGCTTCCCTGTAACTCCACCTCTTACCCACCCGGCTCTGGACCTTCTACCACTATGACGACGTCTTCCACCTCTTCTCTGCCGGTACCGCTGTCGCCATAAGAGGGCTCGTGGGCGTCCAGCCACACTCACCTGTGGTCCCACTCCCATGTCACCTGTGTCCCCACTCCCATGTCACCTGTGTCCCCACTCCCATGTCACCTGTGTCCCCACTCCCATGTCACCTGTGTCCCCGCTCCAGCCCCACCTGTGGTCCCGCTCCCACGTCACATGTGTTAAGATTGCGCTAAAAGCAACGGCATCACTCGTTCACAGAGCCTGACGCCATAGCGCTGAACATCCTCACATGCATTTGAGACAGTTCACTTGCATGGTAGATCTTGATTCCAGCATCATCAGCTCAGCTTCCCTCAGTCATTGCATGACTTGCTGCTGGATTCAAAAATGGACGTACCTTTCATTCTTCGTGGGAGAGCAATGAGTGTCAAATTTCTCAAGCACAAGCATATATGACATTTTTCGTTATCATCCCTTTTTTCATACACAAATGTGTTATACACTTCAATAGCTTGTGGGCCTGCTTTTGTCAGCAGTAACGCTGCCTTCCTTGCATTTGGCTTTGATTCCAGTCCCAATGCCACGATGAACATTTTGAACTGCTGCTTGAAACCAGTTGCACCAGTTGCCGTCGACATCTAATCCTCACAGTCACCACCCTTGTTTTCCTCTTGCCCATGTCTTGTGCTCTCATTTGCATTGTACACAAATGTACAATGCAAACCAATCGATCATCCATTGAAGGAGCACGCTAATATGCCTCCAATTTGTGGTCTTTGTCTGCGACTTCCAAAAACTCACCGGCGACTGGAAAATCAGGCTAAAATCTAGTAGTGTGAATTCGCCATTATTCGCCCCATGCTTAAATTGAACATTTCAATGTGTTTATCTTACCTGTACGGCTGTGCTGTTTTCAAGTGTTCTGTTTAATATAATTTGGAGAGATGGTGGCAAGGTTTGGCACTGTGAACGTTGACAAAACAAAGATGTGAATGGATGACATTCATGTATAACACTTTTCTCAGTACTTGTTACCAAAACACATTACATTTACACACACAGGCTCCTGGTACCTAATAGCTTATTGCAGATAGTGAGTGGTAGCTATTAGCTTATTACAGTTTGTTGAAGGCCAAGGTGCATGGGATGTGTGTTTGCTAGTTTCTCAGTGTGAATCACCTGTCCTGGCTCACTGGGACTGTTTTGCTTGTGGTGAAGCTCCAAGATCCAGATGGAGGGAATGATGCTGATGAGGAACAGAAAAATGGCTGGCGAAAACCTGTAAGAGCGGACCAATACAACGTTGAGCACATGTACAAGGTGGAGATGAGAGAAGATTGGGTTTTTTTCTAAAACAATTAAAAACAATTACAATAAAGAGACCAAAGGGATTGGCGACTCACGACGCAAGACAAAGCTTTGTGTAGAGGGGTCATGAAAAGCATTGCTTCACATGGCATCCATAGAAAAAGTATTATTTAATTAAATCAAACAGAACTAATTAGTTAATTTGTTTTCTTTGAACCATTGGTTCACATCCTCCATCCAGGAATTTTGAGAGATAAGCGTCTCCTCAATAGCAGAAGATGGGGGGCAGACGTCAGAACGGACAAAATGATATCCGGCCATTAGTACTGGCTGCAACAAAACAAAATTGTCTCAGTGTTTCAGTTTAGACATTAATATAACAATACAACACTGAGCACGCACACATGTATTCATCGGCAATCCTGAAATCTTACCATCTATAATCTTTTCCTCCTCGCCACTTCAACGTGATGATCATCTCGGCGATTTGAGGGAGGAAGAGGAGCGTCAGAAGCCAGTAGTTGTTGTCATTCTTCACCCCACACACGGTGAAGACCCCCACCAGTGACACCAGAATAAAACACAGTCTGGTGACAGCCGCGCATATAAAGTTCCACATGATGAGGACGGATGCAGAGCGACGGCTCGTAGGCTACTCGTGCACGGAGCGCTGAAGTGTCTTCTTCTCCCCGTGGATTAAGTAGAACTTTTTGGAACAAGGACCCCAAAGTTAAAGCCACACCCCCCCCCCCCCCCCCCGCAGATCATGCCAGCCGTCTGGCCAGCTTCCACTTTTGCTGTGTGTGTACATCCTAGGCATTGCGTAAGATATTCCAGTGAATGTGACAAATTCAGATTCATTCAGTTTTATTGGGCTCAAACACATTACGTGCAAATACACACACTTGTATGTCCGTGGTAATGGCAAACGTATGGCTCTGTGAACATTGTACGTTTCTAATCACAATTGTGGCCAAAGAAGTGTTTATAGCGTCGTCAGGCATGACATGATTACGTGATTGTAGACAATAATATAGCATTGTTGCCGATGTCGATACAGTATGTGTTTGGTCTGATATAGGCCTACTTGTTTATATTTGTAAAGTAGATATAATTATGGTATTTACGGATGGGTTATATGTAAAATAAAGAAAATCCTAAAAAAAAAAAAGCATACAACCCATAGTTGTAGGCACTGTGCCCAAAAGTGATTCCAGCTCCTACCTTGTGACTGAAAGGTTGTTCATTCCGCAACATGACTTGCTTTCATTCATGGGGGTTATATTTTAATGATGATAGCCCACCCAGTCCTTCTAACCTATTGGCATGCCCTTTAAAAGGGCCAATACAACCAGTAACACAGTTTTCCTCTTGCCCAAAAGTGATTCCAGCTCCTACTTAGTTACTGAAAGGTTATTTATGCCTTAAAATGACTTGATTTCATTTATTAAAGATTAAAGCCCATCTAGTCCTTCTTACCTGTTGAAATACCCTTTAAGTATGAATAGGTATTTGTATACATTTACATTTAGGGCATTTGACAGACGCTTTTATCCAAAGACATAGACACGTTCTCCATCCATTTCTATAGACATTTTCTCCATCAAATCATATTTGTACACATATTTCATTTCTAGGTTTGTGTTTTTTATTCATTCATCCATCCATCAGTAAACTTGACTCCATCTAGTTGTTGGTAGACAGAGGCATCGTCAAGGCGAAAGTGAAACTTCTATTTTTATAATGCATTCCCATGGGACCAAAACTCATCTTAAGAAACAAAGAAGCTCCATCGGTGCCGCGTCTGCCTATCGATCTTCGGTCTGTACACCAATCATCCATGTCAGTGCCTGAGGACACAGACACAGCTTGTAAGTCTGCAATGGACAGTGTGAATATCAGTGAGGAAGTTCTGACCATACTGCTAGAACAATGTACCAGAGCCCAGCGATGTCTCATAATACTGCTATTGCAAGAAAGAAACTGATGGCGAAATGATCGGTTCCCCAGCTGTAAATTCCAGTGGTTTCACTTGAGCTGTCTCAAACGAAAAACGGTTCCAAAAGGTTCATGGTATTGCAGAGCTTGTAAACAAAATAAGTCAACATTTGGTACATTGCAATTAGTTCAAATGGTACTGACAACATTTAGCATTGTTGCATCGGATCATGTTTAGTCTTGCCTGGCTTGTTGTGTTTTTATAGTCATGTTACATTGGATTTTATTGACGATATAATGAAAATAGAGTAAAACCTTTGTTTACCATGAAGAACATCTTGCACGGTACAGGGTAGTGACGTTGAAGCGGGGGCAGGACCTGGTTTTTTCAAGCATTTCACTACTCATTCATACTTTCAGATACAAACATCATTCAAACATTACAATATTCTACATCTTTCATACATTCCCATTGATACTTTTTGAAAATATTCAAAACGGGTGATTGAGATTTTCAATCTTCACAGTCCTTCAGCACCTACTTAATCCAAATTCAAGCCAGCAATCCAGTTTCACGTCAGCATTTCAATTAATACTTTTAGAAAATATTCAACTCATCTCTTCATAGGCCTAAACGCCAGTAATCCAGTTTTGCGTTCTTCAGAAATTGCCTTTTCTAGTTTCAAATGATCAGTGATGGGAAGTAACGAAGTACAAATACTTCGTTACTGTACTTACGTAGATTTTTCAGGTATCTTTACTTTACTTGAGTATTTTTTTTTTTTTTTTACTCCCTACATTTAAACACGAATATCTGTACTTTCCACTCCTTACATTTTCAAAATGGGACAAAATGGGTTTTATTACATTTGAGGGGAATTTTTTTTATATCATTGCATCACGTGTTCCCAACATCAAGAGCGATCTCAACGTAAATGGATGGACAACAACACAGAGAAGAGACGCTTGGAGTATCCGTCCGCGTTAGAGGAGCAAAATTCGAGAGGCACACGTGACGTAACTAGCGAGAACTAAACATGATGAACAGGAAGCCGACATACACACACACACACACACACACACACACACACACCACACACACACACACACACACACACACACACACACACACACACACACACACACACACACTTTTTACTTGAGTAAAGAGTTTGAATCACTACTTCAACTTTTACCAGAGTGGTTTTTTACACAAGTGTCTGTACTTCTACTTCAGTGAAGGATGTGGAGACTTTTGCCACCTCTGCTAATTAATTTCTAATGGAAATAGGCGAGATACGCTCGTGTGACGTCACAACGAAGGAATGCGAAAGCGCTAAAATAAGACGCGCGTGAGAAGCGCTGTGAACAAGAGGAGGGGCTGAGACTCAGAAGCGCATCCTGTGGACACGCAGCCTGACAGAGGAGCTGTTTACTAGAACTGGTTGCCGAGTCCTGTCCTAGGAAGTAGCCCACGATTATTTCTGAATTATTACCAACAATTACCACAACTACACGGTACTTAGTTGAGTTGATGGGTGATAGTGGAGGTTTTTCTTTGTATTTCAGCTGTTTCTCTGTATTTACCTACTTGTTACCCGTGGTAATTACCCATAATATACTGTAATTACCATATATTTACAGGTAAATGCTTGGTTAATTAGGGGGGCTGTAAAAGGAACTAGTTTAATGATTATTTGTATAGACACTTTCTCCATTAAAATCATATTTGTAGACATATTTCAGGGGGGAGAAGAAGCTGTTCCTGAGCCTGCTTGACTTGGAACGGAGCGCTGACTTGTAGCGCCTCCCAGAGGGAAGGAGGGCAAACAGTCCATGGTTGGGGTGAGAGGTGTCTCTGACAATGCTACGTGCCTTCCTCAGACACCGTTTGTGTTGGGTAGTCTCTATTGCAGGGAGTGGTAATCCGATGGTGCGTTGGGCGGCTTTCACCACCCTCTGCAGCGCTTTCCGGTCTGAAACAGTGCAGTTGCCGTACCACACTGTGATGCAGTTGGTGAGTATGCTTTCAATGGCACACCGGTAGAAGTTCACCAGAATCTGAGGGGACAGGTGGGCTTTCCTCAGTCTCCTCAGGAAGAAGAGACGCTGGTGAGCCTTCTTGACCAGTGAGGCGGTGTTGAGGGTCCAAGAGAGGTCCTCGGAGATGTGGACCCCCAGGAATTTGAAGCTGGAGACACGCTCGACCTCCGCCCCGTTGATGAGGACGGGGGGCGTGCGCGCCAGCTCTGGTCTTCCTGAAGTCCACGATGAGCTCCTTGGTTTTCTTGGTGTTGAGGGCCAGGTTGTTGTCGGCGCACCACGCCACCAGGTGCTGGACCTCCTCCCTGTAGGCTGCCTCATCGTTGTTTTTGATGAGGCCCACCACCGTTGTGTCGTCTGCGAACTTGATGATGGTGTTGGTGCCATGTATAGTGGTACTGGGTACTGGGTACTGGGTACTGGGTCCATCGTCAAAGCGAATGTGAAACTGCTATTTTTATAATGCATGCCCATGGGGCCAACTTATTATTTTGAGAAGGTTTCTCATTATTTTGAGATACTAAGTAATTATTTTGAGATACTGACCTATTAGGTGGAGAATGTTTCTCATTATTTTGAGATACTAAGTCATTATTTCGAGTGATTATTTTAACGATGAGAAGAATGTCCTACTGTTACAATACAATAACTATACACTGTAATTAATAATGTATTCATCTAAAATGTACTTTTTTGTTATACATTTTTATTTGAATGAAGTTTAGATCATAACATACACAAGTTGTATGTTGTTGACCATGTTACAGTGCAATTGATTCAAATATCACTTTCATGAATGGCTTACAACTATGTCAAATAAAGAAAATCCTAAAAAAAAAGCCTACAACCCATAAAAAAACAGTTTCAACATCACATCACGGATTTCTTTGATTTATTACAGATGTCCATTTGTACTATGTAAGGTACCAGGTACTCAGTCCCTTAAGGCAAAAGTATTGTGTGGTGCAAAAGAGGCAAATTAAGTCTTTGTGGACTTTCATGCCAGCAGTGTAGGTGCACATTGTGGCCAGAAAAAAAACAAGATTTTACTGGTCCGGAATGTCAGACGACATCAATTTGTGGGTCACACTACACTTTCCATATTGTTGGTCTCACAAAAATATTCTGCTAATACAATACAAAAGTGTTACTGTTTAGCTCCTACATGATGCAAAGATGAAAACTGTTGTTTGTAGCACATTTCATTGAAAATGTAAAAATGAAACTGCATGAGCTTTACAGAATTCAAAAGAACACAGTCAGTGAAAATGATCATACTTTTGAATGCTTTATTTTTTTGTCAGGTGAGTCAGCAGTATAACAATTAAACAGGAGATGAACTACACACCAATAAGGGTAACATTTGATGTTCATTGTTTTTGCTTTTACTTATTGACAAAACAAGTTATTAACAGAAATCAAAATATTAAATACAATATTACAAAAAAGTAATTAGGAATGCTTTCTGTGTTTGAAAGGTTACTCAGCTATTTGAGCTGATCGGCATGGATTTAGTTGGAAAACTGAAAACCACTTCTAATGCAAACTGAAACAGACTATTTAACAAAGTTTAACAAAAGCCTATGGTCTAAAAAACGAAAATGCTGAAGAAGTAACCCAGTGCATTCTGAAGTTTTTCTATCAGTTTGAAGCACCCAAGCAAATTCTAACTGATCAAGGGAAGGAGTTTGTGAACAAAGTAATTAAAAAGAACTTGAAATGCAAAGTTATATCCAACATTTACAGTATGTGCAGGTCAGGATTTATTTAACTCTAATAGAACGCATTGGCTACCACAGTTTAAGCTTGTTATTCCTGCGAAAGTTATTAGATATACTGTATATATATATATTGTTTTGTTTTGTTAATACAGACATCAAAATAAGTCTCTGTGCCCCTTACCACCCGCGGACAAATGGGTGAGTTGAGAGGTTGAATGGGACCATACAGAGGCAGATGTCCATTTCTACTTTTTCTATGTATACTTTTAGGTACATTTTACTTCATATCCTAAAAAGCATATTTATTAACAAATGCTTTGTTGTTATTTTCTCTCTCTTTTTTTCTAGAGCATTGTCAAAACTGGTGAAAAGCACAAAAGACTACTGGGACAAACATTTGGACGCCGTCATGTTTGGCTTGAGGACAAAGCACAAAGCACCAAATGACAAAAGTTTTCACCCTACTTTTTAATGTTTGGTAGAGAGGTGAGGTACCCCTCTCATATCCCTTCTGAATACAGGGAGTTGCACTTACAAACATTTTAGAAATGTTGAAATGAAATGTTTTTTCAATGTATTTTAATGTAAGATCATTTTATAGGTGGATAGCAGTGTTGAGGCCAATTTGTCTGTTGAAGAGGTAGCAGAGTACATTCTGAAGCTTGACAATGTTCTTCAGAATGCTATCTCGAATAACATTGCAACACAGTCAAAACTAACAAAAAAAACCAGTTACCACTACTTTTCATGTGGGCATGAAAGTGTGGTGGTTGAACATGAGGAGCCAGCAGAGGAAAGGGGGCAAGTTAGATCCAAGCTACCTTGGGCCCTACACCATCACCACTATCGTGGGAAAAACAACAAAGGAGCCAAGAAGCGATACTGACATGGAAAATACCAACACAATCTGGCGATGAGTGGAAGGAAAGCCAGGCTTCTTTACTGAGTAGCTGATTAGCTGATGGGCCTCAGGTGTAAGAGGCAGAGCAGGTGAGCATGGTGGATGATGAGCCAGGGAGCAGCCATGCCCCCAACATATACCCACACAAACAGACAGGTAGAGGCTTAGCTAGAAGGTAGAAGTGGAGGGCGTGACAATCCAGGGTTGGGTCGTGGAGCTGGCTAAGCAGGGAGCTCTCCTCCCCAGCAACACTCTCCAGCTCCTCCTGAGAGATCCTGAGGCGTTCCCAGGCCAGATGAGATATATAATCCCCCCAGCAGGTTCTGGGTCTGCCCCGGGGTCTCCCAGTCGGACGTGCCCGGAAAACCTCTCAGGTGAGGCGCCCGTGAAGCATCCTAATCAGATGCCTGAACCACCTCAGCTGACTCCTTTCGATGCGGAGGAGCAGCGGCTCTACTCCGAGCTTCCTCTGGATGTCTGAGCTCCTCACCCTATCTCTAAGGCTGAGCCCAGCAACCCTGCGGAGAAAACATCCCAATCACCCCCCTCCAGGTTTCTCCATCGTTGCCCACGTGTGTGTTGCAGGTATGCTGCCTGCAAATTCACACACAAGCCACCTGATGCATTGCTGTTAACATTCCGTGTGTACTGTGTACATTCACTGTCAGTGGAAGTGCAGTGCTGCTGTAGACATTAAAAACCCCTGCCCTTAAGCCCTTAAGGCCTCTGTATGCTTCTTCCGAAATGCGTCAGAAACAGGCTTCTGATGCTTCTGTTGGGTTATTTTTGTTCATTGGGCAGGGGGGGTCGATGCACTTCGGAAAAGTCGCTCTCCAAATCTGGTGTATCCGAAAAGCCGCCCCGGGCCCGCCCCCCTCCTCATCGATAGAGTAGACTAGTGGGGTATGAAGGGGAGCAGGGGCTTGGAGGCCGGCGCCAGATCTCGGTAGGTTGGCGGACATATACTCCTCCTATACTAGTACCTCCCCAATATTGGCCAGTTTTGTGGAACTATACAAGATAAAGTCGAATTCAGGTAGCTGATTTGTTCTGATCTCTGAACACTTCTGAAGAAGCATACAGAGGCTCTTAAAGTCTGGCCCTAAAAGGGAGAAAGCCTGTCATTAGCCCTAAGACAAGCATCCATGCATCCTGCTAGCGTATATGACATCAGCACTTATCACGCTCCAGATAAGATTAGAGAGACAGCTCCATTCATTGTGAACGGTAGCTCCCTTCCTGCATTGCAAGTTCAACATTTTTAGAAGGGGACAAGGTTATCTGCCGGCTGCATCCTACCGCATGGGATTTTGTCTTGCATGTAATGTCGCGTCCAGCCAGCCAGCCAACCAGCGACAGCCAGGAGAAGGGGAACGACATATGGGGCCAGCAGAGACATTGGAGAGCAGGGAGACTTTTCCTGTCTTTGTTTCAAATTATCTCATCATAACCATCCTGCAGTTTGTGTCATGCAGGCTCAGTGTGCTCAGTGTGAACGAGTTCTGAGTAGAGGTGTGAGTAGATACATCAATCGAGATGTTTCTATTTAAAAAATGAAATGCATGAATGAAAGACAAAACTATATTATTTGACATTTGCTATATTATAGCCTATAGCTCAGGGTTCTCAAACTCATGGTCCGGGGCCAGAACCGGCCCTCAGACCTAATTAATCCAGGCCTCAACAATATGTAGCATAATTATTTTTATTCATTTATTCATACTTTTTAAGAATTTGTAATATTTAGTTTCCTCATTATAATTTGAACCTTCTCCCCTAATGCAAATAAAATAAAACATTTGGTAGAATAACCTTGATAGCCCTGTGGACAAAACGGTGGCCAAATGCAATAATGTGAAAATTCTGATTTATGTGCTTCATTCTTTCCTACATTAACTTCCTTGTTGTTGCATGGCCACCGCCATAGATTGATAGAATGAAGAAAACATGGGTCGTAAGTATAGAATAATTTAACATACGTATACCCAATACACTACAATAGAACACTATAGAACCATGCCAGTGTTTGCTTGGTCAAAGCTTGAAGGTCATGTTCAGACTGGCTGTTGGCTATTTTGCAATGATGGATGGCTTCCTACAACTGGTATTTGCCATTAGTATTCAACGCACCGCTTGCAATGCTTACTCAATGTGTTCTTTTCTTTACTCTTTTCTTTTGTTCTTTCTTACGACCACCGACTATCTGCTAATACATTAGATGAGCAATAAATTACACCATTATTTCCACATTATCAACATCAATGACCAATGCAATCTTTTTCAGGGGAAATTCCTAGCAGTCACGTGACGGCATGTATGATGTTGTTACTACAACAGTCCAGCAGATGGCAGTCAATGCCCTAAATATTAGCCACAGTCCAGCGCTATGGCAACGAACGATTGCTCCACTTCCGAAATACATGAGAAGCGCGTCACGTGGGCGGGGCGGAGTGGGGGCGGTGCTAGATCACCAGTGACTGTTGCCGGTTAAGAATGTCAATGTTTGCCATTGTCATGTTGGTCAAGACTGAAACTTAGTTCAAGTGTTATGGATTAATCTCACCACAAACTCAATGACTATATCACGTTTGTGTCACCACAACATAGGCCTATTTCAATTTCAGAAAAAATACACATTTTAAATTCTAGACCCTAGACATTAGGCCTATATTTATATTTACATGTTATTTATTTTCAATTTGATGGTATATGACACTGCATGACAGTATGAAAGACGCCAGCGGAAGTGTTTTTCTTTTTTTTTTGCTTTAGGCTAAATATTATATGATGAAGGAAACAGGTGGCTAAGTAATCATATGGTTCTGGCCTCAATTCTCTCTCTGTTGCAAAACAATGTATATGTTTCAAATTTAGGGCCATGCACTGTCACACATGTCAGGCATTTGCATGGGAGAAATTGGACTTAAATGGATAACACATGACTCATTCTGTCTCAGCCTAACAGCTGCAAGAGGCCTCGCTGTTATTCGACAATTATGATTCGCCTCAGAGCGCAGAAAGCCTTCAAAGCTCTTCCAGTGTGGAATTCTTGACGTAAGCTGAAAAATAAAGAGATATTGAAAGGGATTTAGTGTAAAACATATTGGATTCTTTCTAAACCGTAACAAACTGCTCTCCTTTCCCTTACGGCAAGCTGGAATGTCTTTTGTGATTATAACTTGACAACTGTTCTGCAATTGGGGGGATAGCAATCAAAACAACCGATTCATACACTGCTCTCTGCTTGGCACACATTCCCAAGTACAGTAAACAACGCACAGATGTTTTGCATTGATATTAACGACCTAAATTTGCCCTGTGTAAAAAAAAACAAGTGCAAAGCAACAATACGCACATTATGTTCTCAGCCATGTATCACAAACAGTGCAGACAGCAATCTCATTTAGCTTGTCTGAAGTTCACAGCGAGTGGGTTTTGCATAGGTCATTAGCTGTCTCAAAATACCCCTGTCACCATAGCAACTTCAAGTGACTCCTAAATTGCCACATAAAGTGAAATGAATTATTAATGCTGAGAGTTTTTAATATGTGTGCCCTGCCACTAAGCTCTTAACACTAGGCTGTATTTTCTCCCCTCGTCCAGTGAACAAAAATGCAGAGCTCTCTGCAAGAACAATTTGCTGGTTGTCACATTTGAATACATATCCTTTGTCTCCCATTCCCAATAAAGCTGTAATGCTGTGCGTACAGCCATTTCTAACCTAATTTGAAGACATCAATGGTACATATTACAGCATAATTGCAACAAGCCTTCACAAGCCTTTTTGTAAATAATACAAATGTAATATGTGGTAAGAAAACGATTTACATCCACATGCACGCATGCATAATTGCATAAATTAACACACACATGCTTGTACAAACCCACACACACCCACTATTTAATCATCCAGAGGGGAGGAAATAATAGACTGAATGATGGGATCATAGTTGACATTCTTCCCAATTTTATAGCACCCCATTGTCTGAAGTGAAACGCAGCGGTAATGTATTCTACATATGCTGAAGACTGAGGTCACTTTCCTTGTAGTCAGGGTGGATTACTGTTTGACCCATGGGCCCGATTATCCCAGTGATGTAAGCATTGCATTACACCAAAGGGTGAAATCTCAGGACATCTTCATATTTATGTGTTGCTCAGATGTGGAGGTATTGTGATGGACTCTTTTTCTTTGGGAAAATTGTTTTTTTGAGGGTTTCTTTGTGTTTTTGCATGTTCACTTTAAATATCGGTACTGAAAACATGCACGGCACACAGGCAGTTGTAACTCAGTCCAGCAAAATGGATTTTCAATCGCCCTTATCTTTTGCATTTATACGCCATCTTACATTTGCATGAATGAATTATTCATAGTTCTTCTAATCCCAGAAATACAAAGTCTGTGTATGTGCGTGTGTGTGTGTGTGTGTGTGTGTGTGTGTGTGCGTGTGCGCATGTGTGTGTGTGTTTGTGTGTGCATGTGCGCGTGCATGCGCACTGTATGCATGTGTGTGTGTGTGTGTGTGTGTGTGTGTTTGCATCAGTGTCATGGGTTGTGAGCATGGCTTGGTGTACTGATGTGTATGCAGATGGATGGGTAAGGGACCAGCACATTTTGTAGTTTGATTGTTTCTGATTCAGATGAACGCTCTCCATCAATGAGGCAAATGCATGCTGGCTCACTGCACCAGAAATAACCTAACAACAACGAGCACAAAAACAAAGAAAAAGTGCAGTGATGCTCACACTTATACGCATAGGCTTTGAAGTGCTATTATGTTGCTGTACAATACGATGTGGGTGTTGCTTCATAAAGTGAATCATGATTGAACAAGTATTGTATAATGGTGGCCAGACTCCCATTTTAAAAATGTTGGAGACGGTTGTGGCCAAACTCTGTGGCACTCTACTGAAACTGCTCTCCTGAGGGTTTCAACGATATTCTAATGTCTTCTGATGCAGGTGGTTGTTCGGTGTTGATACTTCTTGACCTCAGTTCTGCATTCGACACAGGAGACCACCATCTCCTGATTTAGAGGTTACGTGACTGGGTGGCTGGCTTATCAGGTGTAGCACTGGACTGGTTCTCACTGAAGTTTCACCGTCTCTATTGGTGCCTTTGTGTCTGATTCCTCCCCACTGTCTTGTGGGGTCCCCCAGGGCTCAGTCCTGGGGCCCTTGTTATTTTCTCTTTATTTGTAGCCCCTGGGACAGATTATTTACAGTTTTCATATTGCTTATCACTTATATGTGGATGATATCCAACTCCATTTTCCATTGAAACATCAGCGACTGGATGGCCGATAATTCCTTACAGCTTAATGCCGATAAGACAGAGGTTCTGGTCATTGCTCCAGAAAAGGTCGCTCCCATGATCATGAAAAGTACTGGGGTAATTTCGTAATTTAGGGGTTATATTTGACCAATCTTCGTCGTTCGACACTGATGTCAGGAAACTGACCAGATCTTGCTTTTCCACTCTAGAAATATCAGTAAGCTGAGATCTATTGTTTTGACTGCAGAACTAGAGATGCTTATAAATGCCTTCTCATCCCGCATTGACTACTGCAACGCACTTCTTTACTTAGTTTGTCTGCCCTCAATCGTCGTAATCCAGAATGCTGCCGCAAGACTATTCACTCGGTCAATACATGGTCTCACATTACCCCCATATTTAGATCTCTTCACTGGCTTCCTGTGGCATATAGGATCCACTTCAAAATTCTCACCCTTACTTACAGGGCATTGCATTGCCAGGCTCCGGCATACTCCACCCTTACTCATTAGCTTGCTCTCTTAGGTCAAGCTTGCTTCATTTACTGTCTGTCCCTCGCACCCACCTTAAGACCCGTGGCGATCGAGCTTTTGAGGTGGTAGCACCTAAACTCTTGAATGCTCTGCCCGCACCCGTACGGTCCGCTGACTCCATTGAGTCTTTCAAAAAGCAGCCATTCCTGTTTAGACAGGCTATTGATTAACCTGTTTGCGGCAGGTCCGTATTCTTATTTATTATTTCCGGTGCTGTAATACCATCTTTTACGACTTTTTCTGTATGTTCTATATTTGTATTATCATATTCTATGACTTCTCTCTATGTTGCATATTTGTGCTTGTGAAGCACTTTGTGAACTTGTGAAAAACGCGATACAAATACATTTTACTTACTTACTTACTCATTACAATGAGCCCACTAATTCCTGTTTGTGGGTGGATAATATAATTCAAATTTGTGTTGCTTTTTTGTCTGTTGTTTTGTTTATGTCAGAAGATACAAACATAAACAATGACGAAAGATCTCAAACTCTCTATAGTAATGCACCGGAAATATTTCCACTGGCACAAATCATTTCAGTGAGTGAAAATATTTATTAAGTGTTAAGTCTTCTAAATCTGGTTACTAGTCTAAAACAGGTAACGTTTAGGTGTATCTGTCTTAGCTGTATGCTTTTAGCAGACTCCTTCTTTCTCCTTGTTTTTCTACATTTTCCCAAGTACCCCCTGCAATCCTTCAAAGTATCCCTAGGGGCACACGTACCACCATTTGAAAAACAGTGGTTTAGGATATTGAAACTAAAGAAATACAATGTACAATTAGGAAGGAACAATGCTTCTAGACGCGGAGCAAAATAAAGCTTTAGGGTTAGAAATGTGTAATCTTGGGACTGAACAGAGGAAATAGAGTAAATAGACTGCGACTACGCTGCGTGACTGGATGAAGCATCAAGCTCACATTGACTCATCAATATCATCTGCTGTGTGTCACTTCAAATCCGTCCTACGCAAGATGCCTTCTGACACCAACAGAGCGAAAAAAAAAAGTCCTTCACCATGGTCACATCTGACCTCCATTCTGATTAAATGTTCTCTTAAGAGAAGTAATTTGATTCTCTGTGTGTGCAAGCACAAGCATGTGTGTGTGTGTGGTCCGCTGTATAGAGTATAAAGGTGGACTTACAGGTGAGTGAATGGGATAGATTGTGAAGCCTGGTGTTATGAAGTGCGTGGGGCTAAAGTTAGCCTGGTAACAGTGCTTGGATCACCTTTCAAAGTAATCCTCCAGACGGGGGTCATTGTAATGTGATTATATGTGCACAGTCACAGGTGTAAAGTTTCTATCGTAACGTGTGACCGGGAACACATT
Organism: Coryphaenoides rupestris; assembly: GCA_002895965.2. Classification (NCBI taxonomy): domain Eukaryota; kingdom Metazoa; phylum Chordata; class Actinopteri; order Gadiformes; family Macrouridae; genus Coryphaenoides; species Coryphaenoides rupestris. The sequence continues at coordinate 199,890 of PIJE02000340.1, forward strand.
TTGTTGATGGATTTTAATAGTCCGGGGGCTTTCCACTGATGATAGATGGATACCAACTGGGCAAAGTATTTGGGAACATACAGAGGGTTATCAGATAATGAGACACCATTGTGCCGCAATATTTTTACATTTTCTGCATGGCTATAGCACCCAACAGTATACTATTCAAGGTAAATGTGAGTCATTTATCATTAAATAATTATGATCATTAAGTATGGCAATCTGGCATCCATTAAGGGCCTTTGAGGACTAATGCACCACATGCATTGAACTGCGAACAAGCTCAACAATTCAAACTGAAACTCCACTGCATTCATTCAATATATATGCTGTTTTATTGACTTTTTGTTTTTTCTTTACTGTGGTTTTTAGACCTAGTCCCAGCTCACTATGTCTCTCTCTGTGTGTGTGTGTGTGTGTGTGTGTGTGTATTTCAGCTCCCTGCTGAGGTTACCTCATTAAGTGGAATGCTGAGCACCTGTGCTGAATGAACAAATAAGACATTGCTGCAGCGTACACACGCTTGCCAATGGTACACAACAAAAACAACAAATTGCCCTCTTTTCCCTGCATTTTACTAACCCTATTATTATTACTATTATTATTATTTGTATTATTATTGTATTATTATTATTATTATCATAATTATTATTATTATTAGGTTTTGGCAAAAAAAACAGGAGTATTGTGTTAACATCATAATATAGTGTTAACAATTAAAGATAGCTATATTAATATTGAGAGCCGTAAACCTCTGTAATCCTCCACGTCCTGTTACATCTAAAATGCTTGAATCTAGGCAAACAGTCATGTGCTGTTCCATCTGGCAAGTGAAATATAATTGTGAACATGCTTGCCGTACACTAATGGGGGACAATTCTGAAGTGCATCGACTGTAACAGAGAAGAAAATCAAGTGAAAAACAAAAACCACCCACTACCCACCCACTAAGTGGTGCTCACATAAAACAACCAATGATAACTAGATTCATGTCTGCTCACCATACCATTGTTTCTGAGCGTTCAATTTGCCTGAGCATATGTTTTCAATATGTCCTTATATTAACATTGCATATCCAGTAAACAAACCTACAAGACACATCAACAATAGACCTACCAAATTGCATCGTCACAATAAGCGTATCACCATCTAACGAATGTTCATCACAATAACGGCAATCTGGTCGTTGGTATGATGTTGCACAACCCCCGACCCCCAGGACGCCGAACAGATGCAAGCAGATAAATAAAACAGATGGATGTTTGGGACTTTTATGAGACACTGCATTTCATGTGACTATCTAGCTCAGTCAAAGCACCCTTATCAACCAGCAACCAACAGTCTGTTCCCCTGACATCTCCCATTGCCTCCCACTGAACAACATGGTAAAGAAAAAATCAGATTGCGATTATTTTGACAGTTATTGCGATTGCGATGTGATTCATGCGACCATTTTTGCATCACAATTTTCATTTTCACTGACAAAACTATCAGGATGTGACATTTGTTGGGGTCTGTACCAAACAAACTTTTTTTTCTTCCATCTGGAGAAAAACAATGTGTAGGTCAGGGCATCTCTGCAGTGCCACAGTACTTCATTTATAACGGTGTTATGAAACATTGCAGCTCCTGTAATTCTCACTATGATCACTTTGACTGGAGATTGGTCCGCTCGCACGGGGGCATCACGTCATATCCAACGGGTATTAGCGTCAGAATGTATAACCTGCTGCTAGCTCTAGGCAAGCTCTTTGCTCTTGACAACCCAGCACTTTCAATGACCAGATAAGAGCTTGAGTGGTGCCATTGATTAACCAGAGACTTCATTATGCCGGCTGCCATTAACAATGCAACCCCATTGATTCAGTCATTTAAATGGCCTGAGGAGAAATCAGGGGAGGATAATTGTGAGACGTGTAGTTCTGTACGGGATTTAATCTAACCCACACTCGAGGAAACCCTGGTAGTCATACCCAGTGGAAAAAACAATATCCCTCTTTCTGAAGCCACCTTTCCCACGGGCTCAAATATGTGCATGCCTTCTGGTTTCAGACAGCTAAATCATTTTGCGTGGGAGATATATGGTCACCTCGTAACATAGCGAAAGAGATTCGATTTCCATAGATGTGAGCGTAACAAACGATATCTTAACACTGTTATGTGTGTGTGTGTTGCATTACATGATGTTTACATTACATTCTCCATTGTAACATTGTGAAGCCGAGCCTGCTAGTTAATGTTTCATCCTGTTATAGTCTTTATGTTCAAATTGAGTTATATTCAATTTATTTGATTACTATGGGGTCATTTGTTCCTCTAGAAATGATTATGTTTCTACTGCACCGTGTTTATGACCTTATCTCTGCTATCTGCGTGCCCAGTTCAACCGGGGGACACTGTGTTTACTATTATCTATACGTCGGCCTCGATTAAATGGATTCCGTGTCATATGTTGCCTGCAAAATATTAACAGCTGGTTTTACGCATCAAAGAATGTGTCTGGAAACCACTTCAGTGGATGAGAATAGACGTCCCTGCGTTCGCTGTCCACTGTGTAATACTTGAAGCGGCCGGTGTCGGAAATGTGTCGCTGTTGCACCGCGGTGGCGTGATCTGAGCGAGGGATAAAAGCGGGGCAAGGGTCGATGGTGGCGGAAAATAGCACACCGCAGTGGACCACAGAGGTATTTTTTCAATTGACGTTGACTCAAGACACTTGATAAAAAAAAAAAAAAAAAAAATCCTACATACATCCGAGGGAGATATAAAAGATGAACCCAGCCCTGCGTCGATTTAAAATGATCTGTTATTATTCGACGTTAATCCGCTGCCGATTAAAAAAGTTAACATTTTGGTCATTACATTCGCGGTTTTGATTAGGTATGAACGTGTTTATTTTAGTTATGATTAGACGCATTTATGATCAAGGATGAGTCGTAATTACCACAAGCTGACGCACACGCTAATGCGCGTCCGAAAAATGGCAGCCTTGAAACATAGAATGCGTCCCGACTTAATATACCGCACCGCGCGTCTGGTGACATCTGCCTCTTCATTTTCATTCTTTCTTTGAAAGCTTGTAAAATATAAAGGTTCAGAACGTTAACCTTCACGGTCCACAGTCATAACGCGTACAAAGCCCTCCGAGGCTGAGGTAGTGTCGGCTGCTACCTCGTGGGCTGTACACGACGTGTTTTGAGGAAACATTTGATAGCCCTATTAACTTTCATGTAACATTGTTTCTGAACGCGTCCACAGTAAGCGCCGTGCTATCATTACTGTGAGAAATGTGCTTTCATACTGAATGGCTTTTACCCAAGTCCTGGAAGACACGTAGCTACAAAAGCCTGGAAATCGACGTTCAGAAATGATATAAAGCCCCTTAAAGGCACTGCATTCGGTCATATTTGAGATGTACGTCGATATAAACAGTGGCCCTATCAATACAAATGAAAGTATCGATACATATCTACATATATATCTATGTACGGTCCGATTTATTCGTGTGTGAGGTATACGGCGAGGCATATTTTGAGTTGAAAAGCGCATATCGGATACGTGACGTCTTAAGTGAACACCGTCGTCTCAATGAGTCGTTTATGAATCAAACGCGATCATTTGAAACATTTTCCAGTCGCTATTTGTTGTATTATTGCTGACATTTAACGTCCCCTGCGAGCTACGGTGCTTCCAGGACCTGCGGCAATCCATTCAAGCCAGCAAGTTTGGAGAGCGTGTTGAGTTGAATCAATTCATAACGTCGCGATGGAGCCGAACTCACTCAAGGTAAAGCTTTCTTATGCCATTTTATAACCACGCTCATCCCTACACAAACGCCATTGAAGCAATTGTATTCTATCACAATTACCACGTTGTATCGGATGATATGCGATTACACCTTTCTCATGTAATTGCAACAGATAAAAATAGTTACATCGATTCTAAAACAAGCGCGTATATATAATATAGGCAACAACAACAAAAAAAAACCCCAATGTTATCTCTTTGATCGTACGCTATGTTACAACCCGTGATGGACACTGCACAAAAAATGTACGTTTATTTGTGTTTTATTTTATTATTTTATTTTTTGGATCGGTCGAGATTTATTTGGACAAATGGGATTTTACCTCAATTAATTCCTAAAAAAAAAAAATTGCTGTGTGTTTTTCCCCTCCGACAGTGGGTGGGCTCGTCTTGCGGCTTACACGGACCCTACATCTTCTACAAAGCCTTTAAATGTCGCAGGCTGGACGGCAGAGCGAGGATCCTCTCCCTGGGAGACTTCTTCTTGGTCCGGTGTAAACCCGGGGACCCCGTGTGTATCGCCGAGCTGCAGCTGCTGTGGGAAGAAAGGACCAGCCGGCAACTTTTATCCAGCTCTAAACTTTATTTCCTACCCGAGGATACTCCCCAGGGACGCTCCGTCGGCCACGGAGAGGTAAGCACGTCCTCATATTGGTGCATTATTACGACATTATTATTATTACACCACCGTTACGACGTGAGGCTGTGCTCACCGATATCCTCGCTATGTGTGTCATGCTTTGTCATTGTCTCATGCATCCGCTCTCTTGTACTTTTATTGAATGACAAGACACCCCCGGTCATTGCGCGCGCGCGCGTGTGTGTGTGTGTGTGTGTGTGCGTGCGTGCGCGTGTGTGTTTGGCGTTAACGTCCGTAAGCGCAGCGCATTGATTTGCCGACATTGATGTATGTGCAATTGACGCACATCAGCGGCCTTTTATCTCTCCACTTTATAACTAGCTCTGTGTTCATGGTGGCGTCCGCTGCTGAATGTGCACTTGTCCAGCTGCGCTCAATAAGACTCGCTATGGGCTTCATCATTGTGTGTGTGTGTATGAGAGAGAGAGAGAGAGCGAGAGAGAGGGAGGGGGGGGGGGGGACATCCGCAAGAATCCCTGTGAGTGCATGTCGGCGCTGTCATTTCATTTATTCTCAATGTGCGTGTCAAATGCATGACACATACGCGACTGGAAATTGCGAAATCGCAATGAAGTCTGAATATAGGATTGAGACTGCCTTGAGATGGTCTACGTTGAGTGGTGCAGCGCCTCGATCACTACAGTGGGGGGGCAATTGGACGGATAAACCATATTTTTGCTGACATGTCGTCACTATTCTCCACGATTTGCATGATATTGTTTGAAAAAAAAAATCCCCTCGTCCCCCCCCCCCCCCCCGTGTGCGTGGTATATAATGTCAGCTCATGTTTGCGACACCACTTAAAGCGGCTCTATTGTTGCCCCTTTTATGCGCCAGTTATTATGATTGACGGTGAACATATGTGACGCCTGCTGTGATCCGGTTACACTGCTCTTCTCAATTGCATTACTTTGATTAGTTTGTGGGAATGCCTTTTCTCATCGGCCATTCAATAAATAATAATGCGTCCACCACGAGCCGTGCTGCTGCCATTAATCCTTATTGATATCATTTAGCAACCCACGGTGACACTTTCATTACTGGCCAGCTCTTGTTTTGACTGTGGTGAGGTGGAAATTGTTCTCTATAGTGTGGCGCTATTGTTTATGAGGAAGGACAAAGCCTGGTTTGTACTTGACTGGTACGCCGATGGTTTACTTACATTCTTTCCTCTTGAGTAATAGAGTGGCTATCACATTTCCTTTTCATGAGAAAGGTGGCTATTTATGGCTCACTGCTTAGACAAGCTATCATCCATGAGGGCAGAATTCCTCCATCCACGGATATCATCCCCTCATGGAGCCCCGGCGCTATAGCCTTTAACACGACGCAATTATTTAGTCATTACTTTAAGTGCATGCGTCGTCGATTCCGAGGCCACGTGCTTGCGCAATGGGGACATGTCAGCCCCGCCCCTTTTCCCAAAACACTCATTTGCATTGCAAAGAGCTTACATTCCTGTCTATTGGATATCTGGAAGAGATTATGAACTCAGTCCCTCGTCCAAAACAAAAACGGATACATACTCTGTACTTGTGTCAATGCATTTGGGAAATAGTTCCTGTAATGAGCCAAGAACAATAGTAACAGTTGTAGGATGCATATTTTATGACGATGGTAAAATTTATATGAGAAGCAAAGGCAATTTCCCCAGAATTAATTATGCAGCACCTTGCATCATAGGGCACATTACCCGTACAGCAGCATGTACATACATCTTTGAAGCGACAATCAGAATGTGAAATATTTTTAGCGTGGATTATTATTATGATGATGTGTTCTAATTGTAACTGTCAATGCTGCAGGCAGATTGACCTCAATTATAGGGCTGGGAAAAGCTCACACTCTCTCTGCAAATTATGTAGCCCGATTATATGACGGTGGAAATGACTCTGACAACTTCAAGTCACTTTACGACCTTCCTTGAGTCTCTTCAGACACTCTATTCAACACACATGTGACTTTTCGCCGTAACACTGCACTAATAATCTGTATGAGTCAGCCGACAAAGGCTCACGTGTAACCCATAACCTATAAACAAGTCAAGTAAAGCTGATGCACAAATCCAAGCAGCACACTTAAATATCAAATATCAACAGTCCCTTTTCCTCTTCTGAATTATTGACAGAAGATATTGCTTAACACAACCGACTATCATGAAAACAAACAACTGTCGTACACACAATCTGTTTCCCTGAAGCTGTGACAACAGTGTAGAGGGTAATAGACTAACGTATGATGGGTTGAAATTAGGTCGTATAGATGACGCGGGAGATAACCCAGTGGTAGATAGGACCTGTGGGTAGCAGCAGCCTGTCTAGTAGTTACAGGAGTAACACAGTACCAGCAGTGGTAAATACATGCAGCCCAGCGGCCCGCCATGCATTTTTGATTCCGGTAATGCTTCCCGACATGTTCCTTCATTCCTACGTTTTGTCTTGACTTCAATTGGAATTGACTCCACACTAAATCAGATTTACATTTAGCAAAGCGCAGGGCTAAATCACCGCCGAGACCTTTGATACACAATCAGCTCTCCCTCTACTTTCTATTGGCAGATCAAAGCTGAAATGGAGCTAAAACTCATATCTTGTATCTGGAGATAGCAATTATCTTAAACCTTAACCTCAAGCCCAAACACACTGCTTTTTTTCAAAATGTGAACATCAAAACAGTTCTTATTAAACCGGCTGAGGGGCGGGGGAAGTTAAATGGATTACAGATTCACTGTTGTGTTTGTGAATGTGCAGGCTGGGCGTTGAGCGTAATTTCCTGGTTATTTCTCAGGTATTTTCGTTGCTCACTCACACTGCCCTTCCCAGGTTGCGGGCTTCAAGTGTACAGCGCGAGGCAGGCAGTGACAGGAGGAACCAACCCATGACCTACTGGGCTTGTTGATCTGCTGTCACACAGGGCTGCGGCAGGTCAATGCCTTTTAAACTCAGCCAGCCGCTACAATAGAGATGGAAATAGCAATTCGGGAAACAAAAGTCAATTCAGTGTCAAACCTAACGATTGCTTCGACAAAACACTGCACATGGGGGGGGGGGTATAACTGCAGTTGTTTTATTTACACAGGGTTTGTTAAAAGCCATATTCCAAGTTAATAATTAAGTGCATGTGTGTGTGTGTGCTTGTGTGTGTGTGTGTGTGTGTGTGTGTGTGTGTGTGCCTACCAACTACCAATAGTTGGCAGTTGTTTGCTCTCTAGAATTGTTAATGTTGTGGTGCACAGCCAGCCTCCCAGACCCTTCAATCTAACCTATATATGGCCCTGTGTTATGATGTACATGTGGCAATAAAACACCTTGACTTGACTTGGACTTTGATATATAGGGCTGAACAATATGGAACAATATGGTATGAAAAAATATTGCTTACATTTACATCTTACCCTTATCACACAATTGCAGCTCATGTGATTTGGATATGGCAGTTGATCATATTGCGTAGTTTAATTATTTGACTGTATATATATATGAGAAAATAATCAGTGCATATATAACACGATACTGTAATATCCTCAGTGGTTGTGAATTCCCATGTCCTATATATATAATATATATGCATATGTCTTCCCAAGCATGGATGGTATTTGTGGATCATGTTATATTAATGTGTTATTATCATCACCTCTGATTTCATCTGACCTCTCTTCTATTTTGTCCACCACACCCCCCACCCCCCTCTCTAGCTGACAAGGCTTTGGCACACATACAGTGCAGGCTTTTGGCACTCACACAGGCATGCACACACACACACACACACACACACACACACACACACATGTACACGCACTGACAGGCCAGGGACGGCAGCAGTAGGCCCAGTATTGATTGCTGTGGAAAACACATTGGCTGGTGTCCAGAGCCATCTCTTCAGTATGTGGCAGTAGGCCACGCATGTGTTCCAGTGCTCGGCAAGAAGACAGCTTGTAGGCAAATTAGATTGTATTCATTTGCTGCTTCTTTGATTTTTCCCCAGGGAAAACTGAACTGAAATGGTAATTCGGGCATCTGGGATACTAGTTGAGTTATGTCTAAGTGACCCAGTTATGCGGCCGGTATTTCCGCAGATAAGGTCGTTCCGCTCAATGACTTTAATGTAAATGTGATAGGGCACATTAAATACAGTAGTCCTCCTCTGACACCCACAGAGCCTGCTTGTTGTGGCCCAGTGTCTGCATTAAACCAAATCACCCCCATTCACCCAACAATGGCAGGAATTTAAAGGGGGGTGAGGGGGGGGGCTGTAGCGTACTGTGTACTGCATGCAGTGTGTGTGTGTGTGTGTGTGTGTGCGCGCGACACGCTCGTGCACATACGCGCGCCTCCCCCTGCCGCAGAACAAGTCATTAACTCTGAACACTGCCCTCCAGTGAATTCCTCACTATCACCGAAATAGCATGTAAATTATTACCAGCTTTTTTGGATAGTGTAATTTAAACCCTTAAAAATAGAATACTGGGGGAACTTCAAAGGTTGTTCGAAGAAAAAAAATAAACAAAGCCTGCTTACATTTCCCATTGGTTTAGGGGCTTGTCTGTCCTGTCCTGGGAGAAAATCTTTTGATTCCCTTGACCAAAGTATTCGGTGTGACACAGCAGAGCTAAGTAATGACATGTTCCACCAACCCTCTGATTTGTCAGCACATGAGAGACTCCATGCTTTTCTTCTTTTTTTCTTTTGCGTGCGCGTTCTTAAGATCGGCTTTTCCTCTTTGTCATTGACAAACCACTTGAGCGGGCAAACATTAGCCTTGATGTATGATTCCAGTGGCTCCGAGCTAAAGTGGATCGTTATCATAACCTTTAGAGGAGAACCGGGCCATAGTTGCTCTCCAACTCGATACCCGCGCTGATATTTCATATTCTCTATATCCGTCCAGTCTGTGATGTCTTTGATAATGACATGATGATGATGCACCATTTCATTATTTTTTTCCCCCGCGAATGTGCATATGCTTAAATACAGTGGTTAAAAAAAAAACCCCGGCAGTGCTTCAAAGGAGCCAAGGCACTGGTGTCGTATTACGTGATGAATGCTGCGCCGACATTAAGAAAGGCTTTGAAAATGCCTTGTTATTGAGCTGCTTTCCTCTGTTGTGTCTGTAAACCAACGCCATGTTCATTTATCACCGTAAAGCGCGTTGTAAAACTAATCTCCTAATAGAATCGGTGAATAAAAGATGAGCCGCGCACCCCTGCAGATGCCGGAGTGCTTTGTGCATATAAACAAACAGCCCCATGCTAAGTGACTGAACTTTATGTCCCCTCACTGTTTAGATAGCATGACCTTGAACTCTCTCTAGTCTTAACACAAAAAAACAAGATATTCTAATTCAATTGTCCTCCCCTTGCCATATCCCCCCTTCCACCCCACCCCACCGAATCCCCTGGACTTCTTTTTTTTTCTTCCATTCCCTGATAACTTTGTTTTGGGACATTGAAGCCAAGGTCAGACATAGGGAGGAGAAACAGATAATAAACTCATATAGTGTTTCATTCTCGCTGTTAAATTCTCACTCTCTCTCTCTCTCTCTCTTGCTCTCTCTCTCCATCTCCCTCTCCCTGCCTCTCTCTCTGCCCCTCTCTCTGCTCCTCTCCTCATTGTTCATGTCACCATGTCCATTACCCAATTACTAATCTCTTTTGGCCTCATGAATTCCAGGGCTGACCTCTCTGAGGCAACAGGCTGAACAGCCCTCCCAGCATGACGGAGGCAGTTTGTGTGTGTCTGTGTGTGTGTGTGTGTGTGTGTGTGTGTGTGTGTGTTTAATGTGTGTTTGTGTGTGTGCTTAATGTGTGTTTGTGTGTGTGTTTAATGTGTGTATGTGTGTTTAATGTGTCCCCTTAATGTGTGTGTGTGTGTGTGTTTTTGAATGTGTGTGTTTAATGTGTGTGTTCAATGTGTGTGTGTGTGTGTGTGTGTGTTTAATGCGTGTGTGTGTGTGTGTGTGTGTGTGTGTGTGTGTGTGAGAGAGAGAGAGTACCCATTAGATACAAAAGACTCCCACCTATGGCGAGTGCTCCCCAGAGTCCTAAGCTGTAAAGCCATGTCCGAGCACTGCACCGCCATGCCCCGAAAACGCTGACAGTCAGGAATGCCTGAACCAACGCTGGTCACTGTATGAAACACAGTACATATACTAGGGCTGAACGATATGGCATGAAAAAAAAAATCATATTGCGATTATTTTGACAGCTATTGCGATAAGATTCACTATTTGTGGGAAAGATCATTTTTGCATCACCATTTTCATTTTCACGGAAAAAGCGATGACATGACATTTGTTGGGGTCTGTAAACAAACCAAGCAAACATGTTTTCTTACATCTGGAGAAAAACATTTGTAGGCTAGTGCATCTCTGCAGCACCACAGTTCTTCATATATACAGTATAATGGTGTTAAAAATGTACACATTTTACCCTTATCAAAGAAATGCAGCTCTTGCATTTTGGATATTGCACTTGGCTATATTGCGATTTCGATAATATTTTAATTAATTGTTCAGCCCTATATACTATATATATATATATATATATATATACAGTATATATATCCTGAATATATACAGTATATATATGTATATATGCGTATATGTGTACTGTATACACGCATACCCACACACACTATAAAACATTAAGTGTGCATACAAAGCACAAAACAACAACCTATTTGTGGCCCAGAACAGATACATTTGCCCCACTGTATATACAACACAACCCTTCCTACAGATAGATATAGATACCCACGTTGATGGATGGATAGACAGAAAGATACAGTGCACACACTCCAATGGCAAGTTTGCTGTTAAATGCGATGGATGAACGCGTTTCAGTTGCTGCTAACAAGATTGCTATGTGGTGGAATGTAGGAATCCCCCCCCCCCCGCCGCTCCCCGTCACCTCCCCTCCCATGCAGCTATTGCAGATATTGTTGTGTCTGTATAAATGGAGGGATACGCAATCTCACGAGTTTTCATCGCAATGGTGACAGAGCGCACTGAGCCACGAGAGTGTAGTGTGCTGCCAGTTCAAGCCAGAGTCACTATTCACCCCCCTGCACCCCCACCCTGCACCCGCCACCTCCACCCTGCACCCCCACCCCATATGGTTGGAGCGGTCTAGCTTGACAGTACAAATGAGAATTATTAACATGTCAATGACTCCCCTACCATTTCAATTCAGCGTGCTGGCAATATTCTACTTTAATACATCAGTGAGTAAGAAATGACACCGCCATTTAATAATGAACCGAACCATGGACTGACTCAAACGGAAGCGTAAGCTATAAGATAAGATAACACACAAAGCATTCACAAAAGCAATGCTAACTAAATCTGTGCTATTGCGCCGTATGCAATGCTCATGAAAGACAAATTAATATATGTTTCTGGTACTTCTGCTCTTATCCCAGCTATTATGCTGGCAACCTAGCAATTCTGAAACCTGTTCTATTAACCGAGCAATTATGAATGCTTGCAACCTGTTTTATTGTTTTCTTTATGTACCACAGTGATATATTGCTGTCTCTCTTTCGACAAATGTACTTATTGTACATTTGTCATCGCTTTGGATAAAAGTGTCTGCCAAATGGCCTCAATGTAAATGTAAATGTGAAAAAGTTTCTCATGAATGATGTAATATAATGAAGCAATGTGTACTCTAGTGACATCATGGCCCTGTTTCCACAAGAGATTCGTTCTAGATGGCAACTTATCTCTGATCAATCTCAATTAAATTAAAGCGTGGCCCGACACCTCATCTCTCATACAGCCGTCCTGATTGTTTAGACGGGGAAAACAGCTCTCTTTGTATCGCAATCTCAACCGCTTTCAATTCGCGATTTGAAGAGAGATTCAAAGCTTACCGGTGTAAACGAGGCCCATTCCCGGCAACCTCCGGGTATTAGTCATTAGTGTCATGAGTTATGGTTACTTGGGTCAACACACACACACACACACACAGACACACACACTTTTTTTAATCTGGTCGACATGGAAGTGTCACCTATTTGGCTGTCGGAGTCCTCTTCTGTGACCCATATTATCAACCAACAGGAAACGTCCTCCAAGCACATCGCGGAGAGTGAAAGATTTCAGTTTTGTAGTTGTTCGTTGTTTTTCTTACGATCAACTACGCCCTGCCAAGTGTGGTTGGATAATTATACTCGTTGATTTGTGTGTGTGTGAGTGTGTGAGTCCTCTCGTACTTGCTTGTTTTCACATCCGCGGTGAGAAATATGAATGCTTTTGAAGTTTGTTTTACATCAGCAAAAAAAAAGGAAAATAAAATTGGGTTAGCGCAGTTAAAGCGCATGCAGAGCCCAGGGAGTGGGCGGTGTGTTGTTTTGTGTTCTCCTTTGTATTCATAGATGGCCGTGTTGCGCAATACCTCCAAACTATGTTCAACACCATAGTGCAGTCAATCACACGACATATAGGCCTGTCTTTTGAAGCTCCTTTATGAGACATGATGACATGATGATCTTTCTTTAGTATCTATCAATAGATAGTATCTATCTAGAGTATCAGTATCTAAAGTATCTAACATATCTACCTGTCTATCTATCTACCTGTCTATCTATCTATCTATCTGTCTGTCTATCTATCTATCTATCTATCTATCTATCTATCTATCTATCTATCTATCTATCTATCTATCTATCTATCTATCTATCTATCTATCTATCTATCTATCTATCTATCTATCTATCTATCTATCTATCTATCTATCTATCTATCTATCTATCTATCTATCTATCTATCTATCTTGCTATCTCATCGCATAGCTAGGTCTATATTATATGTGATATGAGTCCCATTCACCATTCAGCAAGTGTCAGTGAGCCAGAGCAGTCTCAGTAAACACAGTTTGGCAGGGATCATGGATATAGCCTGTTTGTAGATGTGTGCTGCCGTTCATAGACTGATTATTTTCTGCACTGTGTTGACAGCTGCTCAATTGCTCTCACCTGCTGTGTCTGTCTGTGTGTGTGTGTGTGTGTGTGTGTGTGTGTGTGTGTGTGTGTGTGTGTGTGTGTGTGTGTGTGTATGTGTGTGTGTGCATTGCACAAGTAACCCCTTCCTAAAAAGGATCAGGACACACACACGCACACACACACACACCGCTGTGTGATTCAAGTGATTCATACAAGGGGGGTAGTGGTTGAGAAATACACTCTTTAAAGGTTCTCAGTGTGTCTGGGAAATGCACTGCTATGCAATTAAAGCCCTTTGGACATGCAGCCGTGCAGTTATCGAATGCACCATTTGTATTTATATTGGACTAGAGTGTAATATTCCACAGAGGAACGGTGGACGTGTTTATCTCTGGGATGCCAGTAGATTGCATCAAAGTCTCTTATTTCAGAGGAGATACAATGTGGGTTTTGGCCGCAGGGTGAATATTTGCTGTTGCTCTACATTATTCAAATGTCCTCGTTTTTCTTTTTGCACTCTCTCACTCTCTCTGGTTTTTTTTTTCTTTCCTCTCCTTCTCCTTCTCCTTCTTCTCGTTCTTCCTCCTCAAGTAAGAAACAGTAGTGAGTTTTCCTGGCGCATGGAAAGCCGGTTACAACCACCCGCCACCACTTGACAGCAGAAGACAGCTCATTATAAAAAGAGCGAGAAACCATGTTTGATGTTTCTACTTAGCGAGGGAGGCATGGCTATATCAAGCCGTCCCTCACAGGCTTGTGCTTTATAAGAGAGCAGCCGTTTCTTCCAAGCAGGGCTGGGATTTGATACACCCGCAGTTCTGATGATGAGCGAATTGAATTTGGCTGCATTTATAGTTACAGTGCACACAGAAAAAAGCACAGGAAGAGGAAACGGGGGTGTGCTGCTTGTGATTTGCAGTTCAAGTTTACAAAGGTGTAAGTGTGCATATGCATACAGGATGTATGTACAGTATATATATACATCACACATACATATATACATATGCACGTCTTGACATTTATTAATAGCATTGTTGTTGGTTCTCAGATGTTGTATCATGCTTATAATTGCACGCCTGCCCAGCTACTTATGCAGGCAACTTAGCAATTATGAAACTCGTTCTATTAGTCTCGTAAATATGAATGCTCTAAAACAGCTCTATTCTTATCTTCAGGTACCACAGTGATATATTGCTGCCTCTCCTTCAACAAATGTACTCTTTGTAAGTCGCTTTGGATAAAAGCGTCTGCCAAATGCCCTAAATGTAAAATGTAAATGTAAATATATAGATAAAGTGTTGGTGTGTGCAAGTCAGAGAGAAACGAGAGATAATGAAGCCAAAGTGGTAGAAATGCACACAAAGGTATATATGTAACAAGTGTGTGTGTTTGTGTGTGTGTGTGTGTGTGTGTGTGTGTGTGTGTGTGTGTATGTGTGTTTGTGTGTGTGTGTGTGTATTTCATAGTCTCTTTGAGAGGGAAGAGAGATGGTTTACAGTCAGACAGATACTTGTTAAATGGTGCACTGCCAAGGTAAATGGCTCTGTGTCTTTTATATTGAGTGTCTGCGTCGCTCCCTCTCGCTCTCTCTCCCTCTCTCCCTCTCTCTCTCTCTCTCTCATACATACACACACACACACACACACACATCTGTCCTCCAGATTTCCCCTGGTTCCGTAACAGTATCTCCCTGCCTGTGCACCATTCCACTCCGCCTGTAACAAGCAATTCAGCTATTAGCTCATCAAATGAAAACACATTTAAAAAAGAACAACAAGTCCACTTTGTCCTCGTTCTAGATTAGCCCCGCAGTTCTTTAAATCAGAGATGTTATTTTTTATTTTTTTGTCTTTTCCTGTTCAGGTCAGGCTTTACAGTCTTCAATCAGACAAGGGCAGATGCTAAAAAGCAGTTCGCGTAGAGTTTAAGTTAAGTAGCCACACGAAGAAACCTTGTTGTTGTCTTACGGCTTTGTTCTAGGGCTGAATGATCAGGAGACATTCAACAAGACAACTAACAATTCATTAGAACTGCAATTTCTGGATAAAGTTAAAATGTGTAAATGTATAACAGCATTATAACTGAAGTACTGTGGTGCTGCAAATATGCCCTGGCCTCCATTTATTTCTCCAGATGTCAGAAAACATCTTTGTTTGGTTATAGTAAAAAAAAAGAAAATGTGTGTATACAAAAATGATCATTCAATGATGTTGAATCATATTGCAATCACAAAAGACCATTTTGACAGATCGTCAGTAGCAGGGTAAAGTAACTTCCTGTCCCTGTAGACGTAACGTTAGGTTAGTTTAACTTATGTCTGTCTCAGTACGAGCATGGTCCATGTATATTGACTGGACTAATTGTGTCTCTGCTGGTGTACTGCCAGATCTAAACCCAACAGAGCCATGATTAATGTTATAAGCTACACTTGTGCTTTTCCTGCTGTGAAAAGGGTCAATATCTGTCAAAATAGTTGCAAAATGCATTTTTTTGTACCATATCGTTCTGCCATAAATTCCCAATGCCACCAATTCTTACAATTTGGCTCGCCATCATATACGTTTAGGTATATGGCCACAATATTAGCGCTCTCATTATATATATTTATAAATGTGCTGTGTTGCATCTATTTAACTGCCCATGGCATTGATTAACTGACTCCAACCTAAGTGCTGGTGTCAGTGTAGAATCTATATCTATTGGATTGCTCCCATGAAAAGTATTTCCTCATTGAATGAACAGTCGGGGGGCCGCTCCATGGCTACTCTCGGCGCAGGTATTACATTCTGTTGACAAATTGAGAGATCTTGTTCCTCTTCCTGGTTCCCACAACTGGTTCTGATTTTGATTCCATTTCCCCTGCAGTATCATTCACCCCTCCCTGTTTCCTATTGTAGTAACTCTCCGTTTCCCCCGAGCCTCGATTTGTTTATGAGAGCGGTGGGGAGGGTGGTGGGGGGCGGTGTGCAGCAGCATTATTGAGTATGACAGTGTTTACGTGTTGCCTATGATCTTTTCTTCCCGTCGTCTTGACTTCCACGCAATCTCCTTTACTATCATACAAATGCGAAGGTACAGCCGTGGCCCAACGGAAAACCAAATTGAATTCTCGGTGAATGGAGCAAACTCTAAAAACATGCGGTGAGCAGAACACCGATCTGTTCTAATTTGGATTAGAATTGATGCCGTCGTTTTACGAAAGTAAAAAAAAAACCCACAGAATAAGGTAGTCGCTGCATCAGAATCAGAATGACGTTTATTCAAGTACTGTAATTATGTACAAATTTAAGGTAGTTGTACTTTTATTTTATGCTACAATGTGTGCATTTGGTATTTATTTATTTAAGAAGGGACAATGCACATTAATTAACATCATGTAATCACCATGTAAATTCATGCCAGATTTAGCTATACAGGCTATTTTTCATCTGCAGTCCCTGGCAGGTTGATGGTATATAAAAAAACATGAAAAGAAAAGGATCACATAAGTGCACAGACAATAGCATGAAAGCACAATGCATCAGATTAGACTTTAGATTGTACAATGAAAGAGACGAATATTGGCCTCTCCCTCATCTCCTGCCTGCCGTTTAGTGTGTGCATGTGATCCTAACGACCTGCCCTCCCCTTCCTCCCCTTCCTCCCCTTCCTTCCCTCTCCTCCCACACCCCCCTCCGCTTTCCAGCATGAGGTCATCGCCGTGTCGGAGAAGGTGATCGTGCGCCTCGACGACCTGGTGAAGTGGACGGTCCCGGACGCGTCGGGATGGGCCCGGGGCCAGCGGGCCGAGCCCCTCAAGGCGTCGGTGCTGTGGGAGCTCGGGCGCAATGGGCAGCGCGAGGCCCTGCACCGCTACCGGGAGAGCACCCTGACCAGCGGCCTCAACTTCAGGGACGTCCAGCGGGAGAAAGCGCAGCTAGGTGAGGGGGCCCGGACACCGTAACCATGACGCTGCATGATCGGCCCGTCGTTGTTTCACAGAACCATCTGGGAAGTCGTCATTGGAAACTGTTTCGAAAAAAGGGCGGGCGCTTTAAAAAAAAAAATCCTTGGCAGGTAATTGGATGAACCATCTGTCTATCGCCATTGTTGTTTCCAAACTAAAAGTTGCTTCTCGCTGTAGTCACACACTAAACCACGCCCATGGCTGCCAGGAGGGTGCTGATTGTTCCGAACCACTGCGGGTTCAGACACAAACCGATAGCTTGAAGCCTGGCCAGATCGATCTTAAGAGAGAAACTAAATGTGAACTGGCTACAGATGCTAGGAGAGGGGGAAGCTAATCAATACAGAATAGTATCGCAACACTTTCAATACTTAGGCATGGGGAAAACTCCCAATAGCATGATAGTATCGTAGCGTGGCCCAAGTATCGTGATAATATCATATTGTGAGGTCCCAGGTGATTCCCGCTCCGAGGGGAGTGGGAATCTAAGGCTAATATGTCAAAAAATGAAGTCGCAAAAAGGCGAAATAGTTGTAGGCACATTTAAAACAAACACAACAGCATTGAGATGATTGAACACAAAATGGTTTTGAGCCCCTGTTGTCAACAAGAAAGCAAACAAAGACTTAAGACGGGTTGTTTCTCGTCGCTGCTGTAATTCCCTGTGTTGATGCTCCACATCTCTGTTTGTGCTCCTTGCTGCCAATTGATCAAACATTACGTACATTACCAAGCGTTTAGCTGCCGGTTGGCAATATTCCTGTTAAAACAAACTGGAAATGGCACCGCTGCTAATTGAAGCAAGGGGAGAGGGTTGGTTTGTGGTGGCGCAGGTTTCGCAAGTCTATCACCGTTTACACAATGTCACAACTGTGCACTCGTAAGTGTGTGACGAGAAAAAGACGGCAGGCAGCCAAGATCGAATATTTCCTCTGGCCGCATTTAAATAATAGAGTCATAACAAACTCGAAAAAACAGTGAACCTGCGTCCCTCAGTGACCTTATAGCTGTCTGTTAAAGTCGTAAATTAGATGTAAATCTTGAGGGGAGGGGTGTGTGTGTGTGTGTGTGTGTGTGTGTGTGTGTGTGGGCGGGGGGGTTATGAGGGATTGTTATTGCGTGTACGCTGTGTGTGTTTTCCCCAGGTGGTCTGGTGTGTATCCGTCCGGTGCTTAGGTGTCAGTAGGTGTCAGGGTGGTGTGTGTGTGTGTGGTTGTGTGTGTGTGTGTTGTACTTCTGCTGCTAGTGCGCAGGGGCTCGTACGCCGCCAGTGGCTAGTAGCCGCCGCGTTGCAGGGGCTAGCAAGACTCAAGATTGAAGAAGTGTAATCATCGCGTGCACATGCAGGATGTGCGGTGAAATGAAAAGGTGCCGATGCCCAGCGGAATGTGCAAAAGAACAATACAATACAAATAAC